>CAMZMU010000041.1:163598628-164122342 GCA_947311845.1 Poa pratensis
CCCCCATCATCAACAACATCGCCGTCGCCAAGACGCTTATAGATGGGGGTGCGGGCTTGAACGTCATCTCTGTCGAGACCTTCGAGCAGCTTCAAGTGCCCTACGAGTGGCTCATGCCCTCTAGGCCCTTCACGGGGTGACAAGTGGCTCTACCACACCTCTGGGGCAGGTGAGGCTCGCGGTCACCTTCGGCACGCCGCAGAACTACCGCACCGAGCAGATCGACTTCGACGTCGCGCACATTGGCCTGCCCTACAACGCCATCCTCGGCTACCCCGCCCTCGCGAAGTTCATGGCTGTCACTCACCATGCCTACAACATCGTCAAGCTTCCAGGCAGCGGCGGCACCATCGCCATCCACGGCCAAGTCCAGGACGCAATGCGCTCTGTCGAGACCGCCTACAAGGCCGCTGCCGTGGCATTCCCGCTGATGAGGACATGGAGCCCCTCGAGAGGCCCGCGAAGAAGAAGCAGCTGTTCTCACAGGAGCAGGCAGCCACGAAGAAGGTGTCACTGGACGCCAGCGGCTCGGGGGCTAGCGTCACCATAGGCGCTGGCTTGCCTCCCAAATAGGAAAGCGCGCTCGTCGCCTTCCTCAGGGCAAACTCTGACATGTTCGCATGGACACCGTCAGAGATGTCCGGAGTACCGAGGGAGGTGATCGAGCACCACTTAGCCGTGTGTCCAAACGCACGCCCCGTGAAGCAGAAAGCACGGCGCCAGGCGCCAGAGAAGCAAGAGTTCATCATCAAGGAAGTAGAGAAGTTAAAAGAAGCGCACATCATCAGAGAAGTTCCACACCCCACATGGCTCTCCAACACGGTGGTCGTTCCCAAGCACACCGGGGGCGGCAGGCTCTGCATCGACTACACCGACCTCAACAAGGCCTGCCCCAAGGACCCGTACCCCATGCCTCGGATAGACCAGATCGTGGACTCCACCGCCGGCTGCGACCTCCTCTGTTTTCTGGATGCCTTCTCAGGCTACCACCAGATCAAGATGGCGAAGGAGGATGAGGAGAAGACAGCATTCCTCACCCCTTGTGGTGTGTATTGCTACGTCTGCATGCCCTTTGGCCTGAAGAACGCCGGCGCCACCTTCCAGAGGCTCATGAGGAAGGCCTTGGGGGCTCAGATGGGAAGAAATGCAGAAGCCTACGTCGACGACATCGTGGTCAAGACTCGCGGAGCACACCCTCATGGAGGACCTCGAGGAGACCTTTGCCAGCCTGCGCAAAGTAAGCATCAAGCTGAACCCCGCCAAGTGCGTCTTCGGGGTACCGTCAGGCAAACTCCTCGGGTTCCTAGTGTCTCACCGCGGCATAGAAGCGAATCCTGACAAGATCAAAGCCATAGAAGAGATGCAGCCACCTCGTCGCCTTAAGGACATGCAGCGCCTCGCGGGATGCATGGCCAGCCTCGGCCGTTTCATCTCCAAGTTCGGCGAGAGGGCGCTGCCATTTTTCAAGCTCATGAAGCGGTCTGGCACGTTCAAGTGGACGCCTGAGGCGGACAAGGCATTTGAAGACCTGAAGAAGTACTTGGCTAGCCCACCTGTCATGGTTGCCCCAAGGCCCGGCGAGCATCTGAAGCTGTACCTATCAGCCACTCCACAAACAGTGAGCGCAGCCTTGGTGGCAGAAAGGGAAGAGCCAGTCCTCGCCAAGAAGGACACCGCCACGCCAAGCCCAGATCCCCCCGACAAGGAAACATCCTCTTCAGGCCCTGAGCCCCATGCCGAGCCCGCACAACCAGAAGGCACCCTCGTCGAGGGTCCACTCTCGAGAGGCTCGACAAGGCTCCCGAGGAACCCAGCGCTGCGTCACCATCGACACCCTCGTCGAGCATCCCGTCTACTTCGTCAGCACTGTGCTGCGAGATGCTCGCGAGCGGTACACTATGCAGCAGAAGCTCCTCCTCGCGCTCCTCATCGCTTCCAGGAAGCTGCGCCACTACTTCCAGGGCCACCCCATCACGGTGGTCACATCATTCCCTCTGGAGCAGATCCTGCGCAATCCAAACGCCACTGACCGCGTCGCAGGGTGGAACATTGAGCTGCAACCTTTTGGCCTGCGCTTCGACACCACCAGGGTCATCAAGGGGAGAGCATTGGCTGACTTCGTCGCCGAGTGGACAGACACGCAGCAAGAAGAGCCTCATGAGGCAGAATCCACGCCAGCAGGAGACACGGCGCCAAGCCACTGGACCATGCACTTCGACGGAGCATTCGCATGCCAGAACGCTGGGGCTGGCGTCGTCCTGACCTCACCCAAGGGCGACAAGCTCTACTACGCCGTCCAGCTGTGCTTCACGACAGACAAGGTCTCCAACAACATCGCCGAGTACGAGGGCCTCCTCGCCGGGCTCAGAGCCGCAATCGCCCTCGGCATCAAGGCTTACTCATCAAGGGCGACTCCCAGCTCCTCGTCAACTTCTCCAACAAGAGCTACACGCCTAAGGACGGCCATATGGCCGCTTACCTCGAGGAGGTCCGCAAGCTCGAGAAACACTTCAAGGGGATGGAGCTCAGGCACATCCCACGAAGGGAGAACCAGGAGGCCGACGACATCGCCAGGCGAGCATCACGCAGAGAAGCCCAGCAGGCGGGCGTGTTCGAGGAGAGGCTCACCAGGGCATCGGTGAAACAGCCAAAAGAAGCCGTTGAAATGAACATGGACGAAGAGCTCCCACCACCACCAACATCTGGAGCACCAGGCTGCGGTCCACCCACAGGGGAACGCCTGCTGCTGGCCATGACACACCAAGAGACGGGCTGGATCGATGAGCTCAAGGAGTACCTCAGGGACGGAGTCCTCCCTGAAGAGGACGCAGAAGCAGAGAGAGTTGCTCGCCAGGCCAAGTCATACTGCCTTCACGAGGGAGACCTGTACCGCAAGCGTCCAAATGGAGTTGCACTAAAATGCGTCCCCCCTGAAGAAGGCCGCCAGCTGATCAAGGACATACACAGTGGAGAATGTGGCCACCACTCATCATCACGCACCCTCGCAGGGAAAGTCTTCAGGAGTGGTTTTATTGGCCCTCAGTACTTCAAGATGCAACCGCTTGTCCAGGCTTGCGAGGCGTGCCAGTTTCACGCCAAGCAAGTCCACCAGCCCGCATGGGGCTCCAGACCATCCCTCTCTCCTGGCCCTTCGCGGTCTGGGGGCTGGACATCCTGGGACCTTTCCCACGCTCCAGCGGGGGCTACCGCTACCTCTACGTCGCCATCGACAAGTTCACCAAATGGGCGGAGGTTGAAGCGGTGCGCACCATCCCGGCGAGATCAGCGGTGAAATTCATCAGAGGCCTGGCCTGTCGCTTCGGCGTGCCAAATCGCATCATCACCGACAACGGCTCGCAGTTCACCAGCGGCATCTTCAGGGCCTACTGCGAGAGTCTCGGCACACGGCTCTGCTTCGCCTCGGTGGCTCATCCACGAAGCAACGGGCAGCTGAGCGGGCGAACGCAGAAGTGCTCAAGGCCTCAAGACAAGAAGCTTCAATCGCCTCAAGGCCCACGGCAAGAACTGGATTGAAGAGCTCCCCTCCGTGCTCTGGTCCATCCGCACCACCGCCACGAAGCCCACTGGAGAAACGCCGTTCGCTCTCGTCTATGGCGCTGAAGCAGTCCTCCCCACCGAGATCAAGCATGGGTCCCCACGGATCCTTGCTTTCAACGAGGACAACCAAGAGGAGCTCCACAACGACGACTTGCTGCTGCTCGATGGACTACGTCGCCGTGCCGCCCTCCGAGCGGCAAAGTACCAGCAAGACCTGCGCCGCTACCACAGCCGCCACATACGGCCGCGCACCCTCGAGACAGGCGATCTCGTCCTCAGGAGGATCCTCTCCAGAGAAGGCCTCCACAAGCTCTCACCCATGTGGGAAGGCCCCTACAGGGTCGCGCACATCGCCAGGCCTGGCGCGGTGCGGCTCGAGACGGAAGACGGCGATCCGATCAAAAATCCATGGAACATCGAGCACCTACGCAAGTTCTACCCGTGATCACGTCGCGGCAGGCATTTTTTGTCTCAAGAGGGAAGCACGCGTCTTCACCTCCCAGCTTCACCAAGCTTTCCCTTCACGAGGGCCATCTCCACTGAGAGTTTCCTACAACGCGTTGCCACGGGCCGCGGGAAGCCTCAGCCACTCCATGTGGAACCCCATGCCCAGACATGGCGGACTTTGTCTTGGCCTCGCCAAGTGTAATGAACAATTTCAGGTCATCATGAACCTATTGCGCTTCGGCGCCGTTATGTAATATTGCTTTCTTACATTTCATTCACGCTCACATTTTTCCCCATGCGCACCTCGCGAGCGGGGGCTGAGCACGGTGCCTGTGTCTCGGGAGCATCCCAGCAGCATCGTAAAATCCAAAGGATCCGAGCTCTAACTCGTGGCTCTCCGCCCACGACCGTTATCTCACCAAAGAGCTCTGACTCGTGGGTTAGCTCCCATGCACGTCACCTCACCAAGGACCTTGGTGCTTATTCTCCTCGTGAGATACCCATGAGGAAATCTATGAGCGCGCATGAGTTGTACAACTATGCTTTGCTTGTGGGTTCGCTCTCTCTCTCTCTCTCTCAACACAGGGAACAAGACGCCTTGCAGGGCTCCAAAAGCTCCAAGCCAGTCTCAGGCAGCCTCGAGAGGGAGAACACCTCACCAGGAACACAACACCCTCTACAAAGCAGGCGTCTCGCCAGAGCTAAGTCCAGAACTTACGCCTCATGAGCTCTTTTTCCCTCTCGCTGGTTTTGTCGCCCCTCGAGCCTCTCTTTTCTCTCTTACGCCTCATGGGCTGCTTGCACGTCAAAGGGGAGCCCCTGAGCATCGCGCCTCGAGGGCTCTTACCTCTCTAAGCCTTACGCACCCCCCGGCCTTGTCGAGCCCTGACTCCGGCATACCGAAGCGGCGGTGCTATTTGCGCTAAGAGCAGGGTCCTAACGACGTAGAGCGAAAAAGACATGAGGGAACAGATAAAAGGCCTCCCGAGGGGCACCACACTTGCACAAAGTTAAAGTGTCTTTACAAACCAGCACGAAATAAAAGTGACAAATCTTAAGATAACTGTGCCCTTGGCACATCTCTCTACAGGGGCAACCTAAGCAGCGGGGTTGTCGTCGTCGCCGTCGACGTCCTCGTCGTCCACCTCCTCAGCACCAGCCTCGTCGTCGCTCTCCTCAACCTCGACCCTCTTGAAGCGTTGAGTGTACTTCTCCACGTCGTCCCACACCGAGGCGTCCAGCTTCTCGGCGAGCTCCTTCTCCAGAGGCTCCATCACAGACGCGAAATCGAAGCCGGGGTGGAGGTGTGCAAGGTTGGCGAAGACTTGGCCGATCGCGACGCCAAGGAGCTCGCGGCTCTCGGTGTCGACCAAGTCGTCGAGGTTCGTCACGACCTCTTCAAACTTGGTGAGGAGCTGCTCGAAGAAGCCAAGGTAGACGGCGACGTCCTGGTTCCCCTCGAGAGAGCCTGGGGGCTTCGGTCCCCAGGCGGCCGCGACGGCACGCGCGCGCCTCACCAAGGAAGCAAACATGCGCTCCCGCTGGCGCGACAAGACCTGCGCAGTCAGAGCGCTCCGCCGAGCTTCCTCGACGAGTTCCACAACAGGCCCCACCTGCTGCTGCATCTCGTTCATGTCCTGCGTCAAGGAGGCAAGGTCCTGCTCCGCGTGCTTCCGAGCCTCCACAGCGTCATGAAGGCGGGAGTCGAATCGCTGCTTCTGAGCCTCAAGCTCCCTGATGCGGGCCTCGAGCTCGTTGCGTCTCTTCGTGAAGCGCGCCTCCTGCTTCTTGGCCTTGTCCGCGAAGTCCTTCCTGCAATTGTCGCGGAAGAGCTGCTCCTTGGTCGCGGACTCCGCCGCCAGCTGCTCCTCCTTCTTGCGGAGGTTCTCGTTGGTCAGCGCGAGGCGCTTCTGGTAGAACGCCTCGTCTTGAGTGACTTTGCTCTCGCGAGACTCCAGGTGCTCCCGCTGCGCGGACTGATCCTTCTCGATCTGTTCGACCTGTTCCTCGCGCTTGCGCAGCTCGGTCTCGCGGGCATCAAGTTCTGCCCCGCGCTGCACCATCTGGTTCTCACGGACACGCAGGTCCTCGCGGAGCTTCTCCAGGCCTTGCCGCACGGTCTCCGACTCGGCAATGATTCCCGCCTCGCGGTCTAGGAGCTCCTTGTGCTTGGTGGAGACCGCCGCCTCGCGCGCCGCCAGCTCCTGATGCTTGGCCTCCGTCTCCGCCTCGAGAGCCTCGCGCTTAGCGCTCAGGACCGCAAGGGTCTCCTCGACCTCGCGGACCACGCTGAGGCGGATCTCTTCAGCAGAGCGCAGCGCCGCCTCGCGTTGCGCCTGGGCTGCCTCGTCCTTCCGGCGGCAGCGCTCCACGGTCTCCTGGAGGCAAGCCCAGCCCCGCGCAAGCTCGGCGACCTCCTCCGCCCTGGTGCGGTCTTCCTCAGCGAGCTGGGCCTCGAGCCCATCGAGCACCTCCCTCGCCGAGCGAAGGACGGCCTCTCGGCGAGCCGACAGGGCGCCGACCCAGCAAGGCTAGGGCCCACGATTCTCCAGAGGGCCTGGAAGCGCCAGCGCCTGCTGAGGACTCCGGGGCATCGCGCCTTGGGCTCTGGGTGACCTCGAGGCGCGCCTGGGGGCTCTGCTGGGAGCCTCCCTCTTCTTCCGTGCAAGGGGCCTTCTGGGGGCTCTGGCGAGAGCCCCCCTCGCCTTCTGCGCTGGGAGCCTTCTGGGGGCTCGAGGCGCCCCCACCATCAGCTCCGCCATTTCCCTGCCCCTGGGGAGCACTCTCCTCCTCCTCAGGAGCAGGGTTGGCCTTCTCTGCTGAGGCCGTCCCCGCGGCAGCCTCAGCGCCCACCGTAGGCCCTCCAAGGCCCGAGCTCGGTGGAGGCGACGGCACCGTGGTGTCCTCCATGTCGACGTCAGCATGCGTCTCTGCAGACGCAGCTGTTCCCGCCGTGCCCTCCTTCGCCGGCGGCGTGGTCCTTGCCGCGTCCACCTCCGGCGTCTTCTCTTGCTGCGCGGGAGAAGCGTCAGGCCGCGAAGGCGGCGGCGTCGTCACTCAGCCTCCTCCTCCCTCTCCTCGTGGCGCTCCTCCGCCCCAGGAGGTGGCGTCGCAGCCTCGGGAGAGGAAGCGGTGGCCTCGTGGTGCACCTCTTCAGTTGTGGGCGTCGCGGACGCCGCGGCAGAGCCGGAGATCTCTCCAAGTCTCCGGAGCCTCCGCCTCTTTGGCTCCTCGGTGCGTCTGGAGAGGAAAAGACTCAGAAACCCCTCGAGAGGCATACACCAAGAACAACATCAAACAGGAAAGGGAGTACAAAAACTTACGCCGCGGTGTCGACCCACTTCCTCTTCTTCCGCTTCGCGGGCGGAGCACTGGGCCCCGCGCTCGTCCGTGCCTCTGTCTCCTCCTGGGCCCCGGCGTTCCTGTCGTGGATCGCCTTGGAGCGAGGCTCGCAGTGGCCCGACGAAGCATCGTCATCGTCGCTCTCTCCTCCCCCTCAACACGCCGCGAGGGGGCAACCACGAACTCGTCGCCGCTGCCTGAGGAGACTCGTGGACCTCAGCTTCAGGCGCCGCACTCTTCGAGGCGCTCGAATTCCCCGCCGAGGAAGCAGCGTCTCCCGAGGCGCCGGTCGCGCCCGCATCGGACTCTGCGGGCGTCTCCGTCGTCTCCTCGTCGCCCTCAACTGGCGCCCCCTGCGCCGCAGACTCCGGGTCCTCGCGAGGCCCAACGTGCCCCTTAGGCACCAGGCCCCACTGATCGAACTTCGGCATCGCCTGCACATGCGAGACGCGGCGCCCGAGATCGATCCGATGAAGCGGCACAGTCTGGTCAGTGGGCACGGGGATGTCTAGACGTGAAGAGAGTCTCCATGAGGGCGTGCAATTCCTCCTTCGTGTAGAGGGTAGCGCTCAGGCGCATCTTGTCCCTCTGGTTGGAGTACAGCCACATCGCGTCCGCGTGCCTCTGGAGCGGAGCGATGCGGCGCCTCACGAAGTCCTTGGCCACCATCTGCCCGGTGAGGCCGGCCTCGCGGAGGTCCCTCAAGCGCCTCACCACAGGGCCAAGCGTCGCGCCCTTGAGCCCTTTGGAGGCCCAGCTCGCCCTCTTCGTCGGAGGCGCTTCAGGCAGCTCGAAGAAGGCGCTCTGGCTCCCGAACTGCATGAGGAACCAGCGCTTGCGGAAGTCCTCCACCTTCTTCGTCACGCTGGTCACGATGTTCTCGCCGTTCGCGCGATGGGGATGTAGACGCCCTTCATGCCGTCGGTGATGCGGAAGGACACGCACCCTGACCGCTCCTTGTTCGCCGTGAACCGGAGCGCGTAGAAGCTGCGGAAGAGGTCCACCGAAGGCGGAATGCCGATGTACGCCTCGCAGAGGTAGGCGAAGATGGCGAGGACGAGGATGGAGTTGGGGTGGAGATGGAGAACCTGGATCTGGTAGCGCTCCAGGACCGCCAGGAAGAAATCGGAGAAGGGAGGAACGAGGCCGGCGAAGAGAGAGTGCATGAAGATGGGGTAGAAGCTGCCGTGGGAGTTGCCCGCGCGCTTGAGCACGGTGGCGCCGTGCTCGTTGGTCTTCGAAGCCGCCATGTGGCGCACCTTGTCCAGCTGCGCCTCCGTCTCGAAGCGGGAGCCGCTCAGAGCCGGCTCGAAGTCGCCGTCCCGCTGCGCCTCAGCGGACTCGCCGCCCTGCGCCACTGCCTTGCCCTTCGAAGCAGCGGTGGCTTTCTTGGGCGCCATTGCAGCAAGGTCGCGAAGGAGGAGATTGGGGATTGAGCGCTGGGAGGAAGGAGATGAAAGGGGAACGAATGAAGTGATGGCCGCCTGCGCCGAGCTCTTCGCCTTATATCGGCTCATCGAGCCGTTACAGGGACGTGGCGGGACCCACCACCACGCCCGTTACTTCAGAGGAGATCGTGGGATCGTGCCCGGCCGTAGCGCTCCACGTGTCTCGGGCTTCGCAGGCTTCTTTGGGCCCACGACGATTCGCCTCCGCCTGAGGAGCTCCAACGTGCCCATCGCGGGCCCGGGGGCTACTGTCGGCCCAGTGAAACCAGGGTGTCATGGGCCGGCCTGCCACAGCCCTCGAACGCTCCGCAGGAATTTCTGCTAAGGACCAGACGTTCAGCCTGGCGAGCCTCGCGAGGCATTTCCCTCGCGAGGGCTTATTTGCTCGACCGAGCATTTCTGCTAAGGACCAAACGATCGGCCTGGAGGCCTCGAGAGGGACCTCTGCCTCGAGAAGGCCTCTCCTAGAAGATCTTCAGGCCCTGGCGCGTCTCCGCGCCGCCCTCGGGAGGTTTTCCCTCGCGAGAAGTCAACGGCTACAGAACCCGGCGAGGGTTCAGGCCTCGCGGGGTTCCTTCAAGTGGAAGCAAGCTCCTGCGCCGCTGCAGAGCGCACATGGGCTCTGCGCCCGCCGCAGAGTGACGCGCGCCCTGCGCGTGATGACGAAGACGCCGCAGTTGCCATTCTCGTGTATAAAGTGGTCAAAGGAGCTGCGGCAAGCAAAGCGGACTCCAAGACTTGCCAAATTGGTGATAAAGCGGCCGGCCGCCGCTACGCTCCAACTGCGACGTCACTGTGGGGCGCGCCCCAAAGCTCTGCAGCGCCACCCACCGTCCTGGTTGGACGGTGGCTTTTTCTGCCAAGACGACGTGCTCCCTGCCATGGACCGTGTCCATGGACGCCCCCGACGCTGTGCGCTGTGCTCCAATTCGGCGGCATTGTGGTATCCCTTCCCGCCGGAGGTTTCGGGGAAGAGGACCAAGCCCAGTATATAAGGAGCCAGTGTACGACCTAGGAGGGGATCCCGCATTCGACAACTCATTCCACAACCAAGGAGCTACGTCTAAGAAGAAGACGGAGCTCATTCCACCATAGTCCACCATAGCCATAGCAGTGCCCTCAGCAAGCACACTTGTACTGTGAACCCCTCCAAGCAGTGCAATACATCTTAGCAGGACGTAGGGCTTTTACACCTCACGGTGGGCCTGAACCTGGGTAGCGGCTCGTGTTACCTCTCTGTCGTGATGTTCCTCACCGCGCTCGACGAGCACCGTTGCCGAGGTTGTTGAGGATTTGTTTGACGTTGTGTTCAGCCCCTTACTCGTTTCCTGGCTCTTGAGAGACACCCCTAGTTCCTGGGTCTAGTCTCCGACAAAGTGCACATCTCCTCTTCCAATGATCTTTGCTCTATCATTGTTCCCCATCTTCACAACACCAAAATCACCTGATGTATAGTTTGTGAAGAACTCTCTATGAGATGTAGCATGTATGGTAGCACCGCTGTCCGGAATCCAAGTCATCTCATCACCATCTGCAAGGTTGATGGTCTCATCAGAAACAACAGTGATCTTCTCCTCAGTAGTAGAACCAAAACTACCATCATGTTCCTCATGCATAAGAGACATGATCTCCTCAACCACAGTAATCCGGCCCTCACTATCACTGTCACTGTCTGGCTGTTTCTGAACTTGCTTCTTCTTTTTCTTTTTATCCTTTTTCCATTCGTCACAATGCCACTTGATATGGCCCTTCTCATGGCAGTGATGGCACACAAAATCAGCATACTTTCCTTTGCCTTTTGATTTGCTTCTACTTCTTTCAGCCCCTTTACTCGGACATCTACTCTTGCTTCTCCCCCGTGACTGAGTCACCAACACTTCGGAGTGTGAAGAAGAGCTATCTTGTCTGCAATTTTCCTGGACTCTTCATTTAGTACCTTGGTCTTCACAAGGTTCCAAGTGACAACTCCATTTGGTGCTAAATTGCAAACGGTGACCTTAAAGGTCTCCCACGTGTCCGGTAATGAGCCAAGTAGCAGCAAGGCTCTCACTTCATCTTCAAATGTGATTCCCATTAAAGATAGCTGATTAATAATGCCCTGAAATTCATTCACATGATCTACAATTGGAGTTCCTTCTTTGTACCTTAACCGCATCAATTTCTTGATCAAGAACATCTTGTTGGTACCTTCTTTGCGAGCATACAGCTCCTCCAATTTTTGCCATAAGGTGCGTTCATGTGTCTCATCAATGATATGGTTCAAAACATTGTCATCGACCCATTGTCGAATGAACCCAAAAGCTTGTAGATGAAGTACCTCCCACAGATCTTCCTTCATGTCCTCGGGCATCTCTGTGGAGAACACCGGCCTCCAGTATTCTTTTACATACAGTAAATCCTTCATCTTACTCTTCCAAGCTTGATAATTTGTACCATTCAATGATATCATTCTGTTGGTATTCACTTCCATCTTTCAACACAAGCAACCTGCACTCAGCCCAAAACAAACCTTGCTCTAAAACTTGAGTACAAACTGAACCTCAGCTCTGATACCACTTTGTTAAGGGGTAGCAGGGGAGAAGATACACAACTCCCAAGTGCCTCCCGGCCTGCAATGAACTTCGAGGATAGGTTCAACCAACAATAATATGCAGCGGAATAATAGACACAATCACACGCACAGGTGACGCAAGGATTTACGTGGAAAACCTCCCCAACGTGAGGAGGAAAAACCACGGCTGTGGACCAACCGGTCCACGCAAGCTTCACTATGAGCAAGAGTCTTCTCCAGAACCTCTGGAGATTACAACACACACCAACTCGTTGCCCACCGAGAACAATAACAACAACAACCACAAGAGGCAAGATATCACAAAGCAGAGTATCACAGATTTTGTCCCCTTCGGTAATCAGCAAACTGCTCTTAAATCGCAGATCCAATCAGCATCAAATTCAGTAGACAAACAGACATATGTGTCCCCAACATACCCACCAAAGATGAGCTCAATAGGACACCGTTTGCCTGCCCAAACTGTTCTTCTACCAAACTGATCTGTGCTGAAACTGCAGCCGTCCGAACTGCCAATACCTATCTCAAATCTGATGCTTCTCTGACCCAAACCTCAAACCAGCTATCCAGATCGAAGTACTCAAAGTAAGGAACGAGCTCACCAAGTATGGAGTCGATCCAAGCACGTTTGACTCTCCAATCACTGGATTGAAGACAGAGCGGTCAGATTCACCAAATCTTGACAGAAATCGCCTCTCCTTCTTCTTCCTCTCTTCTCACTAGGTTGTGGTGTTCTTGTGTGTTCTCTTACTCACTCTATGCAGCACACAAGCAGCAGCAACGTCCTGGTTGCTCTTTTCTACTTGCTACTCACGCCACCAAGATTGGCTTGGCTTTCTTCTTCTCTTACCTCACTTGGAGGCAGCTCAGCCGTTGGATGCGAACCTCGATCAACGGTTGAAACGTGTTGGACTTTCTGAGCTAGTGTTGGGCTGCCAACACACCTCCATGTGGAGGGACATGGCCCAACACATGCTTCCGTTCAACCCCAACTCCCTGGACGGCGCCGTCACCTTCTACACGGCGGCGGACGGCGGGGAGACGACCTTCAAGAGGAACCTCCTGTCGCTACAGGGCAAGAGGCTATGCGGCTCGTCGCGCGGTTGGCTCGCGCTCGTTGACGAGGCCGCGTCTATGACGCTTCTCAACCCGCTCACCGGCGCCACCGTCGAGCTCCCGCCGGCGGACGAGCGCGTAGTAGCTGCCTCTTTTATGGACGTGACGGTGCCCAATGGGAGCCAGTGGGTCCCGCTTCCGCCTGTTGAGAGCGATTGGGGCCTCCTTCGCCCTTTTGGTAGCCAGCGGTGTCTTTTTGGCGTCCAAGAAACCATCGTCAGGCTAGGCGAGCTGAAGAAGAGCGCCATCCGCCAGATCGCGCTCTCTTCCTCGTCGCCGGGCTCCGGTGACTGTGTGGCGATGGCCTCGCTTACTGACTCGGGAACCGTCGCGTTCTGCCGTGTCGGGGTCGACGGAGCGTGGACGCTGCTCGACACCAACCTGCCAGTGTGCCCCATCACCTCCGTCGTCCACTTCCGCGGGAGCACGTTGGATCTCCATCTGTGTTATTCCGGCCGGTGCAGCTCCCACGGCGAGGCGGGTCGACGGACTGTATCGAGCTCCCAAACTGGCGACAGGCGTTCGCAACTACTCCAAGTGAACGGCCCGCTATACGTCGTGGCCGCCGTCGTCTTGCCGGGCTGCACCCACCTCACAAACCGTGTATACAAGTGCAATGTCTTTGCTGCGAGGCCGAGGTGGACCAGTGTTGTTCACTACGCTGACAATTTTAAATAACAAGACTTATGCTTTCAGTCTACTTTACTACATAGAGCTAGTTTGTAGTACTAATTCCTGCCGCAACTCACGAAGAATCATCTAGGACGTACTTGGTTCTCCTTGGGAATCATGATCATGAGTTCCATGCTCCCGGTTGCAAATTTATTTTGAAGAATATGTATAATATCTTTAAAAACATAAATTTCATCTTTCATCCACATCAGCATTGGATACAAGACATAAAATAACTTAATGAAGTGGCATATAAAATAACTTAATGAAGTGGCACAAAATAGCACGGTAGAGATGCGTCCTCCATTTCGGAAACGACGTCATGTAGACTACATAAAAGTAAAAATCCACTACGGGAATCAGGTGATATGCCGACGACTTTATATACGCCGACGATTTTTTTAGTGGCCGTCGGCATATAGGACGGATACCGACGGCTTTTTTGACGGCCGTCGACACCTGTACGCCGACGTAGTTTGCTCTGAATTTTTTTTAAAAATAATTTTAAGGTACAAAAGTAGTGGTTATATCACAGAAATATTGATAGTTTTGAAAAATTCGACACCTTTCGATGAATAGCCATGGTGACCATTTTGACCTTTTTTAAAAAAATCAAAGAAAATGAAAACAAAACCTCAAAAAATATGATTAAATTCGTATTTATTATTTGTATTTGCAACTGTTAGACAAATAAAGACCCAAGGTGAAAGTTTCACAATTTTCGAGTTTTATATATTTAGTTATGTGTTTTTGAAAAATGCCAAAGGAACACAAATGCCTCTACTCTATCCTGATTGGTTGGGAGGAAGAGGGTGTGGATCGATGACATGGCGTCACATGATTGGTCAAAACACGTCACACCAAGGCTGCATTTTCACCGCGGCTACCTTACCTCCTCGCAGCTACGAGCACCCACAGTGTGTGCTAAATTTGGGTGCCAAATTGGACATTTGGCTTTTGGCACTAGCTCCCTCCATTGTGGGATGCCAAATTAGAAAACCAAAGCCAAAAAATTATGGCGTGGGAGCAAGTAGAAGAGCCATGCCAAATCTTGTAATGGAATAAAAAATGCACTCTCTCTCCTATCTAGTACTTTGGTTAGCACATGAGTCCACAGGAGGGAGTGTATTTTATATAGTTTGTGTTATAGTTGGGTCCTACATGTAAGCAATTTTGGCAATGGCAACATTGTGCATGTCCAACATAATTTGGCAACAATGCCATTTATACATACGTGGCAAATTTGGCTTTGGCAACACTGTGGATGCCCTTATCTCCTTCCTCTGTACCACCTGCACAGAGCTCATGGCCGCGTGACCGAGCTCGTGGCCGCGTCGTGGGTCGTCGCACCCGGCCTTGGCCGACGTTGCCGATGAGTACAACGCCGCTGCTGACGCCGACTAGTTCCTCTCCGCCGCTCGTTCACCTCCGCTGCTGCGAACGCGCCAGGAGCAGGGCTCAACGACTTCGAGGACGCGCTGCAGGCCACGGCGCTGCTGCCGGAGGACGGCCGGACGACGGGGCGGGACAACTGGCGCGTCGCGGCGTGCGCCTACTTCTACCTCGCCCTCGTGCGCGCGGCGCAGCGGGAAGCGTGGCAGACGGCTACACACTCCCTGCAGGCCGTGCTCGTCTCCTCGCCTCGCAGGCTCTGGGACAGGCTGTTCGACGAGGCCATGCTGGCGCTCCGGCGGCGCCAGCGAGGAGGACGCGCGCCGGGTCGTGGCCGCCGTGCCTGTCCGGACGGGTTTTGGCGCATCAACCGCGACGACGACGGTGTACCCACAACCCCTGCTCTGTCCGCGTCCGTGCTGCAGGGCTTCGTGCCGCTGCGGCCGCCCCAGCCCTCGACGGCGCCCTCACTTTCCCCGACCCCAGCCCGTCCCCAGCGAGGGACGGCGGGTTTTTTTTATGACGCGTGGCACGCTAAGCCGACGGTGAAGCTCACCGTCGGCATAGGATCGATGCCACCGTCAACTTACCGTCTGCCAACTTTGCATGCCGACGCCGAGCTACGCCGACGGCTAGCCAAACCGTCGGCACAACACAACTACGCCGACGGCCTGGGCTAAGCCGGCGGCTCTGCAGCTACACCGATGGGGAACTACGCCGACGACGAGAAGCCGACGGTGTGCCACCGTCGGCACAAGGCTACGCCGACGGTTTTTGAGGCTAAGCCGATGGCATTTGGCCATCGGCACTGCTCCTGCTTCCTGTAGTGAGCCCAACTCAACACAAAATCAGTATATATATAAAATTCATTATTGGCTCACCATGCCCAAAATCCTCTTACTTTCAATTTTCGAGACTCTTACATTCAGTTGTATGGAAAGAACCACGATGTGGCTGCTATATCATCGTTGGCGCGGAATGCATCAGACACAATGTCGTGATATGTGTTACTTCTCATATCGTACATGCCACAACATGTACGCCCATAGCAACACTTTTGGAGACTATAGACCCCATGGTCCACGAAATATATACGGTTACCGCACAGAGATAACCGTCATGGTCAGGAGATACTGGGACGGCCTTGGAGCACCTTGTGCTCAGAAACAAGACCTGATCGTCGAGGCCTGATAAACGCGACCATCGTGACATGTGTATATCAGCTTCAAACACCTCGAACATGGACACATCATCGTCATGGTTGCCACCCCCATGGTCCCATTTGACCATTAGCAACCTATCACCACGTGAAACTACTAGGAATCGTCTTCGTCTCACGCCAACGCACCAGGTGTCGCCCCCTTGATCACTAGCTTCGCGGAAGAAAGTAATACTCTATGTCCATGGTCCTCGCTAACCTGGAGCGCGAAAAGGTCTCCTGTTCCGGTGATGGCATAAACACTTCCCTCGTTGAAGGCTATGTCTTGGTAATGGTAACGGGCGGCGGCAACTGGTGAGGTCATCGACCAAGAGGACGTACTGGGCTGGCAGAAGGCGAGCACTGGATCATTAAAGATTATGGCGACGATGAGATTGTTGGGGCACATGATGAATTTCTTGACGCGGAATAATTCGCCGCCAGGGAGCCGTGGGTTGCCCATATCTGGCAGCGGCAAGGTAGCTCCAGAGAGAGGGTTCTTCATAAAGTTGTGGATCTTCTTGTCGTCGTCGCGCGACTCTCTCCCGATCATTAGCAGCCAGCTCTCGGAGGAGCACCAGCATACGACGAATCCTCCGGGGCACAGGCGGTACACTTCGCCATCCGGGATGGTCTTGACCGTGCCGCTGCAGAGGGTAATGGTCCACGGGAACGGCGGAGGCAGCAACAGCGTCTGCTGCCGCGCGGCGTGGCGCCAGTTGCGACAGACGGAGCCGAAGCGAACGCGGTCGGCGAGGGAGGGGAACCGGCCTAGGATGAGGCCGGCGAGCTCCGGCGGGAGGTGTGACCACAAGGACGAGCACGAGCTGGCTTTGCTTTGCCTGGCGGCCATGATCAGATCGATCGATGCTACCCAAACTCCCAAAGTAACTCTGCACGATCTACCCATCCTATATATATACCCGGTTGGATCAGATCGATCGATACCTTGGGCAAACCGACCGGGTTGAAAGATGTCGTCCTCTGCTTCCATCCCGGTCGGACACGGCACGGCACCGAAGAGCGAACACGAGTACACGACAACGTTGCAACCTGTAGCTAGCTCATGTATTCTAGAAAAACCTGTGGCTCAAAAGTCAAAACGCGATATGTAGGTGCTGCTGCAGGAGTACATGTCCTGCCCGAGCGCCTCGCGCGCACTCCGGCACGCGAGCGCGCCGCCGCCGCAGCCTACTGGCCACCTGCAGCTTCCTATCAAAAACCCCCTACAGCAGGCCCAACATTATTTGGAATGTTCAGATTTCAAAAATGTTCGAACACAAAACATTTTTTGAGTTCATCCTTGTTTCCATGTTCTTCGATGTGGGATCTCTCGGTCAGGTGCTGAATCGAGTCATGGGACCCGTCTTGGACATTATCATGCCAATCTGCACAAGTGGTCGAGAGCCTCTGGCGATCCAGCAGATCTGAAGGAGCAGAAGCTGTAGCCGCGAGTTGCGATTTTTTTTTCCAGAAGAGCAGTAGTTGTTCTTCACATTGATACTCTGGTTCACCTGTATGATTTATTGATGAAAATAGCTAGTCCAGTCACCATGTTATCAATTATCATATGGAGTGAGAAATGATGTTGTCCATAGATACGTCGAAAATGAAGACAACCTTTAGCTAAATCATGCGCCTCCCAGTTGGCCTCTCTTGCTTCATGTTTGAACAAGGCCACGTCGAGATCGCTCTTTCTCCTCTCCATCTCTGAGATCACCGTGCCATATTTCCCCCGGCTACCAGAAGATATGTCGTTCACCGCCGTTGAGCTGCCTGACGCTATCACCGTTCGCCTGGCGATCTTGAACTCACCGCTGGCGAAAATGACGGCTCCTCCTGGCGATCTGCCGTGCGGGGATAGCGAGGCATCTGCGCGGCTCACTGGCCGGTTCTGGGCCGGCCCGGACGACTCGCCGCCGGCGGCCGGGATAGGGGGACGTCGCAGGAAAACCCTAGCGCCGCCGGCGTGGGAAACAAGCGTCACGGGTTCCCGTTTCTCGTGCCTCGGAAAGCTTGCCGCTGCGCCGTCGGGGATCGACGAGTTGAGGAAGATCACGTCGCCGTGCGGGTTGCCTTGGAGTCCCTGGAAGAGGATGCGCCGGCGTCTCGCTCCGACCAACCGGTTCCCCCCTCGGAGGCGGAGATCGTCGACCAGTTCTAGGTGGACGCCGGATTTCCGACCCGGCATCCCGGTCCTGGGAAGGTACCTCGTCGCCGGCCTCAGGTGAGCGCTCTAAGGGTTCTGTTCTGTGCAGGGAAGGGAAGAAGGTGGAGAAGTGGACGCGCGGCCGTGGTCCGGCGGCCGGAGTGTGGCTAACGAGATCGCCGCCGAGGATGGGTGCGTGGCGTGGCCCGCTGCCGCCAAAGCGCATCTCGCCGCCGCCTATACTCGGATCCTTCGTCGACAAGGCGCAGTTGGGGCATTCGAGTACTACTTCATCGACGACGAGCTCGCCGGCAAAGACGGCCGCGGATCAGGCGCTGGGCGATCCGACTTGAACGCCTTCGTCGTCGCTGGAGGGATTTCAAAATTCAGACGGCCTGTCAGGTGGGTCCCACCACAGGGGTGCGAATCGGGACCGTCTAGATCCTTGGGACCATCTCCGCCGTCGACTGGGATGCTTTTGGCTTCGTCCGTGTCCGCCGCCGCCTCGACTTCGAACCCTTCCTTCATCGACACCGACTCTTCCTGCGCCGCCCCTCGTCGCCCCCATCGCCGGCGGTCCAGCGTCCCTGCTGCGTCCGCGTTGGGCTCGTTCCTTCGCAGCCGTCGTCGCCGAGCCTCCGACACCGACTCCCATGGCTGGTGCATAGCCACCGCGACCCCGCAAGGTGGTGGGTCTCATCCCCAGCATCCTCCTCCGGCAGCTCCCCGTCCTCAGCTCCCAGTGGCGGCGCCGCGTCCTCAGCAGCAGCTGGCTGGGACACGCCCTCTGCAGCCGGTGGCTGCGCCGTCTCGACCCCAACCTCAGGCGGCTGCTGCTCGGCCGCAATTTCCGGCGGCAGTGCCCACTGTTTTTGCCGGGACGGGGCAAGGTGTGCCCGACTCCTTCAACGGCGGCTCGTCCGGGGGGATGGTGATGGCGCCTCTGCCGTTCATGCCCCTCCAGAGGCCGTCGCAAATGTACGGGCCGCCAGCGTACATGTCTCCGCCGCAGTTTCAGCCGCCGCCGATGGCGCCTTTCATGAACCCGGGGTACCCGACCTACCAGCATGGTCAGCAGCCCGCCGCGACAGCGGGGCCTGCGGTTCCGCGACCTAAGAGGAAGAAGAACAAAGGGGGACAGCCGGGGGCTCGTGGTCAGCAGCCGATGCAGCAAGTTCTGTTTCAACAGCCCGCGTTTCAGCAGCAATTTGTGGGGCAGTCGCCAGTGGCGCCTCCTCCCATCCCGGGTGTGAGTGCGCCCACCGACACGGTGGTCTCTGGTGTGGCAGCTGAGTTGGTCTGGATTCTGCTTCGGGGCTTCTACCCGAGTCTTCGACTGGGGGTAAGAGTAAAGCAAAGAAAGGCAGTAAGTGCTTCAAGTGTGAGTCGGACTCTCATACCACCAAAGCGTGCCCGATAAAACACTACTGTTTAGTTTGTGATAATGCAGCTCACGCCACGGCCAGGTGTCCGACTTTGCGGCTTCCCAAGCCCACTTGTTTCACCACGGGCTCGGGTGTTCCGGAGACGATGTTCGTGCAGTTTCCTGACAGTGTCTACAAGCCACATCTGATTACCTCGAGCTCGCCCACTGCTCTGATCTCGGTCAAGGGTGACCCGGTGCCCGCAGCTGCTATTGAGAGTCTGATTTCCAAGGTGTGTTACTCGGCACAGTGGATTTGGGAGGCTTTGCCCCATGGCGATGGCGCTTTTCTCATTGGGTTTCCGTCAGCCGAGGATCTTCGCAGGGTAGACGGGATTCAGCTGAACATCCGTCCTTTAACTCTCAGGCAACTATTTCTGTGTGGAAGTCCAATGATGATGCAGTCCCCATTAGAGTGCTTGAGAAGGTCTGGGTTCACGTTCAGGGAGTTCCTTATGCACTGAGACACTTTCTTGGATTTTGGGCAGTTGGTACGCTCATTGGGACGACTCTTGACGTGGATCTTGTCACCTACCGAAGCCGTGGCATTGTTCGCATTCTAGTGGGATGCTGGATTCGAAGGTGCTGGAAAAGCGCACAGCAGATGATGGACCGTATGTTGGGGCTTCGTGTGTGGTGAGACTCAAGGAGTTTGGGTTTTATTTCAGCCGTGAGCCTGCGGATTTCGTTCCGGACCCCGACTTTGTACCTTTCTTTTGGCGCCGTAAGAGTGACGATGCCGATGATGAGGAGGCTAAGGAGTATGGCTTCGAGGGTTCTTTGGGCATGGACAGCTCCAATGCCCCCCTTCCCAGCAACATGGACGTTGATGCTAGTACATCGTCCGAGACGCCGGTTGGTAACAAGTCTGCTGCACCCAGTGATCAAGTTGGTTATGTGATGGCTATAACTTCGTACAATTCTTCTCCTACTACTCCGAGAGGTCAGAAGATTGTGGAGCGGATCCGTGCTTCCTCGCCGTGCCTGCTGCGCCCCACGCCGGAGTCAGTGCCGACGGTTGCCCCTGACAGTGTTGGTGTCGGTGCGCATGAGGTGCTGCAGCCGGCTGCGTCTTCGGATGCCCCACGGCCAGAGTTCCCCTCCCCAGCCCGCGTTGCTGCTGCGGATGGGCTAGGCCGCGGTGCACAGCTCGGGGTGCGGGACGGTGCTCCTGTTGTGGCCGGGCTGGGCCGGGAGGTGGCTGCTACTTCGTCTTTGGCCCCTCTAGCCGTTGTGCCTGCTCCGGTGGCTTCGAGTGATCCTGTGGAGTTGGACCGGGACAGCGGCCCAGTTGCCGACGGCGCCGCGCTTGGTCTCGCGCTCCTGGAGGGCAGCCAGGGGTTGGTCTCCGTGGGGGCTTCTACATCGCCGCTGCCTCCCGCGGATGGACTTTCCCCTGTCGCTACTGCGTCGAGTGTGGCCTCGACCCCGACACAGGCCCACTCGTCTCGCATGGTTCAGCTCGGTTCCGTGGCGACGGCTGGGGAGGCATCTACTTCATTCGTGCCGCCCCACGCCATCACTACTCCGAGGGCCAAGCGTATGGAGGGTCGCATCGGCACGCCATCCACTCCTCCAGCCCGTCGTAGCGACAGGTTCGGGGTGGATGCGGATGGAGCTTCCGCCACCGACGAGGACTCCATGTCGAGGGCTATGCGTCGCAAGGCAGCGCGTAACTTGGACTATTCTGGTATGGATTTAAATTCGAAGTCTTTTTTATCTCTGTCGCCTCTTTCTATTCATTCTAAATTGAGTAGTGTAGGTTTTAATCTTGGTAATAGTCAATCTCAAGTTCATGTGTCAACTAAGGTCTTGAGACATATGGAATTTGACCGGCTCACGGTTGTTCCTAAAGTCTCGACTGGGTTGTCTTCCACCTATGATGATGAGGATGAAGCGATTGCCACAGCAGATGGTCAGCTGATTTCTCATCTACTTGGTGAGGTGTTGGAAGGTGGTTTGGATGACGACGGGTTGAGCTCATTATATGAGCTAAAAGAATCTGGTCGGAAATCCAAATCTACCGCCAACAAGTCCCGAAAACGGGCCAAGTTATCCAAATCCCCCATGGTTTCCCGATGAATGGCATGTTCAAAAATAGCAGAGGTCTTGGTGACTTGGCTAAACACTTGCACTTCGCCGATTGTATTCGGGACCATAATTTGGATTTCTTAGCTATTTCTGAGACTGGTCGACGTGAGTTTCCACAATCTCTTTTGAACCGACTATCGGTCGGTATTGAGTTTGAGTGGTACTCGCGACCTCCTCATGGATGCTCCGGCGGCATTTTACTAGGCGTCAGGATTGACACCATGGAAGTGTTGGAAGTTACGGAAGGCAATTTTCATATCAAAATACACATCCGTAATAAATCCGATAATTTCATTTGGAGTCTTGTCGTCGTGTATGGGCCGGCTCAGGAAGCGTCTAAGACCTCTTTTCTCGTTGAATTGGTAAATCTAGCAAAGGATAACCCACACCCTATTATCATTGGTGGGGATTTCAACTTGCTTCGGTTCCCGTTCGAGAAAAGTAAGGGTCGGTTTGACAACCGTTGGCCTCTTTTGTTCAATACAGTCATTGACAGCTTGAACTTAAGAGAGATTTCGATGGTGGGGAGACAGTTCACCTGGGCTAATTCTCTCCCTGAACCCACATAAGAGAAACTAGACCGTGTGCTGATGGATTCCGATTGAGAAGCTAGGTTCCCAATGGTGTCGGTACGGGCTCTAGAACGTATTGAGGGTTTGTCTGATCATGCTCCCATTCTTTTGACCACTGGAGTGCCTAGACCTCTGTGTAAACCACGGTTCAAGTTTGAGCTTGGTTGGTTACACCGCGAGGGCTTCCATGACATGGTTAAAAGAATCTGGGATTTACCGGTAGCGGGTGATACGCCTATCCAGCGGTGGAACAACAAGATACGTGCCTTACGTACTCACCTCGTTGGTTGGGCACGTCATACTACTGGTTTACTTAAAAAAGAAAAGGTACGATTTTCCTCGATAATCGATGCTCTAGAAGCATTAGCAGAAGTTCGTTTACTATCCGCGCAAGAAATTGAGCTAAAGAGCCAATCAAATGCACAGATAGCGAAACTACTGCGCGAGGAGGAGTTAAAATGGTATCAACGTTCTAAAGCTCAATTCATTCTAGAAGGGGACTCGAATACTCGCTATTTCCATAGTATTGCCAATGGCAGACACAGGAAAAAGCATATTCATGCTCTCGTCTAGGATGAAGGAACGATTGAGGGCCATGAACAACTAAAGTCGTATATTACAAATTACTATAAAGGCATGTTCGGTGACCCTGACGAGGGCAATTTCACCTTGGATGAGTCACGAACAGAGGATATACCCCAGGTTTCAGAGGAGGAAAATAGCCTACTCACTAATCCCTATTCTGAGGAGGAAGTGAGAAAGGCAGTTTTCCAAATGAAACATAACTCAGCTCCTGGACCTGATGGCTTCCCTGCTGAGTTCTACCAGAACTTTTGGGATGTTATCAAGGCCGATTTGTTCCAGTTGTTCCCATGTCTTCACAATGGACAATTAGAGTTGTTTCATCTCAATTTTGGTGAGATAATTTTGTTACCTAAGGTTAACGAGGCAGAAAGGATCCAACAGTTTAGACCTATATGCCTCCTTAACGTTAGCTTCAAAATATTCACCAAAGCTGCTACGATTCGATTGAACACTGTGGCAGATCATGTGGTTCGACCGTCACAGACGGCTTTTATGCAAGGTCGCAACATCCTTGATGGAGTCGCGGTCCTACATGAAACCATCCATGAACTACATAGGAAAAAGTTGAACGGGGTAATTCTGAAAATTGATTTTGAGAAAGCTTATGATAAAGTGAAGTGGTCTTTCATCCAGCAAACCCTAAGGATGAAAGGTTTTTCCTCTCAGTGGCGCGCATTAATTAATAGCTTTGTTTCCGGAGGAAGTGTAGCCATTAAGGTCAACGATGACATAGGCAAATTCTTCCAAACGAAAAAAGGCCTTTGACAGGGTGACCCGCTATCGCCAATACTATTTAATATAGTAGCGGATATGCTGGCCATCCTGATTGAACGCGCTAAGACCGAGGGTCAAATTGAAGGTGTAATCCCACATCTTGTCGATGGTGGATTATCGATCCTTCAATATGCCGACGACACAATTCTATTTATGGAGCACGACATCGAAAAAGCTCGTAACCTAAAGCTGATTTTATCCGCTTTTGAGCAACTCTCGGGTCTTAAGATAAATTTCCATAAAAGAGAATTGTTTTGCTTTGGCGAGGCCCAAGAGAAGGCCACCTTGTATGCTGAGCTTTTTGGCTGTGAGCAAGGTCAATTTCCTATCAACTATTTGGGCATTCCGATTCACTATCGGAGACTTACAAATGCTGAATGGAAAATAGTGGAGGAAATGCTTCAATTACGTTTAAATAGTTGGAAAGGCAAACTACTATCTCTAGGTGAAAGATTGGTTCTCATAAACTCGGTACTAACTAACATGGTACTGTATATGATTTCATTCTTCCAACTGCCTAAAGGGGTCTTAAAACGATTGGATTATTTCCGATCTAGATTCTTTTGGCAAGGGGATTGTGAGAAGAAAAAATATCGACTGACTAAATGGAGTGTGGTTTGCTGCCCTAAAGACCAAGGAGGGCTCAGAGTTCATGACCTTGAGGTCAAGAACAGAGCGCTGCTAGGTAAATGGCTATTTAAACTTCTTTCTGAAGATGGAGTTTGGCAAACCCTCCTTAGGAGAAAATATGTCGGAGATCAAGCTGTTTCCCAGGTTTTTTGGAAACCTGGTGATTCACACTTCTGGGCTGGCCTCATGGCTACAAAGAAGTATTTTTTTCCACATGGTTCTTTCTCAATTAGGGATGGATCGGAAATTCGCTTCTGGGAGGATATTTGGCTTGGCCAATCTACCCTCAAAGAACTATATACGGCTCTATATTCTATTGTTCGAAACAAAAGCGACACGATAGCGAAGGTGTTGGGTTCTTCCCCACCAGATGTTTCGTTCAGGAGAAGTTTACTTGGAACAAGACAAGCATCTTGGAATGCTTTGCTCATCCGCTTGGATTCAATCCAATTGTCGGAAGGTCCAGATAAGTTTCAATGGAATCTCACTAAGAACGGCAAATTCTCAGTTGATTCTATGTATAGAGCGCTTATTCTACCCGAAATTCCAGTCGATAGCCCTTTTAACAACAAACTTTGGAAGATGAAAATACCACTAAAAATTAAAGTGTTTGGGTGGTATTTACGTCGAGGAGTCATTCTCACCAAAGATAACCTTGCCAAACGCAATTGGCACGGAAGTAAAAAGTGTGTTTTCTGTCAACACGACGAAACCATTACGCACTTATTCTTTCAGTGCGAGTTCGCTAGGTCTATATGGTCAGCCATCCAGATAGGTTCTACCTTACATCCACCTAGTTCTGTTGCTAACATTTTTGGCAACTGGTTAAATGGGGTGGATCCTAGGTTCAAACTATTTAGTAGGGTGGGAGCGATTGCTGTTATTTGGTCGCTATGGCTATGTAGAAATGACAAGGTTTTTAATGATAAAAATTCTTCTCTTATGCAGGTTATTTACCGGTGCACAGCGACGCTACGAGCATGGTCTCCCCTGCAGCGTGTGGAGCACCGAGAATTATTTTTAGAAGTGGCGTCGAGACTGGAGGCTGCGGCCAGGGAGTTATTTTCCCGGCATGGGTGACAACATAGACTCCGGATAGACCTACCAGTTTCTTAGGCTGATGTACAATTTCTCATTCTGATATGTAATTCGCCTTTTTTCTTTTGTGTTTCGACTTGGATGGTGGACTGGTGGCTGTGTGCATCTTAGCTATGCAGAGGCCGGGTGTAATGATTAAACCTTTTAAGTAATAAAAGCCCTTTATCAAAAAAAAAAGATACGTCGAAAACATGTCTATCATAAAAAGAAGAGAATAATAAGCATATGCAGGTATAAAGGATGTTGGCCATAGATGGATAATATGCATGAAAATAGAATCATGGAACCAGACTTTAACCTGGCGCTATGAGAACCAGAGATCTGTAGCATCAGTCAGATGCTTTGCATATTAGCTTAATACATTCATACATTTACTGTATTGGAGAGATCAGTATTGGCACAAGTTTAGGACTTCAGGAAATTCAGGAACTACCGATAAATAGATTGCTGCAGGAAATGGAAGATCTGACTATCAACGATGAACAAGATGATATGCAAAGCAATTCAACAGTATCATAATACTTGCAGGAAACCTGATGCCTTTGTGTAGCATGTTGGCAAATGTCTGTTGCCGGGTTTTACCTCTAAAGGGTGTGTAAACATACAACATTTTGCTGAAATTTGGTGTTGGGTTGTACTTGGGCCACAGCCTAAAAAGCCCAACTACTAAATTCGAAATTCTCATTTGGCCCATGTGCATTTGGCTGGCTGTGTACGTGACTAAACTTTAGTCCCATACTGCTAGTTGGGAGTGAGCTGCACCACTTTATATAGTGAGCTGTTTCACTACTAGTATGAGGTGTTGGCTGTGAAGAGAAAGGAAGCACTCCACACGCGCTCCTCCTCCTCGCTCGCCTCGCTTCGTTTCGTCACGACGCGCCGCGGGTTGCGGGAATGAGCCGAGCCGATGCTTATATTTTTGCAGTCCGGGAAATTATTGAGTCATTGATTAACCATTAACGGACGCGTTAATTGTTTTGCCGTTTCCATTTGGTGGAGGCGTTACCGACTCAATCGTGGGCTGCAGCCCACGTCCTACCCGATCGCTCTATATATTGCTTGGGCGAACCCTAGCCGCAAAGACGCAACACATGGTAGCTCGCCGCCCTAGTTCCAGAATATTGCGCCGCCGTCTTTCAAGTCTTCTCCATCCCGTCTTCCGGCGTGCACCGGTTGAAGGGACAGCAGGCCTCCGGAACCCCGCCTCTTGTGATCCTGTACGGGAGAGGGCGATCAGGTTTTTGGGGAGCGCACTCGCGCGACTGCTGGCTTCGAGTTCTTCCCCAACGACGACTTCTTCCCCGACATCGCCAACCTCTTCATCAACGACATGGGCGACACCGGGACAGCTGCTACTATAGCCGCTGCAACGTATGTCATCTTGATCTTCTTGTTCGATATGCTACTAGAGTTCCTGCTTATGGTAGTTGCTCTAGATTCGTTCGGTTTGTCTACGGTTTTAGTAGAACGCATGATTAGTTTAATTCCTATTATCCTAGTCATGATTTGTTTACTGTATTCGTGGATTAAATCTACTGCTAAATTGCTTATATATTCAACAATCCAAAAACCTGATTATAGGCAATTTGTATCGCCTGGCTTTCTCGCGTCGACGAAGCCGTTTCCCTTCAAAGGTGTCCTGTACAAACGGTGGCGCATGAGAGCAGTTTACTGGTTTCAGAACAGTAACTGCTATGCCGCCACCAAAGGCAAACCTGAGGGCGAGCTTAATCCTGAACAACAGGAAGCTTTTGAGAAGCTCGATACTCTGTTTAAGAGTGCCCTTCTGAGTATCCTTGACGATTCCATCGTGGATTCGTATATGTCCTTTGACACTGGCAAGGGCATGTGGGATGCGCTCGAGGCCAAATTTGGGGCCTCGGACGCTGGCAGCGAGTTGTACGTCATGGAGCAATTCTATGACTACAAGATGACTGATGAGCGTTCTGTTGTACAACAGGCTCATGAGATACAGTCGCTCGCAAAGGAACTTGAGCACTTCAAGTGTAACTTACCGGACAAGTTTGTCGCCGGTGGCATTATCGCCAAGCTTCCATCTTCATGGAGCAACTTTGCTACTTCTCTGAAACACAAGAGACAAGAGTTTTCCGTTTCGGATCTCATTGGGTCGCTTGATGTGGAAGAGAAGGCGAGAGCGAAGGATACACGTGCTCGAGTTGCCGAGGCTGGTTCTAGTGCCCATGTGGTACAGAAAAGAACTACCAGCCGCCCCACAAGTCCAAATTTAACAAGGGTAACTCTGGGGGTAAAGGCAAGTCTGATGGACGGTTCAAACCGTCACAGCCTACCAACTTCAAGAAGAACAACAACAAGCCGAGGAAAGGATCATGCCATGTATGTGGTGATCCGGAGCACTGGGCACCTCGATGTCCCAACCGCCATGAGCTGCGCGGATCTGAGAACAAAGGCAAGACTGCCAATGTTGTTATTGGTGACACCGAGATGAAGGAATCTGGGTACGGTATATTTCCCACCATCCTTTCAGTTTGTCATTCTCCTGATGGTTGATTGACACTGGTGCTAATGTACATGTTTGTGCTGATGCCTCGATGTTCTCTTCTTACCAGATCACAGGGACTTCCCCCGTGCTGATGGGGAACAATTCACATGCTTCTGTTCGTGGTGTTGGTACGGTCGATCTGAAGTTTACTTCGGGGAAGACCGTGCGCCTGAAGAACGTTCATCATGTGCCCTCCATCAATAAGAATCTCGTCAGCGGATCACTTCTGTGTCGAGATGGTTATAAGTTGGTTTTCGAGTCCAATAAAGTTGTAATTTCCAAGTATGGACAATTTGTTGGTAAAGGCTATGAGTGCGGAGGCTTGTTCCGCCTCTCTTGTCAGACTTTTGTACTAAAGTTATTAATAATATTTGTCGTGAAATTGAGCATAATATCTGGCATTCACGACTTTGTCATATTAACTTTGGTACCATGACGCGGCTAGCTAGTTTGGATTTAATTCCGAAATTCACTACTGTCAAAGGTTCCAAGTGTCAAGTATGTGTGCAAGCTAAGCAACCTCGCAAGTCCCATATGACTGCGGAGGCAAGAGACTTGGCACCACTGGAACTTATACATTCTGATCTTTGCGAGATGAATGGTGTGTTGACAAAAGGCGGAAAGAAATATTTCATGACGCTTATTGATGACTCCACTAGATATTGTTATGTGTATCTTCTGAAATCAAAAGATGAGGCTTTTAACTACTTCAAAATCTATAAAGCTGAAGCAGAGAACCAACTTGATCGGAAAATTAAACGATTGAGGTCCGACCGTGGTGGAGAGTATTTTTCCAATGAGTTTGATTTGTTTTGTGCGGAACACGGTATAATCCATGAGAGGACGCCTCCCTACTCGCCTCAGTCAAATGGGGTGGCCGAAAGAAAGAACCGAACTCTAACTGATTTGGTTAACGCCATGTTAGACACTTCGGGTCTCTCCAAGGCATGGTGGGGGGAGGCTTTTGACAGCTTGTCATGTCCTAAACCGAGTTCCCATGAAAACGAAAACTGTTTCTCCTTTTGAGGAATGGGAAAGGAAAAATACGAGACTCTCTTACTTTCGAACTTGGGGTTGTTTGGCGAAAGTCAATATACCAATTCCCAAGAAGCGCAAGCTTGGACCAAAAACTGTGGATTGTGTTCTTCTGGGCTATGCTTTTCATAGCGTTGGCTATAGAGTTTTGGTGGTAAAATCTGAGGTACCCGACGTTCACGTTGGTACAATTTTAGAGTCGAGAGATGCGACTTTCTTTGAGGAAATCTTTCCATGAAGGATATGCCTAGCTCATCAAATCAGGAGATACCTAATACATCTAGTCAGGAATTGGTTGATATTCCTGATCCCACCACTTCGATAGAACACACTGATAATCTGTGGAGGATGACAATGAAGTTCCTATTAGGAGCAAGAGACAGAGGATTGCAAAATCCTTTGGTGATGATTTCATTGTGTACCTTGTGGATGACACACCCAGTACCATTTCAGAAGCCTATGCATCTCTTGATGCTGACTACTGGAAGGAAGCTGTCCGTAGTGAGATGGATTCCATCTTAGCTAACGGAACCTGGGAAATCACTGATCGTCCTTATGGGTGCAAACCTGTAGGATGTAAGTGGGTGTTCAAGAAAAAGCTTAGGCCTGATGGTACTATTGAGAAGTACAAGGCACGACTTGTGGCCAAGGGTTATACCCAGAAAGAAGGTGAAGACTTCTTTGATACTTACTCACCTGTGGCTAGACTGACCACGATTCGAGTGCTACTTTCATTGGCTGCCTCGCATGGGCTTCTCGTTCATCAAATGGACGTGAAGACAGCTTTCCTAAATGGAGAGTTAGACGAGGAAATTTACATGGATCAGCCTGATGGTTTTGTAGTACCTGGTCAGGAAGGAAAGGTGTGCAAGTTGTTGAAGTCTTTATATGGCCTAAAGCAAGCTCCTAAGCAATGGCATGAAAAGTTTGAGAGAACTTTGACTGCTGCAGGTTTCATTGTAAACGAATCTGACAAGTGTGTGTACTATCGCTATGGTGGGGGCGAGGGAGTTATTCTCTGTCTGTATGTCGATGACATACTGATCTTTGGAACCAATCTTGATTTAATCAAGGAGGTTAAGGATTTCTTATCTCGTTGTTTTGAGATGAAGGATCTAGGAGTAGCTGATGTTATCTTGAACATCAAGCTGCTGCGAGATGGTGATGGTGGGATTACACTGCTTCAGTCTCACTATGTGGAAAAGGTATTAAGTCGTTTCGGGTATGACGACTGTAAACCCTCTCCGACACCATATGATCCTAGTGTGTTGCTTCGAAAGAACCAGCAGACTGCTAGAGATCAACTGAGATATTCTCAGATTATTGGCTCGCTTATGTATTTGGCTTGTGCCACGAGGCCTGACATCTCTTTTGCTGTAAGCAAGTTGAGCCGGTTTGTTTCTAATCCGGGAGATGATCATTGGCATGCGCTCGAGAGAGTTATGCGTTATTTAAAAGGCACTGCGAGCTATGGAATTCACTACTCCGGGTATCCAAGGGTACTGGAGGGTTATAGTGATTCCAATTGGATATCTGATGCTGATGAGATTAAGGCCACGAGTGGTTATGTGTTTACACTCGGTGGTGGAGCTGTTTCCTGGAAGTCTTGCAAGCAGACCATCTTAACGAGGTCAACTATGGAAGCAGAACTCACAGCATTAGACACAGCCACTGTTGAAGCAGAGTGGCTTCGAGAGCTTTTGATGGACTTACCTGTGGTTGAAAAACCAATACCCGCTATCCTTATGAACTGTGATAATCAAACTGTGATTCACAAGATTAAAAGTTCTAAGGATAATATGAAGTCATCAAGGCATGTGAAGAGGAGATTGAAATCTGTCCGAAAATTAAAGAACTCCGGAGTCATTGCGTTGGATTATATCCAAACGTCTAAGAATTTGGCAGATCCCTTCACAAAGGGTTTATCACGTAATGTGATAGATAGTGCATCGAGGGAGATGGGTTTGAGACCCACGGATGAGTTGTCCACAGTGGTAAACCACTCTATGTGATCGGAGATCCCGTGAAGTAGAAGTGGGTGACAAGTTTGGACAGCTGAGAGGAGAGTATCCTACATTATTTTCCACTCCGCATAGATGCAATACTCTCCTGATCTGCATGGCAGGTTGATGTTTATCTTAATGTGTTCCAAGCGGCTTACTTTTATAAGCGGAGATGTTGCCCTGCAGAACATCTCTTGAGGAATACACCTATATGAGTCTGACTGTTAAACGTCGCAGTCCGTGAGAGTTGTGTGCTCTTTAATAAACTCATGAAAGGTCTCGGAGTATGACGTATAAGCTCCAAACCGCGGGGAAGCCTTGCGGCAGCCCAGTATCGGTATAGGATTTGTGTGAAACTAGTTTGCAGCAAACTTGTAGTTCAAGGCATAGTCCACTATCCAAGTTGTGATCTAGTGTAGCATAAGTTCTAAGTGGAAGTTCAACTTAACAGTCCTCCACTAAACACCGGTATATAAACAATGTTTTGGAACAAAGTGGTATAATGTGCCAATGAGACTTTGTGGGGATTGCTAAAATTTGGTGTTGGGTTGTACTTGGGCCACAGCCTAAAAAGCCCAACTACTAAATTCGAAATTCCCATTTGGCCCATGTGCATGTGGCTGGCTGTGTACGTGACTAAACTTTAGTCCCATACTGCTAGTTGGGAGTGAGCTGCACCACTTTATATAGTGAGCTGTTTCACTACTAGTATGAGGTGTTGGCTGTGAAGAGAAAGGAAGCACTCCACACGCGCACTCCTCCTCCTCGCTCGCCTCGCTTCGTTTCGTCACGACACGCCGCGGGTTGCGGGAATGAGCCGAGCCGATGCTTATATTTTTGCAGTCCGGGAAATTATTGAGTCATTGATTAACCATTAACGGACGCGTTAATTGTTTTGCCGTTTCCGTTTGGTGGAGGCGTTACCGACTCAATCGTGGGTTGCAGCCCACGTCCTACCCGATCGCTCTATATATTGCTTGGGCGAACCCTAGCCGCAAAAGACGCAACACATGGTAGCTCGCCGCCCTAGTTCCAGAATATTGCGCCGCCGTCTTTCAAGTCTTCTCCATCCCGTCTTCCGGCGTGCACCGGTTGAAGGGACAGCAGGCCTCCGGAACCCCGCCTCTTGTGATCCTGTACGGGAGAGGGGCGACCAGATTTTTGGGGAGCGCACTCGCGCGACTGCTGGCTTCAAGTTCTTCCCCAACGACGACTTCTTCCCCGACATCGCCAACCTCTTCATCAACGACATGGGCGACACCGGGACAGCTGCTACTATAGCCGCTGCAACGTATGTCATCTTGATCTTCTTGTTCGATATGCTACTAGAGTTCCTGCTTGTGGTAGTTGCTCTAGATTCGTTCGGTTTGTCTACGGTTTTAGTAGAACGCATGATTAGTTTAATTCCTATTATCCTAGTCCTGATTTGTTTACTGTATTCGTGGATTAAATCTACTATTAAATTGCTTATATATTCAATACATTTCATACAGAAGAATCCCCAAAACACCAAATGACTAAATTAGCATCACCTTATGCACGAAGAAACTGCACAGGTGGTGGAACAACTATGTACCGAACGCACACCAATCAACAACACTTGTATGTCCAGCTCCAGTAATAATCTCCTGAAACACAAGGATCAGTATAAGAATTAATTCTCTACGTCATAGAAAAACTGGGGAAAAATGAAAAGGCAAAACGGTGCTAAATGAAGGAAAACCAAGAGACAATACATAAAGGTGCAATGTACTCTGTACCGACAAATGAACTGGATGCTCGCACAGGTTCAGAAAAAACGGGTTAAATGCTTTTCCTCCTACTCTGTACATAAACGGGTTAATTGCTCTCCTGGAAGAAAGACCTACCAAAAACAGGAAAAATTAGTTACTTCACCTCTCAGCTGTATTCTAAGCAATAAAATGTGATAAATTATCAAAAAGTGCTAGCTGTTCTTTTATCTTGGTAAAGAAACACACTCATTTTTAAGGCCTTACTTACATGCTACAAGGGCTAAATTCTTATCGGAGGCTTGCATTGGAAACGTGGCATCTAATAATGCTCATAGGCAGCATAATCAAACAGACTTTCATATTGTTTCCTATACACGCAATCAGATAGCAGCAGTTGTGTGGTGTGTATATAACAGTGGCGCCCCCCCCCCCCCCCCCCCCCCCCCCATGCTTCGGCCACCCCCAACGTAATGCAGCAGGGGCCACTATTAGTTATACAATTATATATCTTGGTAATTAGCAGAAAGCCTAATCCTATTCGTACCCGGCCGAGCGACTATACACTGTAGATTGGGTGGCCTGCTGATTTCATGGGCCAAGCCCAAAGTACGTACGTGCCTAGGTCCCAGGGAAAACGGAATCCCTGCAATTGATGGATTGACTTCCTGTACTAGGCGCACGACGGCACGATTTCATCTCCAATAAATCGATCTCCGCCTCACGACTAGCATCATCGCCGACACCGCGCCGCCAGGACACGGCCACACGAATTTAAGCGTCGGTGATTAGTGAAGCCAATTCCGCTCAGTTGTCGCCGGCGCCGATGAGTGCGACCTGCCGCCGTTTCGCACCTCCAAGGTATTACTGTACATGTACGCAGTTCATAAAGTTTATTCATCGGTTATTTTCTATTAGTAGAGTTGCTTGTTTGATAGGCACGAACGTTGATCCAGATTCAAACGAGTAGAAATGTAACTTTTCTCAATTGCAAATAATACATTTTTACAATTTGATATGTACTTCATATATTCGTAAGAATTGATATATTTTGGCCTCTGTCACCATGCTCATCTCTTGGACCATTCGGAGTGAGCACAATGCGCGGGTATTCCGACGCCATGACCCCCTTCCGAATATCATCATAGCCAAGATAAAAGAGGAGCCAAGCTTTGGGGAAAATCGGGGGTGAAATTTTTGAGTTATATATGGAATTCTGGGAGATTAGACTTTTGTGCATTAAAATTAAAACCTCTAAAAACTCTCTTCTCTATTAATGAAAATGGCAAATCTTTCCCTTCAAAAAAAATTCCAACCCTTCAAAAAAAAAAGACAAATCTTTTGCCACGGTAAAAAAAAGATTTGATATATTTTCATGTTACGGTCAATGTCTTGTTCGGCCCCCCTATGGTTAAATCCTGGATCCGCCCCTGTGTATATACCTTGGTGGTAATGTAAGTAGTTGAATGCAATGACAACTTCAGCAGCATAGAACCTGTTCCAATCATGAAAACTATTTTAATATTCTACAACATTGGACGAAATAGGCCGTAGCCCCGCTATATAAATATAGCAACCACACGATACAACCAACGAGAGACACGGCTGGGGCGACAGCCAACAAGCACCCAGAGAAAGGCAAAGGAGAAAAAGAAGAAAGAAAACGACGACATAGGCGGATTGACTAAATGACTATGACCCGCAACCGACGCGCCCTCTCCGAAAATGTCCCACCACGCTCGTAGCACCAAATCGACGAGTACCAAGCAGCTCCTTCAAGAAGGAAAACATGCTGCTGCCGGACCAGCACACTGGTCCTAGGGTTTCCCCCGGCACAGAAGGACGTGAATGTAGGGTAGCCACGACGCCCTTCAAGAAGGAAAGATGCTACCCGAAGGCGGCACCACGTCGGTGTCGGACGAACCGACAAGGATTTCTCCCGAAGACCCAATCCACACCCCCCGACGATCCGTTGCACCAGAACCCCACGAGGACGAGCCTCGATACCACCAGACGAACCGCCCACCAACATGCGCCAAACGATCCCGAAGCCACCATCGTCGTCTCACCGAGGTAACCGTCACGACGTCTGCAAGACGGAGGTGAGCAGGAGTATACACCGGAGTCAGCAGTACAACGACCACGTGGGAGGGAACAACCTCCACTGCCGAGGGCGGTAGTCGACCGGACGCGGCAACATAGCACACCAGTCCCCGTCAGATCCGCCGGCCGGGCCCGGAATGGGCCCGTGAAGCTCGCCGCCGCGCTGCAACAGACCGGCTGTTGTCGGTGCCGTCTCGTGCGTCTACTCCATCACCTCTATCCGCAGAACGAGCCACAGATCAGGCCGACCCGCCAAGCCCAGATGGGGCCCGGCGGTCACTGCAGCTCGTCGACGCCCGCCACACCGCGCCGCCCCGCATGCAAGCGTGCACCGCCGCCGCCGCCACGCCACCACCCGACAACCGCCGGACCACCGTCGCCCAGAAAGCACAGCCGCCGGGAGGGTAAGACCCCCGAGTCCGCCTCAACGGCGCGGGTAGGAACAAGCCGCCGCTGCCGGCGCCACCCGGGCCACGCCCGGCGGCCCCCTGCCGACGGCAGCAACGGGTGAGAGCAGGAGGGGAGAGCTCTACGCCGGGAAGGAGAGAAAGCGCGCCGCCGCCTCGGGGGGCGACGGACGCGCGAGAGGAGGGGAAAAGGGACGGGGGAGGAGGGGGGGAGAGGGTGGCGCGGGCCGGGGCCGGCGGCGCTGGGCGGGGAAGCTAGGGTTTGCTCTGTTTCGCCTCTTTTGTCGCCATGTTATGTGTTTTCGACCTGACTAAAATAACAAAATCGTGGCCTACAACATTTGATTGGACAAAACCACAAAACATTGAAGTAACACAGCTGCAACTGTAATCAGTGGCCTATGTTGTTACTCCAATCAAAATCATGCAAATCAACCCAACAAAAATAAACAGTTTGAATTATGACCTGACTGCATCTTCCTGCAGATCCTGTAGATGTTTTCTACTCCCTCCGTTCAGAAAAGGATGTCACAAAAATGGTCTATCTATAGTTCATTTTTGTGACATCATTTTCCGAACGGAGTGAGTATCTAGGAGCAGAAAGAGCTCCCCACCAGGGTAGCAGTCTGTAATGAGACGTATCTTTATCAGCAACATGAGAAGAAACAAAAGGGTTGCCCTCTGCAAGAACATGTACCATCAAGTGTCAATGAAACTAAAATAACAAGCCCAACCCAAATGCCTATCCCAAACATGATAGAAAGGATATTATATCGCTATATAGGGATGCTATGATAGGTTTTAAGTTTTAACAAAGTAATAACTTGCATAGGACCATGAGCCACAAAGGAAGCCACATCAATATTAACAATGCGGTGACAACACTGAGGTCTGCACAGTGCACAATGACCATGGCTTGTGCACCTCCTATCGGCGGTAGAGTCATTCCGCCTCCGTCCAAACCCTGCTGGCTTCTATGGTCACGCTAGCGCATCCAGCACATGGTGCAACGCAACGTGGTTCTGCGTCCAAGTCAAAGATTTAATTCAATGTCGAAGCATTTGATTTAATTTCAGTGGGGAACAGAGCATAACACTGCTGGAGTGGTGGTCAGGTTTCTGCTTTTGTTGTCTGCTCTCTCTTGAAGTTGCCTTAAAAAAGTTGACAGGAAGTAGGATATAGATCACTGGATCAGTGTGCTTCTGGAGACTGGATGGATGAAAGTAAAGGCCATCCTTACCAAGCATTCAGAAGAACAAATTCCTTCCGTGGGCGTTGCGCGCTGAGCTACAGGAGCTAGGCCGCTAGGCTTGGGGCTTTGCTTCATCAGGTGCTGCACGGACTGGGATGGGACGGATTCCTCAAGCCCGACACCAGCACGCGGGTATATAATAAATATACGCTCAGAGGATGTACATCGCAGAGCAGAAGTGAACGGAGAAATGTCGTCGCCGCAGCAGCAGCAGCAGAGGATGCCGGGGAGGAGCGGCGACGGGGACGAGGACGGGTGGATCGCCGCCCTCTGCTACCTCGTCACCGGGGTCCTCGTCTTCGCCTGCTTCGCCGCCCTCTTCGCCTGGATCAGCCAGCCCTCGCCCCGACCCCGCTTCACCGTCGTGGCCCTCTCCGTCTCCGGCGGCCAGGTCGCCTTCAACGTGTCCGACAGCAACCCCAACCACCACTTCGGCATCTTCTACAAGGGCGCCACGCGGGCCTCCCTCCTCTTCGACGGCGCGCTCGTCGCCTCCGGCCTGGCCTTCGCCGAAGACTGGTACCAGCCCAGCATGAGCACCACCTCCATCGCCGGCGTCATCGACGTCGTCGAACCCTCCTTCAACGCCATCCTTCGCGCAGGCCGCCTCCCTCTGCTCCTGCAGCTCTCCACGGCGATCACCTTCGACTTCTCCTCCGTCGAACAGAACATGCACGTCTACTGCGATCTGCTCGTCGGTGCGAACAGCAGGCTGCTCCGCGAGTCCGTGGGGGCGCCCTGCGACACCTACTTGGGGCTGCTAGATGATTAGTTACCTGCTCCTATCGTTACACTCATGGAATACTAGATTTGCCGAAGCTAACTAGTAGTCTCATTACTGTTGAAGCTGGTTTTAATATAGTAGCAATGATCTAATTTTCTTTAGCGAAAATCCCTTGTAGCTCCCGAGCTCCAGTGATCTCATTTTTTATTAAATTATTTTAGGTCTCGAAAAATTCTGAAAAAACTACGGAGTAACAATATATCCGCAAGATGCACCATATGTAGCTCTGTAATCTAGCAATATATGCCAAAGTTGCAAGCACATCATCAGATAAAGCATCAGAGCAGACCGGCTCACACACAGCTAGTAGGAATAGTCGGTCATGCTGTAACCATCAAGCATGCACACGGTTCAACAGTGAAGATTATTTGTCAACCTGAGCATCCAAAAAGATCTCACAGATTCAATGAAGGTGCAATTTATACCATCATAATCCATTCAAAACCAACCTTCTAAGGAGACAAGATAGAACAGTAGACTGTAGAGTGGAGATGGATAACTTTGCAGTGCAGCATTTCATTCTAAAAGGCATGCAATGATACAAAGAGTTACATGACTAAACTATTGCCACGTTGTACACCACGCACACACTCATAATCTTTATCAAAAGCAGAACAAACAAGTTCCTATTTTCTTGCAGCGCCACTGCAAGAAAAGTTATCACTTATCACGCCTCCAACGAAGGTTCTGTAGGTTCTAGAGCGTCAGTTTCGGTAGCATTGGGACCATCGACAATTGTGACACCCTCAAGATCCAAGGGACGCCCAGTCATCGGATGAATGGGGTTTCTGTCACGAGGTCCACCCTTCCGGCCCATAGCAAGCAACGGGGGTGGAGGCAGGACCCCGGCGCGGAAGAGGATACGCTGCACAGGATCGGATGGCTGTGCCCCAACAGAGAGCCAGTACCTACAACACAAGTACAATTGCATGGTGTCACTATAGTTTTGTATGATGCTGTGTGGTCTCACAGGGCAGGCGGAATAAACAGCATGTCATATTTGTACTAGCAAATACTCATTACTTCTGCTATGGATGCAATCAAGTACATCTCATGTACTTGAAATGCCCGAATCCTTATTCATTAATCAATTTTTTTTCTTCTCTATTGAAGGGGGGAGGCAGTAGCTCATGCCTGACTATATACCTTTTTTTTTATGCCTGACTATATACATGTTTCTGAGATAAATTTGTAGCTCATGCCTGACTATATATATCTTTGAGATAATTTCTCGGAGTTTCATCAATCGTGCTGATTTTTACAGATTGTGAGTCAGTTGTTGAAATGTTTTGTCAGGTTTATACTTGTCCATTTGTGATAACGAGATCAATTTATTCTGTCAAACAATCGAGGCCAATTTTTTAACCTTGTACGATGTCGTATAGTCAATTTCAGAGCAACAAACTAAATGTGAATCGTCCCTTAAAAAGATCATGTGTTCCTAGATGCAGACTGAAAGTTTTTGTTTCCTACAAACTGGAAGATACAAAATTAACCAGAATACTACTCCGAGCATGCATACATGTTGCCTATCAAAATTGCAACAAAAATGTATTTGTAGCAATTAAAAAGTGAGTAAGCCAAATGTTTTCTACAGATTTGTTTACAACAAAAATCGTCACATATTTCAACAAAAATCACCAACGATTACAACATAAAAAATGTGTTAGCAACATATTTGGTATACATCATTGAACAATCCGAGAGAACACACAAATTTGTAGCAACACCTAGAAGGGCTGCAACATGTCGTCTATGCTTTCTCAACAAGTCTCCAACTTTCACACATCCACCGAAAATGGGCCAGCTCGTGGTAAACGGTCATCTCTGTTGTGCTCCCATCCCCATTTGAAATTCGAAGAGTCAGCTCTGTTGCGCTCCCGTCCCGTATAGGTTCTGCTGCGCTCTCACGATCGGCTAGGGCTCTTCTGCGCACGCTCGAGATCGGTACAATATGAAAAGGAGACCCAGGAGGGTGTCCTCGTCGATGGACGGCGCAAATCGGCAAGGCTCGTCAATGGCTCGCGGCGCAAATCGGCAAGGATCAACATCAAATCGCCCACCACACAAAACAGCCGGCGAGGGATGTCCCATTCGCAAGCGCAAAGCAGCCCCAGCAGAGCCGGAGGGAAAGGGAGGGTTTCCCCAAGACGCGGGCTCAACGGCGAAATGTCCGCCCAACAAAAGCATGCGGCAGGAGATGTCCCAATTCCCGGGCCGGGGTTGAGGGTCTCTCCAATTGGCAGCCGCTCGCGCGAACAACCAGTCAAGGTCAGACTGCTCGCGAATGAGCGATCGGCGAAGGGGCCGCCTTTCGCGACCACTGAAGCAGCATCCCTCAAGGAGCAGCCGGCAACCGACGCCCAAGGTCTCTTGAAGGCCGGCTTCCAGATGATGCTTCAGTAGAGGCGGAAGCCGGCCTTCAAGAGACCTTGGGCGTCGGTTGCTGGCTACTCTTCGGCGGATGCTGCTTCAGTTGACGCGAAAGGTGGCCCCTTTGTAGATCACTCTTTCGCGAGCAGTTTGCCCTTGACTGGTTGTTCGCGCGAGCGGCCACCAATTGGAGAGACCCTCGACCCGGCCCGGGAATTGGGCCATCTCCCGCCGCCTGCTCTTGTTGGCCGGGCATTTCGCCGTTGAGCCCGCCTCTTGGGAAGCCCTCCCCTTCCCCTCCGGCTGTGTTGGGGCTGATTTGCGCTTGCGGTTGCGAATTGGGACGTCCCTCACGGTCTGTTCTTGTGGGGTGGGTGGTTTGATGTTGATCCTTGCCAATTTGCGCCGCGAGCCATCAAGGAGCCTTGCCGATTTGCGCCGTCCATCGACGAGGACGCCCTCCTGGGTCTCCCCTTCCAGCAAAACCTAGACTGGGATGGGAGCGCAGCAGAGATGACCGTTTGGTGTTAATGGAAAGGAAAACGAGACGACCCGAGCGAGCGTTCACGCGCCCATTTACCGCGAGCTGGCCAGTTTCGATGGATGTGTGAATATTGCGGACGTGTTGAGAAAGCATAGATGACATGTTGCTAACACAATTTTATGTTGTAATCGTTGGTGATTTTTGTTGAAATATGTGGCGATTTTTGTTGTACGCGAATATGTAGCAAACATTTGTCTTACTCACTTTTTAATTGCTACAAATACATTTTTTGTTGGAATTGCGGCTTGAGTGTGGATTATTATTCAAACCCACCAGGTATGGGGCTACCCTGAGCATGCATACATGTTGCCTATCAAAATTTCCATCAGAACCAGCATAATCCCTAGGGCTTTGTCGTACATTTTATAGAAGTGACAAGCTATCAATGAGAATAGCATGTATTTAGACCGAGTGAGCAAAGCACATGAAAGATATAAACTTTATGTAAGCTAGATTTTCTTTTGTTGCGATCATGATAATTGAGTCGCGAGTCGCAAGTGAGTCGCCAACCCTCCGACTCGCTGTATAGTCGAGCAAAGTCGCGGCAAGTCGCTGTATAGTCGCGAGTCGCCGTGATTTTTGAGAAACGACTCGCTGTATAGTCGGCGACTATACAGCGACTATTCGGCGACTCAAATACCATGGTTGCGATCGACATGCTTATCTATATTACTATATATGATGCATTTGATGCATCGCTGATGCCAAAGGCACCGATGGCCGGCGTGGCGGAGCGCACCTGCTCTGCTAGTAGGAATTACAATCAACTAGCATAGCGCAGCACCAGATAGTTTCACCTATCTTTCTTTTGCTTTACCTACTCAACATCACCAATGATACAATGTACCACCTGAAGGAAAGCATAAGAACAACACGGCCCAATTTATTTAGGTTCCTGAGAAAATGTACGATTCATTACAGTTTAGCCTTAAAATGCCCAACCATCAATTAAAGATTAAATAATGCTGGGCTGAACAAATAACGTTACTTCTAGATATTTTTTTTTTGGGTGCAGCAGAAACTGCAGTAAGCGATGTTTCCTCCAAAAAGGAATATAACTGAACTAATTCTCTCGAAAATGAAAATCAGTAGCAAGCAAAAATAACTCACTTGACCCGGTCGAATTTCAGCCCCATCCACTTGCCACCATCCTTCCCTACAAACAGAAACAGAAAACTTCCTCATCAGTTAATCTTCTATTGCCACTACGGCTCCCACGCACACCCAAAATTGCACCACAAATCCTTCACAGAGCAGCATAACTAAGCGGAGCCAAGTCGACTCAATCAAGATGCGGGAGGAGGGCTTCTGACCTGGGAGCGGGTTGTAGTAGCCGAGGACCTCGAGATGCTTTCCGTCGCGGGGGGAGCGGCTGTCGGTGGCCATGACCCGGTAGAAGGGCCCCGGCAGCCGAACCGAACGAGCCGGATCCGGACCACCATTATGACGTTTTTTTTCTTCTTCTTCCTCACCGCCTTTGGCTTCTCTCGTTTTTTTCTTCTCTAGCAGATCATATGCACATCACAATACATCATAGCATTAGCAGGCAGTAGCATTATACCCATCGAATGCATCAAGGAAATAAGCAGCGGCATCACAGCAGCGTCGCAACCATCCAGCAGCATTTTGCATGCATCAAATGCGTTAAAAAAAAAAGATGTGGCAGCAAGCGGCACATATCTTTTTTTTTTTTTTTGAGATTTTCAAGACTTAGTACATCTGTAGTATCTGAACTCACGCACAACACACTCCACACACACAACACCACACACACGCTACATGTGCGCAAGCTAGACCTAACCAGATTATACTAAGACTATGAGCCTTTCGCGAGCCTAGATCTTCCGGGAAACCCCTGCAGTGGTGGGCACACCACAATACCAGTGTCGAACCGCGGTGGAAATGGCTCAGTGCAACACTGTTCACCGTGAACACTGTTCACGTGAACAGCGTTCACCGTGAACAGTGTTCACGTGACCAGTGTTCACCGTGAACAGTGTCGCGCGGGTGAGGCACCCGAAACTCGCTCCCGCTGGGAGTCGAGCTCGGGCCGGTCGGTTGGCCACTGCCGAACCTGACCAACGCGCCACAGCGCGTCCTCGCAAGCGGCACATATCAACAACAAGCATCAGTACGTGGCAGTGTGGCACAAATCATCGACAAGCTGTGGTGTTCATCACTTCATCGGCAACTAGTTAACAGCAGTCAGCAGTAGGCAGCAACAACTAGCTCACCTCGTACGGAAGGCGGAGACGGGCGGCGCGGACGGCGGTCTGGTCGGCCGCGAGCAGGGCGGGGCGGCAAGGGAGTCGGGATGAGCTCGCCGCGGCTTCGATCTGGGGCTCAAAAGCGTGGTGACGGAACGGCCCGGTCTGGAGCGGTGGCGGATGATGTCGAGAGAGGCGGTGGAGGAGCTCCGGCGGCGGCGAGGTGGAACAGCTGGCGGCGGCGGATCCCTAGCTAGAAACGCATCTATCTCGTCTCTCCTCTGTTCGCTCTGTTTGTATTTTTTTTCTATCGATGCGTTGGTCCGTGAGACTGAGAGCAAAACAGCAGGACCTGACTGACATTTTCTCTGTGAATACTAGACGAAAAGGGGCAAAGCAAACTCGTTTTTTTTTTGCGAAACACATTACAACACAGACGCTCATATACATGCGCACACACTCACCCCTATGAACGTACGCACGCATATCCTACCCTCTAAGCACTTCCAAGAGACCGAGTCGACGGTTCGAGTCTTGAGATTGACGAAGTCACTACGGGCGCCTCGCTGTCGACAGAAACGTCGCCTCCCACTGAAGAATATTCTGGTGGGCTTGGGATACAACCATCCTCCTAACCATCTTGCCACAGGCAAGTTCTCTTAAAAACTCGTTCGTTTTGTTTATTCTAGGGAAAAGCATCTAAAAGACCCTAAATGGGTACGTGTTAACCGAAATTAGAAATGTGCAATATTCTTTGACTTGTTTTCGTGAAAGAAAATGTTTATAGATACCTTTATGTTTCCGTGGAACTTTTATTGGCGAATGGCTTCTCCCTTTTTTTACGAGCTAGAATGGACAGTCCAAAAATATTATAAGCACGACAAAATTGTTCTTATACTATCGGTATTTTAGACTTATGTTAGATGTTTCCGTGGATTTATTCTTGTTATCCAAAAATCTGACTTCCTTGACAAATTGGACATTCTAGGCTAAAGGAGAATGAATGGCATGATTTTTCACACAAGATTTTTCATGGGATTTTTCGTATGTGGATTGTTTGATTTATATAACTGAGCTACATATGTTTTCTCTACAAATTACTCTGTGTTACATTTTATATAAAAAATATAGTACACCCACCCAAATCTCTTGAAATATTTTAATCCCCAAACAAGGATCCCTTGAAAGATTTTGCTTTTTACCAATTAAACGAATTTCAGCAAAAACACAATTTCATATGATTCAAGTGGTTGCTGTCCCTTAGCTTTCTTATTCCCGCGTTCATCTAAAAAAATGCCGCGTTGGTGCAAATAGAACAGGCTAACCAAAACACTACACGAAACTATTTACAGCAATAAGCACACAATACTCAGCATCAACTAATGAAAAACAATACTTGACATCAATTACAAACTGTTAGATCACAGAGAAATCTCCCGTAAAATTGAGAACCTACCTGTGGCAGGATGGTTAGCAAGGTGGTAGTATCTCAGCCTACCAGATTTCAAATCCCAGGTTTGACACTGGTATTTCTTATTTAGGCGGAATATTTTTCAGTGTAAGGCGACGTTCCTGTCGACGCGCGGCGCTTGTGGTGACTTCGTCAATTTCAAGACTCGATCCGTCGGCTCAGTCTCTCGAATGTGCTCACAGGTAGGTTGTGCGTGCGTGTGTTCATAGGGATGAGTGCGTGCATATGTCTGTGAGCGTCTGCTGTTACACTGTTTCGGAAAAAAAAATCTCCCGTGAAATTTGTAACATGATTCCTATATGTAAACCTTGAGATTGATTGACAACTCACCAACACGTACAAATACGTGTATACCGGTTACACGCACACTTGTTACAGCAAGGGGTACCCAAGAAAAAAGAGGCAGCGACTAATGTACAGCAGAACTAGCGTGCCGTCCCACCGCCGGTGATGCGCGCGCGCGGTCTCTCCCTACACCCTGACAAAGAAAATGCTCAGCTCCGTCCCACCGGCCGCGCCGGCGCCACCGTCCCCGTCCGGGCTGACCATGTAGAACGACTCCGAGTCCTTGCTCCCGGTGACTCTGTCGAAGCCGGCGCGCATGTACGCCACCTCGCCGTCCGCTTCCGCCGCGCCGACAGCGGGCGGCTCGTCGTCCACCACATCCCCCGGCAGCACGCCGGCGCCAGCCGACACGGTGCTGAGCAGCTGCATCACCGCGAGGTCGCCGTCCGTGGCCTCCCGCCTGACCGCGTACCCGACGCGCCGGCCGTTCACGTACGCCGTCCACATCGTCTCCTCCAGCAGGCTCACGGCGCTCCCGCCCCCGTTGTCGCCGCCGTCCGGAGACTTCTTGGATTTCTTCTCGCACTCGAGCGCGATGCGCACGTGCCCGCCGGCGGAGATCTCCTGCATGAGCTTCCCCGTGGGCACGCCGAGCTCGAGCACGAGCGTGGGGAGGCTCCCGGGCCGCTCCTGCACGGCGAGCGCGATGCGCGCGCGGCGGTGGCCGTAGAACGTGCCGGTGACGCGCGCGCCGCCGTCGTGCGGCTTGTTGCCGCCGTGGTGACGGCGCGGGAGGGCCGAGGCGGGGCGGCACGCGGCGGGGGCGAGGATGGGGAAGGAGCGGAGCAGCGCGCGGATGGCCCGGAGCGCCCGCGACGACGGCTTCCGAATGGCGTCGGACGCGGGCGCGCGCTTGTCGGAGGGCTCCCGGAGCGTGATCTCCGGCCGCGGCGTGCGGGGCGTGGTCGGCGGCGGCGTGGACGCGCCCGCGCCCGCGGCGTTGGCTGCCCTGCTCGGAGGCGTGCGCGGCGAGGCGGGGATGGCGCACTGCGGGGTGGACGGGGACGCCGGTGCGACGGCTAGGCGGGTCGGCGTGCCCGCCGTCGGGGAGCGCGGCGGCGTCGCGCGGGACAGCGGGCTCGACGGCGTTGTGCGCGGCATGGCTTGGTGGCGAGCCGCAGCGCGCGCGGCAAGACGGACGGCAAGACTAGAGGGAGTGGCAGGCGAGTTCAACGAGTTTCTTCTTCCTGGAGAGTTTAACCCGTCCCGACTCCGAGCGCGACGTGACGGCATGCACGTCTGCCGGAGCACGACGTGGCGGCATTACCCCGACCGACGCACGTACGGGCGACGAGTGTAGTGGTACAGGCGACATGCTTGCGATCAGCTAGTGATGATTAGTTCGTGCAGTTTGACCAGGGTGCGACATGGTTACGAGGGCATAACTTCTGAAGATATCGTTTGTTCGTGGGCAATTGTTTTGTTGTGATATCTTATTTCTAGTTTGGTCGTGCACTCCACTCGCATTACGTCCGCATATTGACAAACACCTACGAGTAGATGGATATGTTTCTTTATATTTCTTCCTAGTATCAGACATACAGTATTATTTTGCTACAGTACCACGTATTCTTTTGCTAGAGTACCTTGGAAGAACAGATCCGTTGCCAGATGTTGTCTGTTCATCCTGAAGCACTGGAGCACGAAGCACTACTCGTTGTAAAGTAGTGAGACAGCTGATAATTTCAAACAGTAGAGAACAAATCAATATTACAATCAGGAGAATCAATGTTACGCAAAACAATTTTGGTGTGAAGAGCAAGGAAAAAACAAGAGCAAAACGGCATGCAATCTATATTCACCAAACCAAAACCCAGTACAATCATCAAACCGTAGATCAGAATGCTCATCACAATGACATCATTCTCCTGCTTCCAATATTTTTCTACAGCATGTATGTTGTTGAAGGCACTACGGCATAGAAAAAAACAGGCATCACAGCACAAGCTGGTACGGGCAGGTCTTGCAGACACTAAATTCTGCATGCTTACAAAGTTACAACAATTGAACTACTACATCAATCAGTCCTCTGGTGTATCTCTCTACTTCTTCCCTCTGTCTCTCCGGTGCGGCATTCCGACATGCTCTGTGCTAGAGTGCCGGTGACGTCAGCTAGCACCCCCGGTATAAATGATATAACAAGAGATCCATATTTCACCAAACCAAATACCAGTACAACCATCAAACCGAAGATCCAGAATGCTCACCACAATGACATCATTCTCCTGCTTCCAATAGTCTCTACAGCATATATGTTGTTGGAATGCGTTACAGCATAGAAAAACAGGAATTGCAGCATAGGCTGGTATGAGCAGGTCTTCCAGAGACTAAAAAAATTCGCATTCTTACAACAATTGAACTACTACATCAAATCCTCTGGTGGTTATATTGCTTCCAGGGCTTCGGTAGCCGAGAAGCAAGCTACATCTCACCACACTCGCTTATAAGGCAGGTAAGCTTCGGCCGGTTGTTTGGTCCAGTTGCTACGTTTTCAATCTTGCGCAGAACGAGCAGACCATCTCCTAGCACCCTCTGAAATTACAATGGAAGGCGTTAATTCAGCTCACATAGTGCTACCATCTGAAGGCGAAAGGAAATCTTGAAGTCTAGCACATGAGGGTACATTTACTCGCACACCTTTTTATTTGCCTCCGCCTATTAGTAGGCACATAACACTTACTTTTAAATTGCAATCGATTAAATAAGGTACACCATATATCGGGTACAAATGTTGGGGCAAAGTATACAGCATTAATATTGAGAACTCTTACCCCAAAAACCACGTGCTTGTTGTCCAGCCATTCACACTTTGCACAGGTAAGAAAGAACTGCAAGCACATGGTAGAAAAATGATTTATTATTCGAGCACAAATATACAATAATATTCTAACTGGCAAATATACGAAACGGAGGTTGGTACAGGCAAGAAAGGGGGAGATCGAGATATGAACAGATAAAAACAACACCGCTATATGATTGCAACGAATTGCTACAGAACACATATAAACAGTCATGCTGAAGGGAAAAGAAGTAAATCGTCAAAAAGATGTAAGTACCTGAGATCCATTAGAGTTTGCTCCACTGTTGGCCTGAAAAAAAAAGGGTAAGGACGGCAGTTTAGATCTAGAAGATGTAACTTAAAATATATATGCCTCGAACATAATAATGGAAAGTCCCTGTAAGAAATGAAGACGAAAGCACTAGTAGTCAGTTATATTGAAACACAACTGTTCTAGTCTTCTAGAGCTTAATAACAGACCCAAAGTGGATGCGATTTTCTGAAGAACCCATGAGAAAAGGAACCCATGAGGGTAAATAAATCAATACTTCCATAATAGTGATTTAGAACAAATCATCATTCACCGTGACTTAAAAAATGCCTTACCATGATGACACGCTCTGGTTTGATGTACATCTAACCAAACCACGTTACAACACCTAAAACTGCCAAATTTAGACGATTCACTTCATATTGTGCACATTATCTCCATAATTAAGTACACCATTTATAAGTCGCACAAAGAAGGTACATAGATATAAGAGAACCGATAAAACGTGAAATGATAAAAAATAGAAAGCTTTATCCGAAAGCAATAGATCTCAAGCAAATGAACATTCATTTGAAAAGTAACAACTCCTGGCAACTGTTTCAATTTAGAAAAAAAGGTGGAGAGATGGAATACCATGGAGAGCAAGCCAGGCCCAGTATGCTTCGCAATGAAATTTTCATCATCAAATTTGGTACCATAGATGGACATGCATCCACTACCATCACCCTACATGACATGAAGGAACTTTAGTTTATACCAAATAAAACATTCAGTTCTAAGCAGGGATTCCTCAAGAACAGAAGTAAATACCATACTGCGGAGAGGCTCAAAGCAAGATGCATCATGTTATCAAATAATTCAATAACTGAAGTTCAGTCGTACTATCAATGTACGTAAATGTCACAGTCCAACACAACATTAGCTAAAAGATTATGTTAACTTATTTTGTTGATGGCCGGAGCTAGTAGCATGTGACGAACCTTCATGAAGTCACCTCCCTGAATCATGAAATCTTTGATCACTCGATGAAACTGACAACCCTTATACCCCTGAGGCATACCTGACTTCCTGCAAAATCAGCAAGTTGAAAACTAAGCATAACAGCACACCATATAGTACCACTAGTGCAACCATCCATATTTGCACAGTTGCAGTTGCTAGTTATGTTTTATTTACCTTCCTGAATGAAACAAATAACAATCATCACCCACTAAGAAAAGCTACTTAGACCAATCTTCCAAAGTCATGACTATAGATCTCCTAAGTATTAATGTAATTACACATTCGAAAAACTACTGTGCAAAAGGAGAATGAATTCTACCCAAAGTTATGTGTCCAATTCACCCTTCTAGACATTAGAGTACAGCACACCCTTTCACTGACCCAGCAATCGAAATCAATTGAACAAAACATCAGACCACTATGGCACCAGAAGAATAAAAGCACGGAGCGAAGTATCACAAAATATTCAAGTGGAAATTTCCAGCATGTGTTTGCACTCTAAGCTAAACTTGCTCACCGATCATAACAAAAAGCAGAGGTCAAATTAGCAATTGTCCCTTCCTCCAATTCCTTTGCAGGCAAACTGATCTACAATTGAAATAACAAAGCTACCCATGACCTATACTAACACAAACTTAAGCGCAACACTACAACAAACTCGAGCAAGGGATCTAAATGTTTCAAGTGGGAAGGGAATTCAAAGCAGCACAATTAGCCTCAGAAAGTAAGCCTATCTGCAATAACAGTAAACCAATCGCCGGGAATGCCCACCTGTGCTCGCCAGTGCAGAACTGCCTGCAACCAACAACAAAACGAAGCAGAGATCCGTCAGAAAACAAACAAACGCCGCAGCAAGCAAGCAGAAGCGATTAAGCGAGACCTAGGGTTTAACTAAGCGCGGCGCAGCGAGGGTGGCAGTACCGGAAGTTCTCGGCGGTCTTGGGGACGATGTCGGCGAAGAGCTCCATCTTGATTCGGCCAGCGGGGATGGACCCGATGGTGACGTCGAAGAACACCACCGGGTTCTTCGGGTTCGGCGGCCGCTGGTGCCACTCCACCGACGCCGCCGCCGCCGCGGCCGACGGCGGCGTGGGCCCCGCCGAGATCGCCGACGCCATGCCGCTCGGGTGGTGCTCGGCGGAAGCTTCCAGAAGGTTCGAGTTCGGCCGGCGGCGCGCAGTCGAACCGCGAGGAAGACGGAGGCGAACGAGCTAGTACTAGTAGTATGCGCCAAGATTCGTGCCAGAAGATTCGAACGTTCCAGACCCTCTCCTCATAACCGTCCCAATGCCAGGTGGGCCCGTCGGCCAGTCCCGTGCCCACACGTCAGCGGCTATCCGGTCCCGAGTCAGGTCGGTAACTATCTTCCTTGATAGGCTGGAGATAGAGAGAGGAATCAAATCGTTCCCAAATCGAAACAGCGAAACCAAACCCTAGAAGCCGATCTCGGCGGCGGCGATGGCGGCGGCGAGCCTGAGGAAGGGGAACGCGAGGCTGCCCCCGGAGGTGAACCGGGCGATCTTCGTGCGGAACCTGCCGTTCAACATCTCGAGCGAGGAGATGTACGACATCTTCGGCAAGTACGGCGCCATCCGGCAGATCCGGCTGGGCAACGGCAAGGACACGCGCGGCACCGCCTACGTCGTCTACGAGGACATCTACGACGCCAAGAACGCCGTCGACCACCTCTCGGGGTTCAACGTCGCCAACCGCTACCTCATCGTGCTCTACTCGCAGCCCAACAAGATGGGCAAGAAGATGGACATCAGGAAGAAGGAGGAGGAGATCACCAAGCTCCAGGAGCGGTACGGCATCACCACCAAGTCGTCACCGTGAGCCCTGAGCAGTAGTGCCTCGTGTACTTAGAATCGAGTTAATCGATCCATCGTGTAGCTTTGTGCTTCGCCACAGTATTTGTTGTCTTTCTGATATCTAGTGTCCTCTGTTTTGACGCTCAGTTGAATTTGATACTACAACTTTAGTAAATTGATTGATGTATGCTGCCGATATCTATGATCAGTTAATTAGTGATGTCTGCTCGTAATATGCATCTTTGAGATGTGATTGCTCACATTATCAATTTAGAGAACCACCGGCCATATAGCATGGATGTTCACTGAGATGTGATTGCTCACATTCCGTAATATACATGGATGTTCACTGAAATCAATTTAGAGAACCAATCCATATAGCATTACTAATAATGTTTTGTGATTTTTGATGTTCTGGCTACTTAGAAGGGTGGATGGGAATTTTGATGTTTGATGTTCTAAGGGCGTGTTCGATGTGTATGATGTTTGATTGTACACATCTGGGCCTTCAGCAAAAGATTAACTCTAGCGACGGATCACCTGTATTACCATGTAGCATATTATTGTGAAAATTCCACCTTCAATGGCTACTTTTAGATGCTAAGGGTGTTTACTAGTGTTGCTTGTTATGGTTTGCCAGGGCTGGTTGTGCTACTATGTTTACTTCTTTTCACTAGTCATTGGTTTCTTAACTGGTAGGGTGTCTAGTTCAAGCCCACCTTCCTGGTGTCAACTAGCACGTCATATCTTATACTATGGTGAGGTCTGTCTGTCATCGGCACCAAGACACCCTACTCCGGTTGTGTTGGTTGTGCTATGTGTGTTTGCCATTGCCTGTTATGGTTTGCAGGTGATGGTTGTGCGTGTGTTAGTGTTTACATTGGTTTCTTTGACATGTGATCTTGTACACTGTCTAGTTTAAGCCTGCTTTCCTCTAATATATTTGATTATATGGTGTCAACTGGCAGGTTATATCTTACTGTTTGTTTCAGTGAGGTCTGCGAAGTTTGTTGTGGGATGATTGATTCTTAATTTGTAGTGTATGATTGTAGGAGACTATGAACAATCCTGAATTCATGGACTTGTTTGAATTTATGTTTGTGATGTCTCTTTCATTGCCTTCCTATTGTTTGTATGCCATTATGTGAAATTTTCTTTAGCATGATATGTTCAAAACCACAAACCTTCGCATATTTAATGTTTCAAGGTCATTGTTAATTTTCTTGTCATGAGTAGAGATGTTTCGTTCGCAAAAATGTTGCTGCACACTTCGATATTGGATGTATAATTCAAGCCTTCTTCTAATTTATCTTTGTGCACGGTAACATCTTAGTATATTTCTGTTGTAAATTTGAAACAGCTAGTTAATTTGCTTGTGTGTATACATTGTTTTTTTGTTGTTGGTGGCATTTATCATTCATTTTGGAATCAGTGCTTCTTGATTTGTAGAGTGTGATTCTAGGAGTCGATGTACAATCTTAGATTCGAGGAGTACATCTATGTTTGGTACTTCAGCAAATGTTCGTGATTTGTCTGTATTCCATTGGCCAGCAAGCGGTGTATATCCGATGCATGTAATTTACACTACCATGGTATGTTCGAACTTATCTATTTTGGTCTATTTGGTGTGTATAAAGAGGCCAGATTGCTAATTTTGCTGGGAATGATGTTGGGGATATGGTTTATCGGAATATCTGCCGATATTTTGAACAATGCTGGGTTAGATATATATTTTACATTAAAAAAAAGACCTGTGGCAACTTTTCTTTGGCCTCCTTTGCGAGAATACCAGATATTCGCTCCCAGCAGGAGATTCGAGGACTACATCTATGTTTGGTACTTCAGCAAATGTTCGTGATTTGTCTGTATTCCATTGGCCAGCAAGCGGTGTATATCGGATACATGTAATTTACACTACCATGGTATGTTCGAACCTATCTATTTTGGTCTATTTGGTGTGTATAAAGAGGCCAGATTGCTAATTTTGCTGGGAATGATGTTGGGGATATGGTTTATCGGAATATCTGCCGATATTTTGAACGGCGAAGTATCCAGTGAAAACTGGTTTTCAGTGCAAACCTGAAAACTTGCTTCGTGGACCGTCTGATGGTGAATACACGGTATAGATCCAAGGTGGGATTGCCAACCGGCCACTTAATCATGTTTTTCACATAACCCCCTTATCCCAATAATTGGTTGTGGTATTAACTTAGTTTGTCCCTCGTTCCAATTTAGCGCAGCCGCATCTGCTAACTAGCCCATCTGCATGAAGATGTTGCCGCTACGCCGGTGAACTATGTGGCAACTGGACAAAGAACGGCGGCGTTGCAGTCGCGCTATGGTGACTTGGCGGCAGCGGCGCTCCCTAGCGCGACGGCAACCCGGCAGTCCTGCGCTGCACCCCGAGCCGCGGTGATTCTGCGACCCCAACTTGCGCTGCTCCCGGCACCATGGCGACCGGCGCAATGTTGTGTGATTTAGAGCGGAAGGCATTAAATAATTGTGTAGCAGTTTAAATTGAAGCGATTTTATCTGTAGCTCCTTTGATAAGTTGTACCTGAAGGCTGCAGCCTGCAGTCTTCTTCTGTACAGAATCTCGTATCAATTGAGGAAGAAAACCAATGAACCAAGAAGGATTTCTGATGCCTAACAGTGCTGGACTGCGTGGAAGGGCAGAGGCATGGGAGAGAATGGAGCAGCAGAGGCATGGGAGAGGATGGAGCTGCAAGGGCGTCAAATACAAGGCCCCGTGACGACAGGAGGGAGATTTCCATCGCGCCCTGTCGAGGGATGCATCATGCAGTCACGGCCGGTGGCGCGCATCGCCGGATCGAAGACGAACCAAACCTCAAGGACTTCTTGATCGTGGGTAAAATAAGGGGGTTATGCGCAAAACAAGATTAAGTGGTCAGTTGGTAATCCCGCTTTAGATCTATGCCGCGTATTCACCATCAAAGGGTCTAGGAAGCAAGTTTTCAGGTTTGCACCGAATTCTAGTTTTCACTGGTTAAAAAAAAAGACCTGTGGTAACTTTTCTTTGGCCTCCTTTGCGAGAATACCAGATATTCGCTCCCAGCAGGAGTTGAACTCTGGTTGACGGTGCACCACTGCGACCCTAACCATTGGGCTACTGCCCAGTTCCCAATATGTTATATTTTTTAGGTTATACTTGTTGATGGTGACGTAAAGCATAGTTTGTTTCCTAAAAAGATAACAGGTAAGTTTCATAGTTTGTTAGCCTAACAAAGCTATTGCAGAAGTAAAAAATTCTTGTGGCAAAAGATATTATACTACACGAGTATAGGTGGAGATATGCCCTGATGGGTTGGGTCAAAGCCAGGGCTAGAGCTTTAGCTATTATATTAAATCCACCATTGTGATATGTGATGATTTGAGGTACTGTTTAAGAGAAGATAAAAGCCATGACGGGTTGATGGTTGAATGTGTTGAATCCTACATGAGTTTTTATAACTATGATGTCAGGGAAAATATGGTGAATTCTCGGAGTTTTTGTAACAGTTACCCTTAACCTGAACTGCTCTACATAATTTTTTGATGTTTGTCAAACAAACAAAAAAACTGCTTGATGCCTCTTGCAAAGGGTGACGAATAGAGTTTTTAACAAGTGGTTACAGGTTTACAGGTACCCCCGATGGCAGATACGTACTGTATTATTAGCCCAGCCAGCAAAAATGCGATGAACAAGTGGCAAGCAAGATAACTTAGAGAATCAAGTCAAAGCAGCTCTCTTGGAATCAAACATTTCAAGACAAGTAATAGTGTATGCCAATATTATTCTCCCACCAAAAGAAGAGTTTAGCCATGATATCTGACACACGACGATATGCAATTTATGTTACAAGCGTTCTTCAACTCGAAACTCCACTTGATATCAAAATACTAGCTAGCTAGCATTCATCGTCTGATAAAGAACATCATCAGAGCAGACACATCATTTATCACCATTCTTGAGCAGGGCAGCTAGACCCACTGGCCAATTAGACTTCATTGCTAACTCCTGTCTGGCCACCTTGGAAGCCCTACAAAACCAAAGATGAGAAGACCAAATGTCAAATTAGGCAACAACAGGATAATCATACATTCCTACTAAAAGAAGTGGTTAATCAACAACAATCCAGGTCATGGACCGAAAAGGGGAAGTGTGTTGCAGTATAATTCTACACCCAAAAGAAACTATTAGCAAAGGCATCGTGAGTCCAACTGTTATGTTGGCTGAAGTTTCACTCTCTTTTAGCCTTTATTAATATTTCATCCGAGTATGGAGATCATCATACCATATACAGATAACTGCATTGTAAAAAGGGCGCTCAAGGATAGGAACATGTTCACAGCTAAAAATGATGCTAACTTTAGCATCAGAATCACTATATGGAGCAAAAGGCCACAAACAAATATGCAATGAGATATATAGGTATGTAAGTTCACAGCACAAACTTGTTAACACTGATAAAAGAGAATTCCTATAATTAACGAATGTAACTTAAGCAGTAAGTGGCTACACACTTTCACTATAGTCAGCTCGAAAAAAATTGGCAGCGAATTGGCAAAGCAAGGAGACTTAACTGATGCCCATAGCTTTGCATAGATACTCAGGGAAGGGGTAGACTATAAGATAACACTCCACAGGCCAAAATCCAAAATGTCGAGATGTCCACTGGCTATTTGTTGGATCACATGACATCCAAGCTGAGATCAATGGTTGAGCGCATCTTTTATTGGCTAGTAATCACTCTTTTATGGGCTAGATGTTTTGCTGACCTCTCATAGCCTCGTAGAGTTAAGCCCCAGCTTAAAAATTCCATCATTCCTGGTGTAATTATGTGGTGCAATATGCTGACAACTAGGTTCTATGTAGGGCTGAATATCAAGCATCCGTCCAGTCTCTGCCTCTAATACACAGCCATAATTCTGAGGATCAAGAATGTCAGAATCTAGCGCGCGCTCTTCAGATGCGGGGATAACTAAAAACTAGGACGCGGACCGCGGGAAGGGAGAGAGAGGAGGAGGTGGATTCCATCTTACTCGGAGAACGCGGCGGCGGAGGCGGTGGGCGGCGGCGGCGGCGGGGGCAGGCATGCGGCGATGGTGGAGAAGCCCTGGCGCTGCTTGTGCTTGAGGTTGGACTTGCACTGGATGAAGACGATGCCCCGACGCTTCACCACCTTGCAGAAATTGCACAGCCGCTTCACCGACGCGCGGACCTTCATCTTCCTCTTCTTCTTCCTCCTCCGAGCTCCGATCCGATTCGAAGCAGCGTACCGGGTTTTGGTTCTCGTCTTCTTGGTTAGGGTTCGTTCCGGAGAATGAGATGGATGGTTATTTGCCGATGGGCCGGGCCCAGGCCCATGGGCACTCATTTGATATATCTTCAGCTTTTCTCGTCTTCTTGGTTAGGGTTCAGAAAAAGTATAGATTTCACACCGAAATGTCACACATCGGATACATTTCACCCTGAACTCTAAAACCGGGTAATTTCAACCCTAAAAAAGTACAAATCGGAGAAATCACACCCTGGAGTGGTTTTGCACCGATTTGGGGCGGTTTTGAGTCAATTTTGACATTTTCTTCGGATGACGTGGCGTAAATAAAAAAAATCCCCAATGCGCCCGCAGTGCTCGCCGGAGCTCGCGCCGTCAGGATTGCTCGCCGGAGACGCCTTGATCTTCTCCCCAACCCGGACGCCGCTGCCATCCTCCCCCAAAGCAGCCAAATCAAGGCATCTCTGTCGACGTCAGGCGCGACCTTGGTCTTGTAGCTCTCGAAGGCATCCCACGAGGCCTGCGCGCCGCCGCCGTCCTGGCGGCACATGGCGGAGAGGAGCGAGTTGAAAGCGACGGCGTCGGGCGGCACGCCGTGGAGCTCCATGACGTCGAAGGCCATGGCGGCCTCCTTGAAGTTGCCGCGCGAGCAGTAGGAGGCGAACATGGAGGCGAAGGTGGCGACGGAGAGGAGCCCGCCGCCGCCCTCCTGGGACATGGAGAGCACGGCGTCCCACATGGGGTCGAACATGGTGGCCTTACCCAGGATGTCGACGAGGAGGTTCCAGGCGTAGGCCGTGAGCTGCACGGACGGCCACGCCCAACGGAAGAAGCAGACGGCCGATTTGGGCCGGGAGTAGCAGACAGCGGACTTGAGCACCAGCTCCGCGGCCTCCGCCGTCGGGCCGACGCCGCAGGAGGTCAGCGCCGCATCCACGTCCGCCGTTGGGACGCGGTTGAGGATGTCGAGGAACGTCGCCACGCGCGGGGAGTCCGACCCCTCCGCGCCCTTCTCCGTCGCGCTCATCGGCCGGCGACGGCGGTGCTTGCTTCGATCTGCAGCGTCCTCTACTTTTTCCCCCAAAATCCTACCTCACTAATCCGGAGCGAGCGTTTTGGCGTTTTGGAGCGAGCTCCGGCGAGCAATCCCGACGGCGGCGAGCTCCGGCGAGGCCAGCGGGCGCATTGGGGATTTTTTTTACGCCACGTCATCGCCACATCATCTGAAGAAAATGTCAAAATTGACTCAAAACCGCCTCAAATCGGTGCAAAACCACTCCAGGGTGTGATTTCTCCGGTTTGTACTTTTTCAGGGTTGAAATTACCCGGTTTTGGAGTTTAGGATGAAATGTATCCGATGTGTGATATTTCGGGGTGAAATCTATACTTTTTCCGTTAGGGTTCGTTCCGGCGAATGAGATGGATAGTTATTTTCCGATGGGCTGTGCCCAGGCCCAGGGGCACTGATTTCATACATCTTCAGCCTTTCTTTCTTTTTACCCTAAAAAACATAATTTTTCTTTTCCCTTTCCAAAGAATGATTTTGAACTAACTGTAGACCTACAGGTTTTATACTTTTTGCTTTGCAAAACATAAACTTGAACGGACTTTTGAGTAATGCAATGTGACAAATTTTGTGTGTGTACAAGAGCTACATGTACGTGCTAAAGCACATGTCATCGAAGGCTGAAATATGGTGCTTCCACTCCCTTATTCGGAATCTGATTTCTCTTACTAGCAAACTTTGCTGACCGCAGCAGCTTCTTTCACTTATTTTATGGAAATATTTCATTATATATGTACTATAGCTATCATGATGTGAAAAAGGTCAACCACGAAATGCAAAAAAGAGAGTAGAATACACGTCAGGCTTTAAAACTATTGGCGGGGTGCCAAGTTAGCACTAATTGTTCAGAAAAAACACATACCAGTCCCCAGTTTGATGTTAATTTTGTTACCAGTGCCCCCACATAGATTTAGAACTTGTCGTACTACTTTAGTCTATAGGTAGTAACTTTATCTCACTTAAAAAACTTTAAGACTGAAGGGAAATCCATAACGGGTAGTAGGTGCAGATGCACCCATTACCCAAAAAACAAATTTTAAAATGTCAAAAAATTCAAAGTAAATTCTTTGCATATACTTCAAGACATTTTATGTTAGCAAAAAAAGTTACGTGAAGAAAAAATATTTTTTGTGACCTATGAAAAAAAAAATCCGAACGCACCAAAATGATTTTATACGAGTTATTTTTTGTCTTTTTTGCACAGCTTACAACAAATGTTTTTTTCCACGAATTTTTTGTGCTAACACATAATGTTCGAATGTACATCCGAATTTTTCTGTAATTTTTTTTTCACATTTTGAGAAAAAACTAAAAATATTTTACGTAATAGGTGTATCTACACACGTATGAGCCAAATCGCCGCCTCCAAGACTAAAGGCATATTTAGCTTACTTGGCATTATCTTGTTTAAATCGTGTGTGAATCTCACTCCTCATAATACATATTCAGCTTACTGAAAAAGCTACAAAACATGCATTTTCTTGCTATGTTAACAAGTGATTATGCGATCATTGGTTTACTTGTTTGGTGCAGCTAATGGATATGTATTATTTGGTCAAGTATTGAGCAAAACAAAGCAATTTCACTTGCGGAGGAGAATGACTGATTGCATACATGTTACAAACAAAGCCATTACGTGAGCTTGGACAAAGCATGCATGACCGCAGACCATTGAAAACAAGGAATGTATACTATAAATGGAGGGCGCCTCGCACACTCGAGTTTCCTATTAGTTGCAACTAAACTACACAATCGAACTTTACAAACCTCGATTAGGATAGTTGCTAAACCTGTAAATTCTAAAACGCTCTACAAGATAACTAAAGATATTAAAGTTAAAGTAGATACAATCACATAAAAACACAATACACTACATATATGTGGCTAAATGTCCCAATCAAAATATTAATATCATATCACGCCCCGCTACGTTCTTTGGCGCTACTCTACTTGTAAGAATGGATATTATACAACTAATTATATACATAATATATATGTGGTTAATATTGTTAGATACGATAGAAAATAAATGGTAGTGAAAGTTGTACACTATATTTTGTATGTCATTGAAAGGTTAAAAAAAATCAATATTAATAAGCTAAATTTATGATTTATTATTTATAAAATGTTCAGTAGATAGTAAGGCATGCTTTGGCTAGTTGTAGCATTTGTGACTAGGGACATGAGTCATTTTTACCCTAGCGTCGCACGAGCTGACCACAAATTATAACATATTCACTCAATAGAATCTCCCACTTCAAGTGATAAGCATAGAAACAGAGTTCTAGTATTTAATCATCATCTACGCATTTAGATTTAAACTAAGATCTATACAACTCCAACAAAAAGCCCTAGTTTCCACTGTTTTCTCCAATTGCTCCAATGATCAATGATCTGCGGAGTGTCCCTGTGCAAAGTCATCAAGTGCAAGATATTTGTCGATGTCCAGTTCGTCTTCTGGGTTATTCGGCGATTGATTCCCATCAATGTGGTCTTCGCCTCCGCTGCCATTTGCCGCGTCGGCGTGCTCCTCATTTTCATCATCCATTTCATCATGATCTTCCGTATTGAGCAATCTGCAAATCACCCATGGATCAAGCTGCAACAAAACGAGCCAACTTTTCAACGGTGACCATCCAAAAAGGATTTAACAACAGGTCAAGTGATGAAGTGAAAGGGAGGAATACATTGTACATGATGATCAAACATAGTTAAGCAAGCAGTAGGAATTAACATGGAAAACGCTAACTAATGATGTAATTAAATGTGTGATTATTTATATACCAAGAAATAGATAAAAGTCTCGGTTTCTTTGAGTAGAATCGATTCTCCAAAAAACTAGTAGCATCGGGAACGTATGATATCTTAAAATCTAGCTAGAGTACTACAAATCATGAACATGGATGTGAATTCTTTCAAGATGTCAAGTCAGTTCTAATTTTCCTATGAAATGCATTGGAAAGTTTATCCGCATAAAGAACAACTATAAGAATTTCAATCCTTGAAAATTAGTTTGGAATATGTTGATCTTCGAGAATACTCATACTTAAAACAACATACCTCTTTCTAGCTTCTACATGTGCCTACTACGCGATGCGAGCTACCTAGACATGCGTTGTGATCCTGTTATATGATCTACTATACCCTAAAGATTGATCCGGTTCTCGATCACCACCAATGCAAACTCACTCTTCAAACTCCCCCCACAAGTAAACAACATGTTTGGTTAAAAAAAACACGCAAACTACTTGTGAATTACCTCCCGACAGATGAATCAAACTGCGCTAGTGTGTAATGCACGTGTTTAGTTACCAGTATGGACGGAGGCTTGAGTTGGTACTTCTCGATGCGGTACTCCTTCAGCTTCCAGGTGGTCTTGTCCCCCTTGGGCTGGCGGCCTAACATGAACGTGAGAGAGTTTACTTTTCCGATCTTGATACCATTGACTGTTATGTCGGCCTCCTCGGCGTTGGACTTCCAGTAGCCTACTTTCCCCACAGACCGATTCGGCCGGAATCCGTTCGGGTATTTCCGGTGCCTCGGTGAGAACACATACCATGATCCGTTGGTGCTATTTCCCAATGTCTCTGCAAATTAAGCAAGTTTAATAAGTGCACTCGCAAAATGTTTCAAAACGGAGTGAGCATTGATCAATGCAGAGCAACGCGGAGTACCCTGGGGACAAATACCTTTGATAACGCTGGGATGGTCCGTGAAGATGTTGAAATCCTTGATGAAGTCCACGGGCATCCTGCGGCCGAGGTACTTCCGCCTGAGGTAGCCGATGATCTCGGCGTCCGACGGCCTGAACCGGACTCCCGGTATGTTCCTGTCCGCGTACTCCACCACCTCCGGCTCCACCCCGTCGCTGCCGGTGTCAACGGCTTCTTCCCCGCGCTCTTCTATCTCACAGGCGTTCCGGGCGATGGTGACAGACGCGGTGCCAGCTGGCTGCTCTGACGGCGCCCACTCTTCTTGGCCGGATCGATGTTGCCGCCGTCAGCCGGCACGCAGCTGCCACTGCGGTCTTTGCGAGCTTGGCCTTGGGCTTGTGCTTAGGCTTGGACTTTGGGGTGCTGCCGGGAGGCCGGCCGCGGCGCCGGCCAGTGGCAGGTCCTGCAGGAGGCAGTGGCGCGTCCGGAAGTATGCCGTAGTGAGCAGCGTCGTGCACCCCAGCGGCAGGTCCTGCAGGAGGCAGTGGCGCGTCCGGAAGTATGCCGTAGTGAGCGGCGTCGTGCACCCCAGCGGCAGGTCCTGCAGGAGGCAGTGGCGCGTCCGGAAGTATGCCGTAGTGAGCGGCGTCGTGCACCGCAGGGGCTCCTAGATATCCATTGTACTGGCTTGCTTGCATGGTCCACATGGCCGGTGGTTGCTGGTTGAAGTGTTGCGTTTGCAGCGGTGGATGCATCTCCGGCGGGGCAGGGATCGCCGGTTCCGTGAAGGGAGGTGCCTGTGGCGATTGGACAGACATGAATCTGATCAGGTCAGATAGGCTGGCATCGTAGGCGCGGTTGCTGTTGAGCTCAGGGATGCCGAAATCGATATGTGGTTGCGACTCCCATTGATCGTGCTGCTGCAGCGTCGACGGTGGCAAGGAAGGGGATAGGGTTGAATGTTGCGAGGAGGAGGCCGGCAGGATCGGTGCCTGAGCGTCGGGCTGGCCAGCCACGCCATCGTCTTTGTCGGAGCTACTTGCCATCTTTACAAACCTAATACACAGGTTTCCTAGAAATTAGGTATCTTGCTAGGAAATTACCTGCCGAATTGGGGTTTGCTTGCTCGTGAGATCGATCGAGTAGATGAGATTTGTCCATAATCGGAAGGTAGGTAGTGCGATATATATACAGAGTTGTAATGTGTTCCGATGGCCTGCATCGGTGTTATCCACGTTCTGTTACTGTTCATATTACGGGCCTCTTCTTTTTTTCCACACGTTAATTAACGGGAACCCCATAAAAAAGGCCCACCTAAACGCGGTCAACGTTTTATTAAGTACAGCTTTTTATTTATTTAACTTGCAATTTTTACATGGTTAATGGGAGGCATTACAAGATATTCAGCATTTGAGACATGTGAGCTACTGCATGCAATAAGACATAGGCAACAATATTATAGCTCTAGGGGAGTGTTTTGAAGTTATGATTTTTTAGCGGGCTTGGTGTTCACATCTGAAATCGAAATTTGCCTACCACGCGTTCATTAACACTTACCCCCCGGGTCGCCACCATTGGTGACACGGGTCGCGCTCATAGCCGGTGCCCAACACCCCCCCCCCCCCCCCCCCCCACCCCTGGCGTTCTCCCTCGTTGATGTTGCCAGCATAGGGGGGGGGGGGCAAAGCCCGTGTTCTGGTAGCGGCGATCTCATATGTGTTTTCTGGCAGTGGAGGTCCTAGCGGTGGTTCCGAGTGGAGGCAGTCGTGGCTAGGAGAGCTCGGTGGAGGCGTAACCGAGGAGGCTGGCGCTTCAGGATTCTTCGTCTAGGCCAGATCTGGGCATGGGGAGGCTCGTTGCTTGATATGGCAGCGTACTGGACAACGAGGGAGGTGTGGGGTGGCCGGAGGCACGGCTTCAGATCAATGACAACGCTGACCCACTCGCCAAGTATCTGACTGGCGGCAATCACATATTCGCTTGGGGCTACCAAGCTGCTTCCTATGGGACAGGATCGGGCTGCTAGCGTCAAACGAAATATTGGGTCGGCTCGGACGGAAACCCACTTATTGTGGGCACGGCTGTGCGTATTTTTTCGTCCAACGCGAGGGTTATTGGGGTCACAACTTGAGATGCTCCTTCAGACTCTTGGGATGGTGGTGCTTGACTGACTTCATCGTTGCTCAGTCACCACCCCTGGTGATCACGAAAAGGGCTGGAACTCATTACTCATGCTTGGAGCATGGGAGATTTATAGAAGAAAACTGTTCAGCAGCTCTCAATGGTGCTTGGTTCCTTCAAAAAAAAATGGTGCTTGGTGGTGAAGTTGGCAACAAAAAGCGTGGCAGAGAAAATTAGTATTTGGTGTGAGACGCGTTCAACCGACGCGACCCGTTAGCTAGCTGGCTCCCCCTCGCGTCACCCGGTTAAATACAACCCCTACGCAACGCTACTCTCTCCCTCGTTCCTTCTCGCGCCCACCTCCCCTCTGTTTGTTATCCTTCTCCGGCTCCGGCGCCGGCGAACCCACCGCGGAGCGAGTGAATCCTCCGATCAGGTGAGCGATCCCCCTCCCTGGATACACGCCTTTCGTTCTCTCGCTCCCCGCCCCTGCGTCCGCGCTCCTCCATCCGCTAGATCCGCCTCTCCGCCGACGGATCACGCCGGGCGGTCGCGGTTCGGCAGATCTCGCAGGGATCCACCTCCATTCCCGCACCGAGGTCTCCCTGCCGCGCGGATCCCGTGCCCGGCCCGTAGATCACGGGCTCGGGCGATCGGTGATCCCGCGGCTGATCGATCGGGGAGCCGGATCTGGCTTGACGCGTGCAGATCTGGCGCATTGAGACGGCGTTTGACCCGTGTATATCGCGTGTTGCAGGAGAGGCGACGCGGGAGGAGACGAGATGGGGCTCACCTTCACCAAGCTCTTCAGCCGGCTCTTCGCCAAGAAGGAGATGCGGATCCTCATGGTGGGTCTCGACGCCGCCGGAAAGACCACCATCCTCTACAAGCTCAAGCTTGGCGAGATCGTCACCACCATCCCCACCATCGGTGAGCACCAGGACCTGCGCGCGTGATTGCGTGTCTGTTTGTTATTTACGCCTTGATTGTGTTGGGGAAATGTACATTTAAATGCTCGGCATTGTGATTACAGTGGGTTCTGTTTTGAAACACAAGTTTGGCATAGTACCGTCCAGAATATATTAATATGAAACTACGAACGTTAGAGCATCTTTTGTTCATTGGGGGTCTCTGTACAGGTCACAAGTATTGCATTTCTGTTTATAGAGGATGCGTTGACAAAACGACACCTCTCAGAATTACAGTTCAAATGCGTTTTCTTTCTAGACCATATAAGCATGGGTAAATTGACCTGAGCTAGTCGTTGTATTTTGGCAAAGCTATGATCACTTAGTCATTGATAGCTCAGTTTTCTCTTCAAACAAACAAATGTTTACATGCCAACAGAAAATCACTGATAAATAAATGTTTGCATGCCAACAGGAAGTCATTGATAATAACACTCACTCAGTTTTCGAGCAGTATCTAGTCAGTAAATAATACCCACTATAACCAGCAAATAGCCAGCTACGCTATTACATAGTACAAGTAACTTGACTTGATATTTGGGTATCGTAAATTGGCTGCTTGCTTTTGTATGGCATTGGAAGATATGTGCTAGCATAATACGAGATTACCATTTTATAGATTTGCACTAAAATGCAAACAATTTATTTCATTCGAAGTATATTTATTATGCTATAGCGCGTACATTTAAACATGTGTTAACCTGCAACGTGATTTATCCCATTTTTTCTCAAAATTTAACTTTATCCAAATGCAGGATTCAATGTTGAAACCGTGGAGTACAAGAACATCAGCTTCACTGTCTGGGATGTCGGGGGTCAGGACAAGGTACATAGATAACATGCTCTCCACCTCTTAACCAATTTATTTTGTAACACTATCTTCAATTTGCTTCCATTGATTTACTGAAATGGATGATCTACTAGTTTCTCACACCCAATTTGCATGTTCTTAATCTGAATTTGCCAGTTTGTTAAAATTGGGTCCTTATGTTCGCCATTGTGTTTGTAAAAACAGATCAGGCCCTTGTGGAGGCATTACTTCCAGAACACCCAGGGTCTCATCTTTGTTGTTGACAGCAACGATAGGGACCGTGTTGTTGAAGCCAGGGATGAGCTCCACAGGATGCTGAATGAGGTAAAATTCTTACACTGGGCCTGAATCAACATAACTACAAATGTGTCACTTTGGCATTTATGGGAGGGCAGTGTGAATGGTCTAATCTGCAATACTTGTTGATCTTCTCCCTAGTGATTTCGCGTGCTCACTATTCACATGTGCACTTATTACAGGATGAGCTGCGTGATGCTGTGTTGCTTGTGTTTGCTAACAAGCAAGATCTTCCAAATGCTATGAATGCTGCTGAGATTACTGATAAGCTTGGACTGCACTCCCTTCGCCAGCGACACTGGTAAGCTATGCGCCCCTTGCTTGTATCTTCTGTATATTGAGATATGATTGTAGTATTTCATCGCTGCCATATATTTTCTTATTTCTTTCTCTCTTTTTGCGTTGGAAATGAAATGTATATCTGCCCTTTGGCTTGGTAATGGACATCGTTGCATACTGCTCCAGTAGAGCAGATGGTTTGATGAATTCTTGTTCTTGCTTGCAGGTACATCCAGAGCACTTGTGCTACAACAGGTGAGGGATTGTACGAAGGCCTGGACTGGCTGTCCAGCAACATTGCTAGCAAGGTATGCTACAACTTCTCTTTTTGCTTCTCTGCAAAGCTGCTGCTTCTGGGAGGATTGCAGTCTCAGATCTGCGATTTTTTTTTTCAGTTCATTAATCTCGACCGTTTTAACGTCCTTGCAGGCCTAAATTTTCGTAAAGATTTTGGATGGATGAGCTAGGAGCTTTGGATCGTTCACCGGGTACCTAGGAGTGGGTTGGGATGGGATGTGTGCTATTCCCCGTATGTAATGTGTATTTTCTGAGATCAACAGTTATTGAGCTCTGGCTGTGGTTTCACTGTTATATTGTTTTATTGTATTCTGAGCCCTAAGATGTTTCTGAAGTAAACAGCTAAAGAGTCATGTTCAATTTATATCAGTCTTCTTAATAAGCTTTCGATCTATTATGCATGTAAATGTTTCTGAAGCATACATTGCTCCAGTACATTAGCCCATTTTCAATGTATATGTTTCTGGTCTATCGTGGGGATGACCATTAGGCGGAGCTGTTGCAAAATAAGTCTATTAGTCTGTAGCTTCCAACAATGTGATCTCACGTTTTCTTCGCAGCTGTTTTTTGAGTGCTCACAGAAGCACGCATCCCGTCTATCTCATTGAGCGGTCAACAAAATACCAGCAAGACAACCAACACGCTGCTGAATTGGATCATTGCTAACTATAAGCCGAACCCAAAGAGCACTCCTGTGCAGAACAAGCGATGTGGGGAACACATATGGATCAGCCGAGCTATATTTGCCACTGACTGCCAGATCTGAAGCTCACGGTTACAACAAGCTACTTCGACTTGGATTTGGAGATGATCCACGGTGACCTTGCACTCTGGTTTACAGATGTCCCCAAAGATGAAAGAAGGCCAATGGAAGTCATCACCCAACGCCATGTGAGATATGCCCGAAGGCAGGAGCACGAGTTTGTAAGGGACTAACTCTTAACCATAGAGCAACAAATTTTGCAACGCAGAACAGGCATCGTGCAAGATTTACATAAACAGCTACCGTAATGGCACGATAAGCGCGTCCATTTCAAGTCTGTTGTCAAGCTACAGGTTCATGGCAAACCCTACATCTCTAGACACAGGTCAATGGCAGCTAGAGTGTTCTACCTCGAATCAGTTATATGCCTCGGTATGAAATTTCGATGTGATTCCTAGCATCTACTGGAGCACAGCATGAGCCACAAAAATTGCACTACTCTCCAGCTTGGAATGAACACAACCGGCAGGGCCTTCAGTAACCGAATCAATCTTCACCTTCCATGATCTCATCTGCAGCTGCAGCTGATATCAGTGAAGCTGACTGGATCTTCCCAGCATGCTCCAGCCTCATCAGAATGACTCCCCTGTGACAGACCAGCAGAATGATTAGTGTCCAGTTGTACAAGCAGGAGGTAAACACAACTAGAGACCGTTTGACAATAGATGAAATTAAAATATAGAGGTTGTCCGAGATCAATGCTTCAAATGAGGAACATATTTGCTTTTGAAACACAAGACAAAAGTATTCAGAGAGAGAGTTACTTTGTCCCACGACTCTGGATGGATATATCCTTCACCATGATTCTGTTCACGGTGCCCCCTTGGCTTACTAAAACAACCTGCTCGTCACTTGCTTCGTCATCTGTCATCACACATCGAACACAGCGGCAACCAACATGTTAAAACACAGCTTATTTGTGGTTAGGCGGCAATGAAGAACTGCAGCGAAAGTTACCAGTCGATTTTCCGACGACAAACACAGCTGCTAAGCGACAATCTTCTGGAAGCTGCAAAGCCAAAATAGCATACTATCAAAAACTCCATCAAAGTCAGATGACATAATGTAACATGCATCTGAAGGTTATTTGCAGGTTAAATGTACTTCAAAAATGTTTTAGCCATGACAAATTTCAGTGCCAACAGAAGCTATAAATTCCAAGGTGTACTTCACGTTTTATTCAATCCAGATACACCAAACAAAATGATCCGCTGAGCATGATAGATCAGAAACTTTAGTGTACCTTGTAGCCTCGCAAGCCTATACAATTGAAACTTGATTTCCGGAAAGCATTTAGGGACACACGCTTCCCAAAACCATTTTCAGCTATGAAGAGCAGCCACGGAGGACTCGAATCTCTGACCCTGAACAAGCATTAATAGTTCAGAGATAATTTGTTCAGTGCTTGGGCAGTGGGTGAAGGAACTGACCAAACTGCGGAGATGCACAAACTGACCACATTGCGAGCTATTATACAAAATTATAATGTTTTGGCGCCAAATTACCCGCTGGTATTTTTTTCTTGCATTGTATGGATTGTGGATGGAATTACATCCATGGCTGCCATCTTGTCACCTTCTTTTAGGCTCATTGCACCCACGCCTCTTGTACTTCTTCCAAGTGGACGAAGCTGGGACGTGGAGCAAACATAAATATAAAGAATAATTGTCAGTAATTGACAAAGAAGAAAAAAAGGTACACATGAGACAGCAGGCAGGAGACTAAAAATCATGCTAAAGTTGGGAAAAATGAAGAGTAAATTTTCATTTAAAGTCAACAAGAAACAGACAATAAAAGAACAACAGAAAAATCTAATCCATAGTTCCTAGCGAACAGAAATTACGTATTACTGCTTGTCGCTTCTGAAACAGTTACAAGAAGCAATATAACACAAAAAAGAGAACTTCCTGAAATTAGTGATAGGTTTTAGAGAAAATTATGTGAAATGATATTTCTGAACAGAGTCATGCTCAACTCAACCATTTATCAGATATCTGCGAGCATGTGATTTGAGAAATCAGAATAAGCCCCGATATAGTTTTTCTCATACATAACTTTCTATCACATGGAAAAACCATCTGGTCATTGGACTTGGCAAGGATCAGTTAATCACAAAAATTACAATCCATACGATATGCAGATTTGCAGCCTACCTTGTTGCATGTGTTGACTATAACCCTCCCGTTTTGTGAAGCCAAAGCAACAAGGTCATCATCCCCACAAAGACGGACCCACTTGAGCTCATCGCCGGGAACCTAACATGTTAAGATGGTAAATGGTATATCACAAATTCAAGATAACCCAGAAGTATGTTATTCAGAAGAGATATGGACGCATGAGATAGTATACCAGGCGTATTGAAATAATTCCTGTTGGCCTGATTGCTGAGAAAACATTCAGAGGAACTTTCTTGATATAGCCGTTAACAGTCAGCATCACTAGATATTGGTCTTCACTAAATTCACTCACAGGAACAATGGAGGTTATTTTCTCCCCCTCAGACAAAGAAGTAAGAAGCTGAAGAAAGGACAATCAGAACACAGGTCAGTCAGTATGTCATCTGCTAAATTGCATTAGCGTGGCATATTAACAAGTACTGTACCTGTACCATTGGAGTCCCAGCAGCAGTTCTTGTGCATTCAGGTATCTTATAAGCACGTGCTGAGTACACTATTCCCTTGTCACTGAATCAAAAACCATTCCAGTAATCCAGTTACATGAGAGCACGAAACTATGAAACATAACTTAAATTGTAAGTTCAAGCAAGCGATGTAAACTGCCTCAAGGGAGTATATTTTGGTTTTGAAGATGCTATTTAATTGGTAGAGCATAAGCTTACGAATGTCCATTCAACTCACTATTCCAGTCAAGCTGTAAACAGCAGTAAAGGAATGAACTAGCAGGTGTCTCAGTTGAACATTCTCTAGGGCAATCAGTTGAACATTCTAGTTGACTGAAACCACTTCAGTCCACCTCCAGGGGCTATATAACAAGAATTATCTCAAATTTAAATACTCTCCCACGGTCCCACTTACACGGGAAGGCCCTATCTGAAACAGTTCAATTCCGACAGGAACACGAGAAATTTTGTGTGTTCCAAATGAGGGCTGACAAGGTTCCATTCCCTCCTTCACAGTTGTCCAAATGAGGGCTTACAAGTGTGCCCAGCAGATCGCATGCTAATTTAAATTTCAAAACGAAAGCAAGTTCAAGAGATAACCGGACAAATGTTGTCTGTCATCACACGTTTCACATACAATTTTCTAATGGTAAAATTTGGTTGTTTAAACTTTTAGTACACACTGCTAGCATGTCATGTCAGTAATTCTTTAAGTCCATGCTTCAAGAACATGCCGTTGAGCTGAGATGTGCTGGTCTAATACTTTTTAGAAAAAGCAACCAATAACATCGGCAAATAAAGGGGGTCCAACTTTCATAACATGCTAGAAGATTTAATGACAAGTGTGCCCAGTATCACATACCTGAAATAAAGAACATGGTCATGTGTTTGGCAGACAATGAAATCTGACATACTGTCATTATTTCGCATCTTTCCAACAGATTTTCCAATTGTCCCCCGGTGTTGTAAATTGAAGTTATTGGGGTTCATCCGCTTTAGATAGCCTTTCTCAGTAAGAATCTTCAGGTGAGAGATGTTTGTCAGGTTAAGAGAGGTCCAAACAAAAACAAGAAAAGGAAAATGGATTCAGCCAAAATCTATCTAGGACCATAAGGGTACATTAATACATAATTGTGTTTCTCACCAAAAGCATTTCTTCGTTAGGAATAACATCCAAATCATCAACTTCACCGTCTGCTGAATCTTCTAGGAAAGAACGACGTGGGGAGGCATATTTGTTCTTTAAATCAGCTGCTTCTTGTTCGATAAGCTAACACACCCACCAAACAAGAGTTAATAACTGGGAGCGTAATCACAAGAAATTTACCCCAGCAAGAAAATTAGTGCAGACACTAGTTAATAAACAGTGAGGAAATTACAGAGCCTAAAAAACTTTTTCCACCACTTGTGTTGACTGTAAAGTGGCTCGAATGTACATAACAACACTCAACAAGGTGACGCTTTTTCACCATGCCTGTCCTTTATGTTGATACTATTCATGATGAGGTTGCTAGAGGACGTCTTTAAGAGCTAAAAAGCTGCCGGTGAGATCTAGGGATTTCTCATTTGCTTTTTGCAGATGACAGTCTGTTGTTTACGAATGGCAGTGCACAGCAGGCTCAGTTGATTAAAGAAGCTCTCAACCGGTTTGAGCAAAGTGCAGGACAGTTTGTTACTCTATAAGAGTGTTCGCTCCTGTTTGGTAGCGGTTGCTCGAGCGCGATCAAGAAAAGGTTGGGTTGACGAGAAATATCATGGTCTTCCGACTCCAGAAGAACAAATGGAAGATTCCAACCCATCAAGGAAAAGTTCGCGAAACGGACGAATGACTGGAGAGAAAACTACCTTTCTTTGGCGAGCAAGGACGTGCTAGTTAAATCTGTGATTGGGGTGTTCAAATTGCCGCTTGTCTTTGTGAGGATTTATCACAGATGATACGGAAATTCTGGTGGGTGATGAGCACAGCCAGTAAAAAGACCACTGGATTGGCTGGGACAAAAATGATGATGGCAAAGGGCCGCTGCTACATGGGATTTTGCGATTTGAAGCTTTCAATCGGTTCGTCAACAGTGGAGTTTAATGTCTATGCCGGACAGTCTTAGCAAGACTACTAAAGGCTCGGTACTACCCTAAATGGTGATATTGTGGTTACAGTATCCCCTCACCATGCTGGCCAAGACCGCAAGATATAGAGCACGATCTGGAGCTAAGGTATTATTTGGCGAATTGGATCAGGAGGCAAGGTGAGGATTTGGCATGATAACTGAATACCATGGAGAGATCTCGCCGTATCACTTTTTGGTCAGGAAGATCAAGGACTTCATTGGGTCAATCAGCAGATTAAACCAGATGTTAAAGAGTGTGATGGGGGTGTTGTGCATAGAACTTTCTTCATGCATGATGCCAATGAGGTGCTAAAGATCGAGCATTTGGTTCCATTAACCAGACGTCCTATATACAGCAATGATAGTAAACCAGACGTCCTAGATACAGCAATGATGCTGTATTTTTCACCAACCAGTTATATAATAAGTACTGAGGTGATAGCATGACAGCAAGGACCGTCACATGGTCATAAAAGTCAGTGTCCTCTGTCCTGATTCCTGACTAAACAAAGGTGATATTTGGCCTGCCGTGCTATTAATTAATGGAACTAACATGGATAGCCATCTTATAAAGTACCCTCGAATATATCTAGGAATCAGAAGTTAAGGATGCAGGGATAAAAAGTGAGGAACAGAAAAGTCAGGTGAAATAACAGGAGAATTATGGAGATGTGTTTTATCGTGAAAGTCAGGAACAGTTTTATCGCCAGGTTTTGTTCTCACATGTTAACACGTAACACTGATATTCTTTACCAACAAAATTGCAGAGAATTGGGTATATAGTTGATACTTTTCCTATACCAAGAAAAGAGTTCATAGACTTCAGAAGATAACAGGGTATAATGCCAGATAAAAATAGAACAGACAGAAGAGATGAAGAGCATAAAATGCTGAACCTGAAACATCAGTTTCTTGCTTGACAAGAGCTCATTCAACTTTGAAATACCCTCCGACAAAGAAGTAGCTTCATCAATAAACTTTTTCCGCTGCAACAAACAGAAGCCTGTTCAGATTCTCCAAATAGGGAAATGATTTTGATTAACAGCAAGACAATGGGATCTAAAAAGAAACCTCGAGGGAAGTAAGTTTCCTTAGTGTAATGTCCAAAAGAGCTTCTGCTTGCTTCTCAGATAGACCATATTCTGCAAATGCAATTCAGGGTAAAATACACAGATCTGCAAAAAGCTTATACAGTCAACCAATAAGCACGTTATTTTATACTTAATACTTAGCAATAATAAATATTAATGTGTTCAATACATGAACAAACCATTCACATAGGTGATAGCTCTTTTCTTAATGAATAGATACTCGCTCATACTACTGAAAAATCGAAACCAGTGTTAACTAGCATGAAAACTGAAAGGATGAGAATATAGTGGAGCTAATGACTAATTTAGCGCAGGACTTGAGATCAAGTTTTTATTCTTGGGTTAAAAATTATCCAAGGAAAATATCGAACAAAAGATGTGCTACTTTTGCCCTTGTGATGCAATTTTGCATGATGCAGGGAAAACTGTACAGCATTCGACTGCATCATAATTAGCCACAGGCAATTATAGCTTGAACACCAGTTGCTACAATGAACTCCCTCCGTTCTTAAATATAAGATGTTTTAGCCTTTTCTGCCCCCCAAAACGCGTCTTGATACGTTCGGCCAAAAAAGCTAAACGTCTTATATTTAGGAACAGATGGAGTAATCTCTAGGAGGAATTAGCTAACAAATGCAACCTCCAACTAAGTTTGTTTAAGCTATTTGGCTACATCAATGTTCCTAAGCCTGCAAGCTAAAGATAACAACTAAAAACACTCAAGTGAGTGTGAGTGCTTTGGGCGGAACTATTGTAGATGTGTAGAAGGTGAGAAGCACAGAAAATTGGAGACAGTGTGAGTTAAAAAAAGGGCAGCCCGGTGCACGTAGCTCCAGCTTGCGCAGGGTCCGGGGAAGGGTCCGACCACTTTGGGTCTTTTGTACGCAGCCTTTCCTTGCATTTCGCAAGAGGCTGTTTCCAGGACTCGAACCCGTGACCTGGTCACAAGGTAACAGCTTTACCGCTGCGCCAAGGCTACCCGTCACAATGTGAGTTACAGCATTGAAAATTTTCTAGATTTCACCTTCGTTGAAAGATCCACATTATGATTAAATGAAGTAAAACCAATGAAATTGGAATAGGAGACCTTACCCTTCACTAAAGATTCCTTCGCCATGGTGTGATTTGATGTTTCTCTTATTATTCGAATTACAGAATCTAAATTGTCAAGGCCAATGACAATGCCCTGCAGGACCAAGCAAATTAATCATTGACCTTCCGTTGTCCAAACAAGGTAACATATCCAACTGAGGTAACATGTCCAAATGATTTTACCTCCACAATATGTTTTCTTTCTAGAGCTTGTGAAAGCTTAAACTTTGCACGCCTTTCAATAACAGAACATCTGAAGTCAAGGAACGCCTAGAGCACAATCAAGATTTCAATGGAAAATTAGGCCTGAAGTTCATAAAGTGCTTGATCATTTATCCTAATAATCATTCATACACCTAAACAGGGACATGCACACAAAAATAGCAGCTACTACGACTGTGTGTGTGGTGGTGAGTGAGCGTGTGAAAGCTTTTCCTCAAAGATGAACTCTTGAAGATTAATTTTAATTTTCAAATGCTAGGTTAATGACTTAATGTCACTTGTTCAGTATAGCACATTAGAACTTGCAACCTCAAATAGAATCTACTCCTCCGTACCATAATATAAGATGTTTTACCTATTTTAATACAGACTACATACAGAGCAGAATGAGTAAATCTACATACTAAAGTATGTTGTCCATATTGAAATACCTAAAACATCTTATATTATGATATGGAGGGAGTACATATATGATCTAGTGCAATATCTGGCAACAACAGAAATATTGAGTTCCTTGATCATGACATCGAATGTTAGTGGACAGGATAGGGGTGAACATCATAGCACCTGCAGAATTTCCTTCAGTCCCATCAATTTTGGATGCCCATTAAGAATACTGAAGAAGTCAAGGAAAAAACAGATGTAAGAACTCAAGACAGGTCAAGTTAGTTACTGTTTGAAAATGCGACGACATGGAAACAAACAGTAGAGTATAGTAACCGTGCCACGCTTGATTAACATCATCAAAGCATGAAAAAAATTCCTCTTAAAGATTACAAGTATACTTTCTTATCAATTTTTACATGTTTTCTTCAAACATGTTTATGTGAACACTTTGAAAAAGGCCAGTATATATTAAATCAAACATACTACACGCACGAGAAAATTTTGAGCCTGCACACATGATCTTTTTTTCATTTTTAATTAAAAAAATTGTTCGGAAACATTTAGGTAACATGCACATCTTGAGAGCAAGACATGGACAGTTTTTAATTAAAGAAATACCACATAAAATAACTTGTAAACACAAAAAAATAATTATCATGTATACTAAACAACATAGTCCACAACAACTGAATGGAGATTTACTAAATTGGATTAAATTTTGGATAGGAGTATCCGAACCTAAATGGTGCCTTTTATACTGGTATCATGAGTGTATCATTTATTTAGAATAAAGAGCTCAAACCCGTCGACCAAGATTTTAAGTATTTAATTTGACTCCTTAGATTATCTGCATACAGGGATGCATCCATAGCTTGATATAAGGTACTCTTTTGGAAGAGCTTGATATAAGGTCTTTGATAGCTACTGCTATATCAAGTACTAAACAATTGTGGCAGTTATTTTAGTGTGGTGGTACTTGTCATGTTTGACACATGTATTTGCATCAAACGTAATCTCAGTTCTCCATATGTGATTGTATTTTTTTTGCAAATAAGTTGTTAATGGATGAAACATGATTGAGATTCAAAGTCTCCTACCAATTATATTTTATATATTCACGGCAGATACACTTCATTATGGCAGGTTAAGGACTTGTGCAGCTAAAGATGTTAGATATATCAAGCTGAAATAATTTCAATATACTTTCTAGCTTCTTGTATACTTGTTATCCTAGATTTGGTCCGGACGGGTATTTTGGGAACTGGAATAGAACTTTCAAGGTTATATCTGTGATATATTTCCCCAATTTTTCATGCAATCAACAGCTTGAGGACAACGACTTTGTTTCAACGTAAAAGTGCAGAAGAGAGAAAAGCTGAGGATGGACTGGTACTATGATTCAAAGAGAACTATTGGAATTTATAACAGACAAGCACATGTGCCATATACTTCCATGTAACAGTGGTTAATGCAGTTGATTGACATACAAATTTAGGAAGCGCCTTAAAATAGTTTAACGGTATAAATTTAAATTTGCGATAATATCCTAAGTCTGAACATACAAGAATATTTAATGAAGTGGCCAATACTAGGAAAATCAAACTGAGGTAAGAAAAGACTTTTTTTTTTATGTGAACTCACGTTTAAGAACAATTGGGCAAAGGAATAACATCGGAGAAGAAAATGAAGAACACATTATGCACGTGTGAACAATTAACAGTCTTGCTTTTAACGTAGAACACATGACCAAACGAAATAAAATCATTAAACTGCATAAATGGTTAAAGCATACTTACGCTACCATGTTGCAGCTAAAACTAGATTGCAATGTTGTATGACGGTACAGATTGTTCAGGACTACGGCAGGGTTTGCACCTCTTTTCACCTGGAACAGTGTGCAAGAAAGGTAGTGGATTCCACGTAAGCAACAAGACAATTAATATCCAAGGGCCCTGGTTATTTCAGTCTTGCGATGATGAAGATAAGCTCAGAGCAAGCAGTCAAAGATGATAGTGTTAGAGAGATATTTGTATTTTGTAGTTTCCCTATTAGATAGGGGGCTCCCTGCATATTTACACCTGTACATGTACTATATATTGTGGCCTTTGACCCCGTGGAATACAAGTTGCATATTCCTAACATGGTATCAGAGCTAGGTTAGGGTTTTTCGCACGCGCAACTCGTGCAAAAAAAAAAAAATTCTGCCTCGCTGCCAGCCCTCGTCCCCTGCCGTCTCCGTTCCGGCCGCCGCCGTCCTGGGCCGTCTCTGCCCCGGCCGTCTCCGTTCTGGCCGCCTTCGTCGACCACCGCATCAGCCTCCCGTACTACTTCCGCATCTTGTTGACCTGTATGTCATCTTGTTGAGATACACGAGCTTGCTGTGTGCATGAGCATCGAGGCCTGCGCGCGGACAATCGCCGTCGACCACCGCATTCCGGCCGCCGCTGCAGTCCCCTGTATCCGGCCGCCGCCGCCCGTCGCCGCGTCGGGCTAGTGTCTCGATCCGTCAGCCATACAGGGGATCGATCTGATTTGGATCAGCGTTCTAGGCTGTGCCGAAGCTGAGCAGTTCTGGCTGTGTTCTCGATCTGATTTGGATCAGCGTTGACTTTCCTTTCCAAAAAAATAAAAAAATAAAAGTAAAAAAAAAAATCACGATCTGATCTCATTCCACGATGTCGCTGTCTGCTGCTGATCCCGTTCTAGGCTGTCCCGAGCTTCCGTCTTTGCTCGGTGCTGCTCCGGGGTCCTTGTTGCCTATTTCGTCGTCTCCCTCGATGACGTCTGCATGCCGCTCTACGTCGACTCTCGCGGCTTCTGCCGCAGTTATGGCCGCTCTACGTCGACTCCGTCTATGTCGACTCGCCGCTCTACGTCGACTCTCGCGGCTTCTGTCCGCGGTTATGGCCGCTCTATGTCGACTCCGTCTATATCGACTCGCCGCTCTCCGTCGACTCTCGCGGCTTCTGCCCGCAGTTATGGCCGCTCTACGTCGACTTCGTCTATGTCGACTCGCCGCTCTACGCCGACTATCGGGGCTTCTGCCCGCTGTTGTGGCCGCTCTACGTCGACTCCATCTATGTCGACTCGCCGCTCTACGTCGACTCTCGCGGCTTCTGCACATGGTTCTGGCTGCTTTTCTTCGACTCCTCGCGTGGCGTGTGCACGCACTTGTGACCGCTCTCCTTCGACTCCCCATGTGGCGACCACGTATTGTGATGATTGGTCCTCCTTGGCTGACGCATCTACCTCGACCTCTTCAGTGGCGTCTTTCACTGCGCGTGAGATCGCGCAACTCCGATGCCTGCTTGCTACTTGGGACTCTTCACCGACAGGTTCTGCTGGTTCTGCGACTGACTTTTCTGGCACCGAGAGACCACCTTCTTCTCATTCAGGTACATCCCCTTGGATTCTTGATACTGGAGCATCTTTTCATATGACTTACGATTCTTCCGCCTTGAGCTCTATTCGACCTGTCGAGTCTCCTGTCTCTGTTCGTACTGCCGATGGTACTCCCATCCCCGTTGCTAGTCGAGGCACTCTTAGCAGTCCCGCGTTTCATGTTCCTTCTGTCGCTCATATTCCTCGACTCACCATGCAGCTTTTCTCTGGTAGTCAGATTGTCGATTCTCGTTGTAGGGTCACTCTAGACTTTGATTCCTGTTCTGTTCAGGATCGTTGTACGGGCGCTTTGCTTGGTGCTGGTCCCCGACGCCATGATGGTCTATGGGAGCTTGACTGGCTTCGTCTTCCTTCCGCTGCCACCGCCGCCAGTCTCTCGACCCAGGTTGCCGCAGCCACCAGCTCTTTTCAGCAGTGGCATCATCGTCTTGGCCATTTATGTGGTTCTCGTCTCTCGTCTCTAGTTCATCGTGGTGTTCTAGGGTCTGTCTCCGGAAACGCTTCTTTGGATTGTCTGGGTTGTAGGCTTGGTAAGCAGATTCAGCTACCATATCCTCATAGTGACTCTGTGTCCGAGCGTCCTTTTGATCTCGTTCATTCAGATGTTTGGGGTCCGGCTCCCTTCGCTTCGAAAGGGGGTCATCGCTACTATATTATCTTTATAGATGATTACTCACGATACACTTGGATTTACTTTATGTCCTCTCGTAGTGAGGTTCTCTCTATCTATAAGCGTTTTGCTGCCATGGTTCACACTCAGTTCTCTACACCTATTCGTGTGTTCCGTGCTGATTCTGCTGGTGAGTATATCTCCAAGCATTTGCGTGGTGTTCTTGCTGAGCAGGGCACTCTCGCTCAGTTCTCTTGTCCCGGTGCACATGCTCAGAATGGCGTTGCTGAGCGTAAGCATCGTCATCTTCTAGAGACTGCTCGTGCGATGATGATCGCTTCTTCTCTCCCGCCACATTTCTGGGCTGAGGCTGTCTCTACCTCGGTCTATCTCATTAACATTCAGCCTTCTGCCGCCCTTCAGGGTGGTATTCCTCTCGAGCGACTATGTGATCGCTCTCCTGACTATTCCATGTTGCGTCTGTTTGGTTGTGTTTGCTATGTTCTCCTCGCTCCTCGTGAACGCACCAAACTAACCGCTCAGTCTGTTGAGTGTGTTTTTCTCGGATATAGTGATGAGCATAAGGGCTATCGATGTTGGGATCCCGTGGCTCGTCGGATGCGTATTTCCCGGGACGTGACGTTTGACGAGTCTCGTCCTTTCTTTCCACGCTCGACCTCCTCGACCTCTACTGTGGAGGATCTCTCTTTTCTTACTTTTCCTGATTCTCCTCCCGATGTCCCTCATATTCCTCCTCCCCCTGATCCGGTGCCGTCTACTCCGATGCCTTCTTCTCCTCCTTCATCGACGCCTTCTTCTCCTCCTTCGTCGCCGTCTTCTTCACCCTCCCTCCCCGTCTCCGCCTCCGTCTTCTCCTGTTGCTCCTTCTCATCCTACTTTTCCTTTCTATTATACTCGTCGTCCACGTGTTGTGACCGAGTCATCTGATGCACCCTCTACTTCTGGTGCACCGTCTCAGCCGACTTATTCTCTTCGTACTCGGCCTTGTCCTTCACCTGATTTCTTATCCCGCTACCTATAGTGTTTCGGCTGTCCCAGAGCCGACTACGTATCGTGAGGCTGTTGTTCATCCTGAATGGCAGCTTGCCATGGCTGAGGAGATTGCTGCGCTTGAGCGCACTGGTACGTGGGAGATCGTTCCTCTTCCTCCTCGTGTTCGTCCTATCACCTGTAAGTGGGTCTATAAGGTTAAGACCCGCTCTGATGGGACTCTTGAGCGTTACAAAGCTCGTCTGGTCGCTCGTGGCTTTCAGCAGGAGCATGGCCGTGATTATGATGAGACTTTTGCTCCAGTGGCTCACATGACCACTGTTCGGACTCTTCTTGCCGTGGCATCTGTTCGCCATTGGTCTGTGTCTCAGCTTGATGTTAAGAATGCCTTTCTTAATGGTGAGTTGCGTGAGGAGGTTTATATGCAACCACCACCGGGGTATTCTGTTACAGATGGCATGGTCTGCCGTCTTCGTCGCTCTCTCTATGGCCTTAAGCAAGCCCCTCGTGCATGGTTTGAGCGCTTTGCTTCTGTGGTCACAGCTGCTGGTTTCTCTTCCAGTGCTCATGACCCTGCGTTGTTTGTTCACTCTTCTCCTCGTGGTCGCACTCTTCTTCTTCTGTATGTTGATGACATGATCATCACTGGTGACGACCCGGAGTATATTGCCTTTGTCAAGGCACGTCTGAGTGAGCAGTTTCTTATGTCGGATCTTGGTCCGCTTCGTTACTTTCTTGGGATTGAGGTTTCGTCCACCTCTGATGGTTTCTTTATATCCCAAGAACGGTATATTCATGATCTTCTTTCTCGTGCCGCTCTTACTGATGACCGTACTGCTGAGACTCCCATGGAGCTCAATATTTCTCTTCGTGCTTCTGATGGCGATCCTCTCTCTGATCCGACTCGTTATCGACATCTTGTCGGGAGTCTCGTCTATCTGGCTGTTACTCGCCCTGATATTTCTTATCCTGTCCATATTCTGAGTCAGTTTGTTTCTGCTCCCACTTCGGTTCACTATAGTCACCTTCTTCGTGTTCTACGCTATCTTCGTGGAACGATCTCTCTTTGTCTCTTCTTTCCTCGTTCCAGCTCGTTACAGCTTCAGTCCTACTCCGATGCCACTTGGGCTAGTGATCCTTTGGATCGCCGTTCACTTTCTGCTTACTGTGTTTTCTTGGTGGTTCTCTCATTGCCTGGAAGACGAAGAAACAGACCGCAGTTTCCCGTTCGAGTGCAGAAGCTGAGTTGCGAGCTATGGCTCTTTTGACTGCGGAGGTGACTTGGTTACGGTGGTTACTTGCAGATTTTGGTGTCTCTGTTACGACACCCACGACTCTATTGTCAGACAGTACAGGTGCTATTAGCATTGCACGTGACCCGGTGAAGCATGAGCTTACTAAGCATATTGGCGTTGATGCTTCTTTTGTCCGTGCTAGTGTGCAGGATCAGATTATTGGCTCCAGTATGTGCCTTCAGAGTTACAGTTGGCGGACTTCTTCACGAAGGCCCAGACTAGAGCACAGCATAGATTTTTCCTCTCCAAACTCAGTGTTGTGGATCCACCATGAGTTTGAGGGGGGTGTTAGAGAGATATTTGTATATTGTAGTTTCCCTATTAGATAGGGGGCTCCCTGCATATTTACACCTGTACATGTACTATATATTGTGGCCTTTGGCCCCCGTGGAATACAAGTTGCATATTCCTAACAGATAGTACAAACCTCAATAACTACACGCATTCCAGAGCGGTCACTTTCATCCCGAATGTCACTGATGCCTTCTAACACCTGCACTCAGTAAAAAAGGGTTGTTGGCACATACTTGTGATACCGATGATAGAGTTCAAATTAAGCTTAAGTTGCGACCAACCAGCTAGCCAACATCCTGATTTTTTATGGATGAACCCAAACACCAAAAGGCCACAGCAGATTAATCGAAATAAGGATGTTCCTAGTAGAGAAGAAATGCAACTAATTATGCCCCCAAATGATGTTACCTTGTCTTCAACAAGCTCAGCTATCCTTTGCACAAGAGTAGCTTTATTTTGCTGGTACGGAATCTGCATGTAAGCATGAAAAATTACAAATCAGGCAATATGGTCCCTGTTAATTAACCAGGTATAGCAAGACTATCCAAAAAAAACAACCAGTTACACAGGCATTGCTCTGAAAACAATAGCATGAAATCTAACCTCTTTAATTATGATAGCAGTGCGATTGCTTTTCTTATCAATTATTTCCATGTCGGTTTTGCCTCTCACCACAACTCGTCCACGCCCTGTTCTATAGGCTTCCAAAATACTATACAAGGAGAAAAACATATGCAGAATGTAGCACCCCTTAGTGTCGAAACAGTGAAGAAAAATAAGACCAATGAAATGAGAATCAGGTACCCATTATTTCCCATGATTATCCCTCCTGTAGGAAAGTCGGGACCAGGCATGCATTCTAGTAGTTCTTGGAGCTTGCATACAACATGAAATTGCAATCAGGATTATGAAAAATCTATAAAACGTAGAAGCAAAAGAAATAGAAGAATAGAACTAGAGGAATCCATTTAAGAGCATCCACTATTGTGAATCTAAAAAATTCTCCTAGTTACACCAATGACAATGTTTTCATGATATTTTCTTTAGAGAACATGCAAAAGATGTATGTGTACTTTTGGTTAAGAGGAAATGCGAAATAAACAACTACAAGAGTTTGCCACCAAGATATACATAGATTGAATTAGTACGTCTTAAGTAATGCACCGAAACCAAACAGCTACTCTTTCTTTTTACACGGAACCAGACAAATATTCGTGGAACAGCATAAGTTAAAAAAATAGCAAACCTTATAAATACTTTTTTCACTTTCTAAATTTACAGTCAGGTATTGACATTGTTTCAGTCAACTAGTCAGACTGAAGAGCTCACTTTCAATTTCGACTTCTAAGTTCTAATCATGTAGTGTATCTGTATGGCCATGTCACCTAGATACTTACGAATAATGATGCTAAACTACACTCGGAGATTGTTGTTCACTTGTAACAAAGAACAATCTAGTGGCGTTGACTCTACAGCTGAGATGTGTGGATGTATAAATTACTAAATTATACATTTCAGTTCGACCAAAGAAGCCATTTTAATATTTTGCTACTAAAGGCAATCATGCGGAAGGCTTTGCAGACACAATCCAAGATCAGCATAGCAGCAAGTCTCGACTGGGCAAGGCCCACTAGTATCCTGGCCCTAGTGTCTTCTGTCAATGTTTTAGCACAAAAGAGTGGAGGCAAACAACAAGTATTGCAATTGTACTTCCAAAGCTCTGGTCGTGATCAGAAAAGGGAAACATGACCATATACTTTTGACATATTCTATTGGTAAAGGTTTACCAGGAATCAGCTGAGTCCAGTGCTAGCCAATTATGCCACCACCAACCAGTAAGTGGTTATTTATGGATCATCATGCTATGGACTATGATGCAATTAACAGACAAAAGTCGATTGATCGAAAAGGAGGTAATGATAGAATACTAACCGTAGCTTCAGGATTTTGAATTATAACAGACAGTGCATCAACAAGTTCTCCCAAATTATGAGGAGGGATATTTGTGGCCATTCCAACCTGAGACAATACCACACATCAAAAAAATCAAATCCAGAGCATCATGTTTTCTTATTTGATTTTAAGAAATAGGTGTCCAGATGAGCTGAACGTTTCTTAAGCTTATAAAAGAGCTCATACTGCAATTCCAGAAGATCCATTTAACAGTAGTGATGGAACACGAGCTGGCAACAGAGATGGTTCTTTCTGTGAATTATCAAAGTTTGGAACGTAGTCGACCTGTTCAATGGCAAACAAGTGGCATGAAATAGGTACGAAAAAGGAACATACACATTAAACAACGTGTCCATGCACGCACAAAGAGAAAAAACATGAAGAACTGAAGCGTAAAGATATACAGTATTCAGGTCCAGATCAGTCAGGAACATGGCTTCCGTTAATGGCTGCAAAATAACAAGATGGTCTGTGAGACTTCTGTTGGTGAAAAAGTGACTCGCTTAACAAAATTGAAGTGAACCAAAACCTACATCCAAGCGGCACTCCGTGTATCGCATTGCAGCAGGAGGATCAGCATCTATTGAGCCAAAGTTACCATGCCCTTGAACAAGTGGGTACCTCATTGAAAAGTCCTGCAAGATCATATACATAAAAGGCTATTTAGTTACAGTTTAGTAAGCAAATTTGACATATGTGATGCAGCTTCAGTTGACAGCAGACTGAAATAGTGAAAGCCAAAGCAGAAAATATCCGCAAGCATCTGAAGTGTAGCTCGGTTTTAATTGGAAAGATGGGATATGACATAGAACATTCTAAATGCAAAATTATATTGAAGTGCGAGTTGAAATATTTAAGTATCTGCCTAATATGAACTAAACTGTTACTGCTATTTTGATATCAAATAATACTGTCATGTTCCTTACAAAGGTTGTCCATAATGCAAGTGTCCAAGTTTAAATGAGGATCAATCAGCATCTGCTTATTGTGGAGACCCAAAAGGTGAATGTGTCTGGTGGAGTGCATGAATTTACAGTGTATGTCATTCGTTCGTGAAATACATAGAAGGATAAAAAAACTTAAACAAATGACCCATCAATATTAATATAATGATGCCATGACACCACCTAAACTGACCCCGAGGGGGGGGGCACATTACCCACATTAGAATAATAACATCCCCACAGTAATGTTACCTGAGCCATTCGCACTAAAGTTTCATAAACTGCTGAATCTCCATGAGGGTGGAATTTACCGAGTACCTGCAATAAATAAGAAAAATTCATGTTTGTACACCTAACAGGCAAAAACGGATCATGCAAAAAAAACACTACTGTTAAAAAATGTTTATCGAAAGAGGTACAAAGGTAATGCTGCACTGCGACATTAGCCAATAACAGATACCGCAATATATGCTTAACTAGATAACTTCAGCATACGTGGGCAGGCTAGACAAATATGAGAAGAGTTTTGATACCGGCAGTTCTGCAGCAAAATAAGTATGGTGCAAAATAAACTGAAAATCCGATCAGAACAACATGTGCATGCTCCAAAAAATACATTCCTTTCGGTGTATTGGCTTAATGGTCATTGCTGCTGTTATATGATACGCTAGAAGCAAATAGCTTGTTCACCATGAGGATGCAATTGAACAAGCAAAAAATAACACCCATTAGCTTACAGTCATACCACAATAGCTGCAAGCCTGCAACCAATTGTTTGTTTTACCGAGCAGAGTTTCAAAAACTTTGAGGTGCACCATGAGAATGAATTTACTATTTGAGACAGCGAAGTCTTGGAAAGTGCTTTCAAAAAGTTTGAATACTGGTTATAGCCTAACCCCCAGATTCCTAACCAATGCTCAGAGAAGCGTAAGTATGAGCATAGTATTTGTACAACACATAATCTTATGTACAGCACAAGCAAAAAATCAAACTGACAGCATGGTACAACAGGAGCGGAATATATGCTTCAAATCGCTCATGAGATAAGAAGTTCTTTCATGCATACCTCACCGACAACCCTGGCACACTTCCTGTGTGGCTTACGAGACGCAAGACCCATTTCATGCATGGCATAGCTGTAGAAAAATCGAGGGATATCATCCAAATGGTATGGAACAAGGTCAGTAACAAAATAGAATTAATTAAATCGGCAAAATGTGCTAGTGAAGCACCAGTCATACAGATAACTCTGGAACTGGAATAGCACTAAGTGATCCTCCAGTATTTCTTCAGAGTGAGAATTTAGATGTTATGCAACAAATGTAAGATATCAGGATGTAGAATAGCTCAAGAAACAGATCCGGACACAACAGCTGTCATACTATACGTTCACAGCAAAATGAGGCCTCTGACAAAAGATAAGCATCTCGAGACAGCTACTCCATACAAAGTTACTTCAGAACTGATGGTAACAACTTGATTGCTTAACTCAACAGTCTAAGGGTGATCACAGACAGAATAATATTTTAGTTTTGAACAAAACATCTGTTGTTTCTTTTACAAGCTGGTGTGACTTAACAGACAAGCAAGTGTTGCCAAAACGTCCATCAAGGCTTCTCTAACTTCTCTTACACCAAACGATGACAAAGTAGCATGAATTTTATTTTTAGACCATGGAAGAGAAACAATCTCCCAGCCTCTGCATCCGAAGATGCACACATTCCAAAAGTACCATGAGGCAACGAGGTGGTAGGGCAAAGGCCAGACGTTGGAATCGGTATGGTTGCAGAACGAGTTATGCCTCTAATAAGCGAATCAGCTTCAACCTAGCTTATAAACATACTAACGCACACGGAAGCCCTAATCAAGCAATAATACGTTCGAAACATGTAGATCCAGCGAAGCCAACACGCAGTGAGTATTTTGCTGGGGATAAAAGTAAAACGGGGGACTAGGGGCTCACAGTATCCTGCGGTGGACGGGCTTGAGGCCGTCGCGGACGTCGGGGAGGGCGCGGCCGAGCAGCACGGACATGGCGTAGGCCATGTACGCCTCGGTGGCCTCCTTGTGGAGCTCCACCTGCACGACCCGCTCCTTGACGGCGAGCCCGTCCCCGTCGGCATCCTCGCCGCCGCCGCGGCGTGCGCGGGGGACGGGGCCCCCGGGGCCCGAGGAGGAGGAGGAGGGGGTGGGGGAGGCGCAGAGGAAGCGGAGGGCGGGCGAGGGTCCGCAGCTGCGGCGGCGGCGCGGCGGCGGGAGGCGGCCCCGGCTGCGGCGATGAGGGAGGGCCCGCGGAGGAGGCGCGGGAGCGGGATGCGGAGCGCCGCGGAGAAGGCCATCGCGGGGGGAGGAGGGCGCGGCGGCGGGGAGGCTACTGCGGCGGCATTGGGGGCGGTGGGAATGGCGGAAGGTTTTGCGAGGGTTTTGGGTTTGGATTGGGGTGTGGGGAGGACAGGAGGGAGATGGAATGGGACGCGGTGGTGGTGGACGACAGCAGGCGGAGACCTCGGGGCGAGCGATACAAATGGACGGGGCTTGGTGGGTGGGTGGGCGAGTCTCATCCGACGGCTGCGGTGGCGAGGATGAGCGGAGAGGGGGAAATGGCCCTGGGTCCCCGTGAACTGGACCCGCGCGTGCCGGCTGGGCCTGGGCTAGGGCCTAGGGATCTGCACATGTGTGTACTTTTGCTTTTCCCGTGTGGCAGCCCAACAACGTGTCTCGGAGATTTTCAAGTTCCCTTTTAGGTTTAACTCTGTTAAAAAAACTAAAACCTGAGCAAAGCTTTAGAAGAGAATTAACATGGACTGATCGGAGAGCAACTGCGACTTGAAATCGTTGCAAAAACTAGCATGCATAATATATTTTCACATAAACCATTTCATTGGCATGGTCTATTATTTAGAACTACATGTTTCGGCAAAAAAATGAAGTGCCGCTAGGGAGTCTTCATTAGACAACATGAACGATGTTCAGATTGCTCTAATGTTATACAGTATGTTTAAAAAGTGCCAGTGAAATGCTTAAACTCTTAAGTAAAAAATGCCCTTTATAAAAAGTTTCGAGAATGCTCTAATGCTTCTTATGACATGCTCTCGCTCTATTAGTCAACAACAAAGGTCAAGGTAGATGCATCTCATTTGCAATCTCGTGGGGAATGAGGCAACCATCTCCTACTGGACTGTAATGATCTAGTGTGTGTTGAAGTTGCATCATGCACCAACACAAACAGGGACGAAGCCGGAGCCAGGAACGGTAAACAAGGGGGTGGGCAATTAATATTATACTTCTTAGAGGGGCATTTAGGTAATTATTGACAAGTTTAAGGACCAATTTTACATCTTATAAAGGAAAGTTTCATTAAAAAAATCACCATGGGGGAGAGCCATGGCTCATGGCTGCAGCGGTCCCTTACCACGAGCACCCTCTGAAGACTGCAAAAACAGCGCGACATTGCCACATTGGTAATCAACCTCTCCTTTGGGTTAGATACACTGTTCCAGAGTGCTGCTTCTCGGAAAAAAACGCGTGTTAGATTTTATACACGGCCAACAATCCTATATCAAGATTTGAGTGTGCTGACAGAGCTTGCCGCTCTGTGACGGCCAACAATCCAGTAAAGAAAAAAAAAACGCACGTTAGACTTTACAGGGCCGACCAATCCACTGAACAGAATGAAGCCGAAACAGCCCACCAATTTAGCCAATTACCAGTTGTATGTTGTGGCTGCATATCATAGGAAAAAAATGGACCTTCCACGCAACTCGCATCTGACAATCTGCCAGATTGAAACGCTAGTTGGGGATCGAGACTCGGGAAGCCGCCGCACGCCCGCACCCTCTCAATCCACGCCAATCCCAAACCACATCTCCGGCGATCTTCCGCCATGTCCTCCCGAAGCTCCCCGGGGAGTTTTTCCTGGGTAGTGCTGAGGAAGTACATCCCGATCTTCGACGCCGACGAGAAAACTCAGGAAGACCTGGTCATGGCCAATGCGAGCAAAGATTGGGCGGACATCAAGGATGGGTCCTTGATCCTGGAGCAGTTCTCGCTGGACGCACACCTCGTCGAGCCCCCGGAGCTCTCCACCTTGTTCCTCGACTCTGTTGTGGAGAACTTCGTCTACATGACTCTGGTGATGTACAACATCGGCGTGTACGGGCTCGTCTACGACGCCGCCAAGAACTCGCTCTCGCTGTTCATCACCGCCATGGATGACTTGATCTGCCGCGACTTCACACCGACGACATATCCCCCCGTACCCTTCCAATTCCTGAGGCAACCTGCCGTCCTGCAACGCGACGACGGCTCCTACGATCTGCTCAACCTGGGCCTCCTGTTTGATGGTTTCTCTCTCGGTGACCAAGTGTTGCAGCCGTCGGGCATTCTCTTCCGGTGGTCGTCGGCGGCGACAAAGTGGACGAAGCAGGATGCGAGGTTCAACCCGCAGACCCTGCTGCCGCGCGGACACATGAAGCGGCCGATGTACGTAGTTGATGAGGTCTTCATTTTCAAAGGGAAGGTTTTCTGGGCTGACCTCCTGCTTGGCGCCATCGTCTGTGACACCGGCGCCTGCAACGACGAGGACCCCGTGGAGCTGGAATTCATCCATCTTCCCGAGGAGTGCAAAGGCCAGATCACGGAGGAGCACGGTTATTACCGCCACGCCTTCCCGGACGCTTACCCCAGGGAGCATCGGACCATGGGCCCAGTCGGGGACTCCATAAAGCTCATCTCTGTCGTCACCACTGACGGCGACACCCCCGACAACCACACGCAGGCCAGAGACTTCGTGCTGCGGAGCTGGACCCTGGCGCCGGATTTCCGCTCGTGGACGAGGGACGAAGACATGGAGCTGCCGTTGCCCCTGCTCTGGGAGTCGGAGGCCTACAAGCGCGAGAGGATGCCGGAGGCAATCCCAGTGAACCCGGTCCTGAAGGACGACGAGGAGGGCGTCATCTACCTCTTGCTGGGAGATTACTACGTTAACTGTCATGCAAGGGCCCGGCTATGCGGGGAGATGGAGTGCGTGGTCAGTGTCGACATGCGCAGCAAGTCTCTCCTGTCCCGCAGCCGCCGTCCGATCACCGATGGCTTGCTTCCGCCGCTGGAGGTACAAGTACAACCTTCCAAAGGATTCCAACCTGACATGCCTAGCCTGTTTGCTGTCAAGTTCTGCGCACAGCACACAGAATGGTCTTCGGCAAAAGGAAAAAAAATATCGTCTGATGTAGATGGTAATTTGCTTGAAACTGAAACTAGTACTACTCCTACCTGATGTTATTTTTTTGCACTTTGTGTCCCTATAATTTTGGCACATTCTGCTAGATAAAGAATTAGCTTCTTGTCATTTCTAGGCATTCTGCTAGATAAAGAATTTGTTTGTTATTATTGTTGCACATTCCGCTAGATTAAGAATATGTTTGTTATTAGCGTCGGGTGCCCGTTTGCGTCCGGCGGCAATCGCTCAGAGTGGAAAGTTCGGCCCATAGGACAAAACCTGGAAAGGGAATGGTGCCGCACCCGCGCGCGACTGGCGCATGTTTAAGGCCCGCTCCTTCCTTTCCCCCAGGAACACTCTACTTATACGCTGCTCCGCTCTCTTCCCCAGACCAGCTGCCTGCCAGCAGTTTGGCCAAACTTCTTCCTCGCCCCTCCCCTACGCGTTACCCCTCCTTTTTCTTCTCCATTTGCAACAGAAACCCTTGTTGCCTCTTCTCTACTCTAGCAAGAAAACTGGGGAAAAAAGGATCACTTGCGTATCATGGATCTCCAAGTCTTCTTTTGTTTCTGAAAAAAGAGCACAAGGCAAGCAAATGACATCTGAATAGTTGGTGCCAGCAACTTCAGGGTTTCAACTGCATGAGATCTGCCATGTTCTTCCCATTTTTTTTCAGCATGGTCCCTCCCAAAAAAAAACAAAGCAAACACTGTTGTGTCTTCCCTTGTCTATCTATAGGTCAAAGAAAATCTGAAAACCAAAAGTTTACTGCCACCTATCCAAGTAGGAAGTTGCTGATGGATCACAAAAACAGGAAACTTGATGTAGAGAATGCAACTTGGTACGAATCAGAAAGCAACATAGTACAAACCAAGAGAGCAACATAGTTTAAGAACAGATCAACTTTAGATGCTTCATCATGAACTGCTTGCAGAAACAGTTCGTCTTCGACTTGGTACCATATTGGATGCAATCTATGCAAACTACATGTTGGTCTTAGTAACAGAGTGTGGACACCATTAAAGTAACAGAATGTGGATGCAACTTCAGAAGCAACTTAGAACAGAAACAGTTCAAACCTGGGATTTTTTTGGTTCATGAATCCTAAGTTCAAAAATGAACCGCTAATTAACAGAATAGTCTACTGACACAGTAGTATGTTCGTTGCATCTTAGTGCAGAAAATCCGAGAACTAACTTAGTGCCAGAGTTTTGAGAATAAACTTTCATCCGAACCCATTTGTGCAACATCATAGTTCTATTCCCCCACTGTCCTTAGTGCTGTTTCCTCATCCATCATTTCCCGTGTTTGGCGCTGCACGTTGAAAAACAGATAAACATTAGTTGGACAGCACTTGGGGTGTTTTTCAAATGTCTATGAAAAAAATGCAGGCAACTTAATGGTTTCGTGGCATGGAGTAAAAATTGTGTTCTCTCTTCCATTCCTGTGTAAGCATTTTGTATACATGTGTTAAGATGGAAAACTAAGTTGGTTGCTTCTTGGTTTTGTATAGATGGTGGACCTGGACCTGAACTGTAACACCTCAGGTATCAACCCTACCTGAGATGCTACCACATACGCTACAACAAGATCCATGAAGTTCAGAGAATATAATAATTTTGACAGGGTTTTTCTAGTATAGAAGGGCATCCACGACAGGCAATCTAGGATATAAATCGACATTATAGCTTGAAAGAAACATCCACGTGGCCTACCTTCAAACTGGTACTTGTGATATGCGACATAGCCCTCACGCTAAAGGCGACTTAGTCATCATGATATGCAACTTAGCACTCGATCTAGACGACTTGGTGATAATGATCTGCAACTTTTGAACAGAGGGGGGGGGGGGGGGAGGGTAGACTTAGTGGCCGTGCCTACCTTCAAATTGGTACTCATGATCTACAACCTATCACTCGCGCTGGACAACTTGGTGATCATGGTCTACAGCTCACTGGTTGTGTAACCTACATCAATTTTAGTGCTCATGCTCTACAACTTAGCACTCGCGCTCTACAACTTTCAGTGGTCATGCTCTGCAACTCATATTCTGCAACTTAAAATACTACTGCTCTGCAACTTATGCGGTGTTTGACTACATCAATTTAGTACCATGCTCTCTAAAACATAGTACTCATACTATGCAACCTAAAAAACTACTGCTCTGCAACTTATGGGGTGTGTTTGCCTACATCAAACTTTGTGCTCCATGCTCTGCAACATGCTACTTGCGCTCTGCAACTTAGTATTAAGGCTCCGCAATATGCTCCATGTTGTGCAAACATGCTACCCGCGCTCTCCATGAATTCTAAGTTCATGAACTACTCATTAAAACAGGACCGTCTTCGAATTAGTACCATGTTGGTTGCATCTTAATGCGAACCCCAGAAGCAACTTAGTACAACTCAAATGCAAACCTAGAAATCAACTTAGTACAACTTAGATCAGGAGTCTGCCGCTTCCCCTAAATTTGATTCAGGCAGACGTATGAAAAGTCCCAAAAACACACCACCGTGAAGAAAATGTGCGTAACCTACCTTCAAATCTCGTTGTCGATGACGCCATCAAGCTGAAATGTTGAGGTAGGAAAAAACACAAACACTAATGTAGGGATAAAAAAATGCATGTTCAGGTAGGAAATAACACAAACACTAAGCACCCATCCAACCCAACTAACTATAGAACAGTAGGTAACCGAATCTTAACATGATTGCAAAAAATTAACTTAGCAAGGGGCCAGTGAATAAATTAGTCAATGGCCTGGTTAGAAAATAAAATCTAATCTAGTAGTAAGCAACTTGTTCCTCTTTGGGAAGTTGTTGCTGATGGATAGTCATTGTTGCTGTAAGATGTGTTATAGTTCTTTAGTGCAGGCATTACTTTCTGAATTGTTGCTGGGAAAGAACTAGTTGTACGACCCCAGCCATGGTCGCTGCTGTGTATTTTGAAGTTGCTGGTTGGATGGTCTTTGTTGCTAGGACAGTGCTGGTTGTACAGACTGATGACATGGTTGCTGCTATATGTGTTGAAGTTGCCGGTTGGATGGATTTTGTTGCTGACAATTTCCCCTAAATTGAAGTTGTTCCTGAGACAGTTTTGGTAGAAGTTGGTGTGCCACCTTGAGAGGAGACAATAAGCAACTTAATGAAATGGGATGGGCAACTAATCAAATACTGATGATTGCATGGTGAAGCAGAACAAACATAACCCCTAGTATATGGGATAGGCATGAAAAAAGGGGAGAATAAGCAACTAAATGAAATGAGATATGCAACCAATCAAATGCGAAAGATTGCCTGGTGAACCAGGACATAACCCCTATTACATGGGATAGGCATAAAAAACAACTTGAGTGTGATTTGCAACTAAAAAAAACATACTCTGCAACTTAACCCACAACTAATCAACGTAGCTCTCGAGCTGTTCGACTTACCATGATCTGCAACTAAAGAAACTCAGGCTAGTTCGCGGTGAATAAGAAATGGTGTCAGAAGGTCGATACTCTACAACTTAACCTGCAACTTAATTAGTGCTGCTCTGTACTTATGTGGTGTTTGCCGCACACCATGCACCACCTAAGTGCACCCCCATACTCTGTAAAAAGCTTGCTACTCATAATCTGCAGCTACTACTAATATGCAAACTTATGGGTGTGTTTTTGGCTATATCAAAACTTAGTGCCACCATGCTCTGCAACTTAAAAATACCCATACTCTGCAACTAAGTTACTACTGATCTAGTACAACTTAATACTCATGCTATGCACCTTGAGAGCTACAGCTCTGCAGCTTATATGTCGTGTTTTGCCTGCATCAAATTAGTGCGCATGTGTTCAGCAAATTCCTACTCGTGCTCTGCACCGTAGACATTCATCATTGAATTTTGCTACTCCTGAACAAAAATCCCCACCGAATACCACCGTAGACCCCCCTTCCCCCCGGTGAGAAAATGTGGGGAACATGTGTGTACCTTCTGCTGTCGATTAAGCTGCCTAACTCGCCGCTGCTCGCCGTACCGCCGCACGCTCGCGCCGATTTCTGCCACCCTCAGGCGTGCGGATCCGCGGAGCTCCCCGCACTCCCGTGCGGGCTCGCTCTCCGCCGCCGATCTCCCCGCTCGCATGCCCGGGGTAGATTTCCGGCTCCCAAGCTCGCCAAATCACGCACGGGCTCGGTTCTCCCTCATCTCGAGTTCACCGAACTCCTTGCGTCGGTGTTGATCTCGTCGAATTCGTCGCCGACGACGGAATCGCCAGAGCTAACCTAATCAACGGTCAGAATTGGGGACAGGTGAAATGGATAGGGCGTGACCCCTGCCCACGTGTGTGCGGGACCTACTTGGCGCGGGCTGTCGGAACGTTCGGGGCGGACGCGCGGAGAAGCGTCCGATCTAGACCATCGGACGGACGCGCAGAGTGTGCTCGCGCATGTCAAATAGCACCCGTGCATTTGTTAGCACTTGGGTTGTTATTATTGTTTGTGAACATGATGCTAGTTTTTTTTTTGAGAATAGGGCATTTCGCCCCCGGTTCCATTAGCATGCAATCACCAGAGCACCATGCAGGTTTTGAGTTTTACATCATCAGCAGCAGTGAGACTACAAACTAAACCTCAATGCATTAAGAGCATCTCCAGTCGGGGCGACCAAACGGCCACCCAAACGTCTTTGGGGCGTGTCGGACAGTTTTTTGCCGCACTCGCGGCGTCCAAACTCGAATTGTGTCCGGCGCGGCCCAGTTTTCGGTCTGGAGCCCACGTCCTCATTTTGGGTAGAGCTCGGGCGGCCCCGGACACAACGGCGCGCGACGCCACCTACCCCTCCGACGCGCGGGCCACGCCTGCCAGTGAGACAGAAAACTATATCACTCCTCGTTTTCGCGTCTGACCAAATCATACGGCTTTCCTCCTCGCCACGATTGCCGCCACCGGCTCCATCTTCGCCCGAGCACCCGTTGGACGTCGGCGACGCCTTTTGCTACTTCTCCCCGGCGCCTCCCCCTCCCCTTTGCCGCACCTTCAGCTGGAGGTGCGCCAGCTATCGATGTCTCCGGCACCAGCGACATCCCGCGACCCGCCCTGTCTGCAAGGTGTTCGGCGGAATCACTGGTACGCCTGGTTTTCAAAAGAATTGATTCTACGCCGGCGATCGGGCCATTGATCGATCCCCTTTGCATTGCAGATGGATAGCGACGATGAGTTGACGGCCGTGATGTTGTTTGAAGAAGAAGCCGCCATCACCGAGGAGGAAGGTGAGAACATAGCGATCCTCGCATGTCTTCTACAACGTCAAGTCGACGAGGCCGCCAATGCCGCACCAAAACGAGGAGGCTCATCGTTTGGGAGGAAGAAGACCAAGCCGAGGCAGCGAATGGAAGGCCATTGCATGCTAGTCTCCGATTACTTTGCCGAAAATCCAGTCGCCACCGCTAAGGATTTTCGTCGACGCTTTCGGATGAACCGTGGATTGTTCAACGAAATCGTGCATGCTGTGAGGGCGTATGATCCATGGTTCAAGTTGAAGAAAGACGCGGTGGGAATGATTGGTTTCTCATCCATCCAGAAATGCACTGCTGCCATGAGAATGCTTGCATATGGAGCACCTGCAGATGTTGTAGATGACTATCTACGCATGTCAGAGTCCACGGTTATCAAGTCGATGTACAAGTTCTGCAGGGCGGTGGTTGCTGTGTTTGGCCCACACTATTTGAGAGGACCAAATGAAGAAAAAACAGCTCGGATAATGGAGAAGAATGTGAAAGGACACGGATGTCGCCTAGAGGGGGTGAATAGGCGATTTAAAATTCTTTACGGTTTAGGTTTGAATAAATGCGGAATAAAACTAGCGTTTAATTTATCAAGCACAAAACCTAAACAAGCTAGGTTTACCAATGTGCACCAACAACTTATGCTAAACAAGATATACAACTATGTGATAGTTAGATATATTACTTCAAGCTCGATGGCTATCACAGAGTAAATTGCATAAGTAAGAAGCTCGGGTATAGAAATATCGAGGCACTTAGAGACGATGATTTATCCCGAAGTTCACTTCCCAATGGAAGCTACGTCTCCGTTGGAGCGGTGCGGAGTCACAAAGTGATCCCCGAATAGCCGTCAAATGGCACACCGTAATCTCCTTCGTGCATCTACCAATGTAGAGAACCACGAACCACTATGGGACACTTGAGGGTGGTCACCGAACCCGTACAAGGATGAGGCACACTCCACAACTTAATTGGAAGCTCTCACCGAATTCCCGCGGCTCCCAAAGTCAGAAGAATCACAAGGTTGGGGCGCGTCTCCACAACTTAATTGGAGGCTCCCAACTATCTCGCGAGCCACCAAAACTCCGAGATCAGCAAGGACCGTCTAGGGCACTCCAAGTACCCAAGAGGACAAGCTCTAGAGCACCCCAAGTACCCAAGAGTAACAAGTTTCTCAACTTCGATTTCCACGTATCACCGTGGAGAATATCAAACCGATGCAACCGATGCAATGGGCAAGAACACAAGAAGTGTTCAAAATCCTTCACTCTCAAATCCCACCAAAGCAACTAATGCTATTGGGGGGAGAAGAGAGGAAAAACAAAGAGGAACACCAAATCCTCCAAGATCTAGATCCAAAAAGCTTCCCCTCACTTTTGTTGGAATGGTAGATATAGATCTCCTCTCTCTTTTCCCACTAAATGGAGGCAAGAATCATGGAGGGATAGAGAGTTAGCAAAGCTCAAGAAGGTCAACAATGGGAAGAACACGAGCTGCAGAGTTGGCTGGCTGGAGGTAGGTGGAGGGGTATTTATACCCCTCCTAGAAAAAGAGCCGTTGCAGACAGGGAATCGGATATTCCGATATAAGTAGGGATCGGATAATCCGACTCCACCGGATAATCCGAATCAACTAGAATCGGATATTCCGGAAAACTTCAGTACTTCTCAGAACTGGTTGCTTTTAAAGTCCTTAGCCGATTTCGAGAGAAAACTTGAGAGTCGGATATTCCGACGAAGTCAGGACCGGATAATCCGAATGTACCGGATAATCCGGCTCGACCGATATCGGATATTCCGAAAATCTCCAGTACGCACTGCTTTTACAGTCCTTACCCGAATTCGAGCAACCTTGAGAATCGGATAATCCGAGTGAGCTAGGACCGGATAATCAGATTCCCCTGCTTGAGCAATCTTGACAGAAACAACAAAACTGTAAACTCAATAGCTTTCTCGTTTGAACTCCAAATTAGGTGAAACCAATTTGTTGGAAAGGTAACGACAAGGAGAAGGCCTACAAAATATTAAGAACCATAAATAGAGTTAAGTTGACACACATGGGAAGGTGTGGAACTTTCTTCACGGGTAAACCGATAATATTTCCAACACGAAAACGCAACAAGTTTTCTAACCAAAATCCGTTTTCGAAGGACTTGGGCTTGTCATGAAGATCTCGACAAGCACCAAAACCCAACTAGGAGAAAAACCAAATAAGAACCAAGAAAGATGATGATGCCAAGTATGCAAAGGTTTGAGCTCTCTCCAACTGATACGCTTAAGTTTTAGTCGAGAGCCCCTCTTGATAGTACGGTGTCTATCCATTAACCCGGTCTCCCGACTAACAACATGAGACCGGTAAAATAGAAACCCTATCAAGATCATATCTTTGCCTTGCGCATTCCACTTGACTAGATGATGGCGATCTTGATCTTCTCAAGTGGACCATCTTTCTTGATTGCGCTTCGCTTGGTGAAGATCCACATATTTCTCCCCCATAATCCACTATGGGAGAGCCTCTCATCGGCACATCTTCACTTGACTATTATCTCCAAATGGGTGGCAAGCTTCAAACATATAATATCTTCAAGATACTTCTCTTGAACTTGCACAACTCAAGCTTGATGACGATCACCACTTGACGTCGTCCTTCATGGGCTATATGAAATCTTCATTTGATGCAAGCCCATGGAAAGATACCTAACCATACATATAAATGCCACACACATATCATGGGTTAGTTCACAAAGCTATATGGACAATTGCTTACCATACCAAGAGATACATGATCCCACTTGGTACATCCTGTAGCTTTGTGTGTTGAACAAAATCTTGATCAACCTTGTATCTTTTCTTCTCTTTTCAATAGATGATGTCTTGAAGATAACCATGAATGATCACATAGTCCTTTTCTTTAAGACATACTTGCGATATGTTCAACTCACATATGACCAATCATCGGATAACTCCTCGAATAACAACTTGGTCATCACATACTCTTCTTCTTGATCATATCAAGTATAAACCATACACCTCGATGATCTTGATGTCAAATACTTCATTATATCAATATATTCATGGCATCAACCTTGAATCCAACAAATGGAGTTCAAGCATGGTCTATGGACAAACACTACAAGTATAACTCAATGCAACCATTAGTTCATAGGGATTGTCATTAATTACCAAAACCACACATGGGGGCACCATGCCCTTTCAGAATGCATCAAGAGGCTTTCCTGATATGCTTGGAAGCATAGACTGCATGCATTGGAGCTGGAAGAACTGTCCATTTGGTTGGCAAGTATTGTACAAAGGAGGCCACAAAGGGTATTGCAGTGTGGTACTTGAAGCTGTGGCCGATCATGGCCTATGGATTTGGCACGCATTTTTCGGCATGGCAGGACCACACAATGACATCAATGTGTTGCAACACTCTCCTGTGTTTACGAAGCTTGTTGAAGGCCATGCTCCACCTGTTAACAATGAGATCAATGGCCACAATACAACAAAGGGCACTACCTAGCCGATGGCATCTATCCAAGGTGGGCAACGTTTATGAAGAGCATCCCAAACCCTCACATACCAAAGCTTGTCATTTTGCCGATGAACAAGAGAGTGATAGGAAGGATGTCGAGCGGGCATTTGAAGTGTTGCAGCAAAGGTTCGCTATTGTTCGGTACCCTGCTCTGACATGGTCGAACGAACATATGTGGGAGGTGATGAATTGTTGTGTGATCCTGCACAACATGATCATCGAAAGCGAGCGCGATAATCCGGTGCATGATAATATGCCATATGACTTTGAGGGTCCTCATGCACAGGTTGATCACAACGTGCCGACAAATTTCGCTAATTATCTCTCAATGCATATGGAGATTCGTGATGAAAATACTCATCATGCACTCCAAAGTGATCTAGTGGAGCATTTGTGGGCACGACAGGGCATGGCACCGGCAAACCCCGGAAGAGCAAGATGTTTGAGCTGTAATTTATTTTTAGCTAATGTGAAACTCTAATTTATGTGTTTGAATTGTAAAACATTTATGTATGTTAGATTTTTACTTGTCAAAATATTTGAATTTAGATAAAAATTCCAAGATGGGAGGCCGGTTTGGGCGCTGCGAGTGGGGAGCGACGGTGCCCAAAGCCAGCGACGGTGCCCAAAGCCAGCGACTAGTCCGGACGGCGCCCAAACGGCTTGTCCGGAAGGCGTTTGGACGGCCATTTGGGCGCCGCGACTAGAGATGCTCTAAGCAAACTAGAAAGCGCAAAAGCTACCGCCACTACTACAGGGGAGCGAAAGACTACTCCAGACGCAAATTCTTGGCGTTGCCCACGTTATCTCCAAGCAACACGCAGCAGCTCGCCTCTTGTTGTTTCTAGCATCAGCAAGTTCCGGTCCATGAGTTCTGAATGAGCATCCCCGCAAAGAACCTTCCATCGACCTAGAATGGCGATCACCTTGTCCCAAACCATAGACATGTCGGTCCACGTTTTTCCTGAAAACAGAGCTCATTACGGATTGACCAGCTGGACTATAAGAGAGCAGAACTAAACAAGTTAAGCACTACATTCTTTCCACCACCTGGCCATAGAAAGAAAGTCTGCACCAATAGGAATCCCAAAAACAGTAGAAATGACCTCCCAGATTTGCTTCGCAACAAAACACTTAAAGAACAGGTGGTCTACTGATTCAGGTTCGGTACAAAACAGACAAGTTTTATCTTCTACATGTCTACATTTCTGAAGATTATCACGCGTAAGCGTTTTGTTGTTGGAAAACAACCATAGGAAGAAATGCATTCGTGGAGGAATTTTTAGTTTCCATATAGATGGGGTATGCATGGGTGGGAATAATCCCACCATTGTTGACCACAACATAGAAAGACTTGGCAGAGTAAGTTTCAGTTGGATGATACAACCAAATGGGGTCCTCTTCAGAGAAGGGGTAAGAAGCTACCAGATTACACAGATCAAGCAACCTTTATAGAGATCAGGAGTGACTGCTCTTCTAAAAGAAAATTTTAAGTCAACACCATCCCATACACTAGCAATAGTGCATTAATGTTCATTTGTAATGACATAAAGGTTCGAGAAAATAGTGGCTAAGCTACAATGTCCAAACCACATATCTTCCCAAAACGGGACCCTATCACCTTTATCAACCTTCCATCTGTATCCAACCTTTGCTGCCTTTGCAGCCCACATCACCCCTCTTTAGAAAGGGGTAACAGGATTAGCCCAAAAGATTTTGGGTGATTTATTTTAGTGCCCCATTTGGCTTAGTTTTCCTCAGTTGTGTCCTACTCTGCTCTTTTGAGGCTCGAACATGGCAAAGCGGCCATTTTCGTCGGGTCAACCTCGTTTGACCGTTACTTGGATGAGTTAACGAGTTGGACCGCTTAAGATGCTGACAGGCACGTAGGCACAGCGTGCCCAGTAGTTGATTCACAAGTCCGGGTTGGGATGTTTAATTAGTCACACCTACTCTCTCCGTTCCATTTTAATTGACTCACATATATGTAAATATAGATGTATCTAACACTAAAATATGTCTAGATACATCCATATCTACATATATGTAAGTCAATTAAAATGGAACGGAGGGAGTAGTTTGAAGGGTGAACAACTGGTTTATAAGCAAGACTACGCGATATCTTGCGGCTTTTCTAAAGTCAAATAGACATCCCATAAAGCCTACTTGACTTTAGAGTGACATTTGAAACTTAATTACAAATATTCGATAAATATATATTTAAACTTCATTCAAAACTACAATGTTTAGAGATAATTCATTGATTCAATCATGATCAACATTTAATTTCTTCTGATTGGAGATAATTCGTTGGTTAATACGTCGTTCCTTCGTCAACATGTCTAATGCACGTTTCGATCCAAACTAGGTTTTTTACGATTAGAGACATTTAAATTGAGGATTAAGACTGAAATTATATTTTCTAACTGAAATTAGGACAGAAATATTAATTACTAAAAGATTTCCTTCGTTGTTCCTATTTACATTACTACTTCTTCTTCACTACAAAAGATTTTTGTCGAATGTGAATCCTACTAATTACTAATAGTCTAATACTACTTGTTTTCTACTGCTAATCATACTTCGCTATCCTACTTCTTTTTCTGGCTCTTCATCGGCGGTGTTGCGCCCCCGTCGTCCTCGTTATTGGAGTCGTCTTGTAGCCGCCGTCGTCGTCCGACGGTGCCTTGTCGTCGTCTTCGGAGTCGTCCACCGGCGGCTCCTCCCCCTCCTTGTCATCGTCGTCGCGGAGGAGGAGGAGTCGTCCGTCGGCGCTTCCTCCTCCTCCTCCCCCTCACACGCCGCTCCTCCCTCGTGCCAGGGGAGGTGGCCCTCCTGGTCTTCGCCACTAGCGTCGTCGCTAGGGATCTCCTCGTTGCGCCACTAGTCGTCGTCCGCCATTGCTCGCTCGCTCGTTCGGAAGGGACGGTCAGGTTTTTTTTTTGTCGTCGGTGGGGAGAGAAGAACTGCTCTTGGAACTTCAATGTCAAACACAATGGGGTTTTATCGGTGAGAATAATTTAGTGCAGCACGTAGATCAATAACCGCCTGACGGAGAGATCACTTCTTATTTTGTCAAAACCAGCGTGTGACAAGACAGTACATTACGACATATTCGCAATGATGGCATAATGTGACTACTACAGAGTAGTTCAGTTAAAATTACAGGACAACAAATGTTCACACGTCATCTAGACCAGCTTAATGCATGTTGTATACATCTGTCAAGTTGACGTGGATTGGCTCCACTATGATTTTTCTTACACCACTAAACGTAAAACTAAGTGCATTTGTTCCGATTAGTGCCTCACCGTTTCTCAAGGGCTGGCCTTTCCCTTGTTTCCTAGGCAAGTTTTGGACAAGTACATAAGGGCTTGTTTGGTTCAAAGTAAAAAAAATGACGAAATAATGGAGACACTATTCATCCGGTTTGGTTAAAAGGAATTGAGTAAAGTAAAAACGCAGAAATTTTTCTTTTGATGTAGGTTTGAAAGGAAAAACACAAAAAATTTACAATCCACCTAGAGCTCTTTTTTAAAATCCTATGCATGAAGAACGAGACCGAGGTCTGTCTTGGCATTATAAAATGCTAATTATACCTTCTCAAATGGTTTGACTTTGATTTGACATTAGTAATCCTATGTTTTCCTATTCATGTGAACCAAACAACTAAGTTTACAAAATTCCTGTGTTTTTTAATCCTTTGTTTTGCACTTACATTTCTATCATTTTCCTGCGGTTTTCCTATTTATGCGTTTTTAGAATCATGCGAACCAAACAGTCCCTAAGAGATGGCCGTTCGCTCCTCCTTAATTCTCCACCCTCGGCGAGTTACGATTGAAACATTAAACATTCTATTGTTCTATTTAGTTGAATTTCTTGACTCCACAGTGTGGGTTATCAAGTTTTCCATCTTAACACTATTAATTTGACTTGGCTCAAATTGCATGCAAATCAATGGAGAACCTTTGTTCACAAAAGCCTCATCGGCTTGTTCGCAGTATCTATCGCACAAGAACAGAACGACACGTGCGTGTGAAGTTGACATGTACTACCTCCTTTTCAAGAAGACGATACGTGCTTTGGCAGAGCCTCCGGTCCCGAGCATAATGCAAATACAAAAAAAAAAAAAAGGAAAATGGGGTCGACTGCAATTAAGGCGATGGAATTTTGTAGGCGTGAAATAAATCACGAGCTTACACACAAAACGATGGGCTAACACGACAAGAGTTCCATAAAAATATACTCCCTCCGTTCCAAATTAGATGTCTTCCATTTATCCATATGCGGATGTATCTAGACATATTACAAGTATAGATACATCCGCACGTAGACAAATGGAAGACATCTAATTTGGAACGGAGGGAGTAACACTTTACATGTGGAATAGTTTTTCCTTTGTGTGGATGATGACGTGCCCACGTACCATTATGTTTGGTTATTGTAGCCGGCCCATCACGATGACGTGTCAGGCTGAAAGAAATACAACAACGGTGGACGGCGACCGCGACGCGTACTCGAGAATAATCAGTTGCTAGCAGTGCAACGAACAAGTTGCCTGTGGCAAGATGGTTAGGAGGGTAGTTGTATCCCCAATCCATCAGAGTTCAAATCTCAAGTTTTACGTTGGTATTTCTCATTTAAGTCGGAATATTCTTCAGTGGAAGACGACGTTTCTGTCGACAGCGAGCCGCCCATGGTGACTTCGTCAATCTCAAGACTTGACTCGCCGACTCGGTCTCTCGAAGGTGCTCATAGGATAGGGTGTGCGTGCATGCGTTCATAGGGGTGAGCGTGTGCGCGTGTATATGAGCACCTGCGTTGTACCGTGTTTCGCAAAAAAAAAAAATAGTACGGGCTAGTAGGCAGCATATTAAAACTCTGCATCCAGTCGGAAGAAATATATAAAGTCGGCATTTAAATTGAACACGACTTAGTATCGGACAAAAATGTCAAGGCAGCAACACGTATTTTAGTACTCCCTCCGTACCAAAATAACTGTCTTAGATTTGTTAAAAAGTGGATGTATCTAGACATGAAACAAGTATAGATACATTCACTTTTGTACAACTTTGAGACACTTATTTTAGGACGGAGGGAGTATTAGCGCTTCAGCAGAGTCGTCTCCTAACAAACACTAAAGATTCTCTTAGTTATAAAATGCAAACTAGCTTGTGGGAGAACAAAATATTACTAGTAGCATTGAAAATTGCATTGGAGCTAATGCTTGTATTCTTTCTTTAGACCCTTTTTTAGAAGCATAATGTGGACACACTCACTCATAAACACGCATGTGTACTCACCCCATGAAAGAACGTAAAAATGACTTCCAGAAATTGAGCCAACAGATATTGAAGTTGACAAAGTCACCATTGATGTTAGCGGACACGTCATTTACTATTGAAATAATGTCACCAGTTTAAATATAGATAAATACGAGCACCAATATCAAATCTGTGATTTGAAACTGGCTGGGATGGGTACATGAGTACATCACAAGTAACTTTTAACCCCGGCGATTATTAGAAGAATGCAACCGAAGCCAGTGCATCGATCCCCATATGTCAATCAAAAGCGTTTGTTATTCCTTGTATAAGACTCTGTTTGTATGGTTTGGGACATGTGTTGGCTTTCCTAAAGCCGGGCCCTCCCGGGTCTTTGTTCTATAAAATACTTCTAAGGCGAAATATCAGGTGAAAACCTGTGTTAGGTGCAAACTTTGAAAACTTCCGTCCCCTGCCATCGGATCGATAGCAGACAGCCCAGATTGAAAGTGGGAAACGCCTGAGCCACTTAAACTCCCTTTTACTGATAACCCCCTGACCTTGCACATTTCCTTGAAACCGATTTAGGGGCACTTCTTTTAGGTTTCTGCTTGTGCATAAGCGGGTTTGTGCGTTGCGGTGTGGGGAAACCACGGTGGAGAGAAACTGAATAAACTGCCCCCGGATACTTCTTTTTAGCTTCTACAAGTTTGGCTTCCGCCACAGATGGAGACGGCCTCCGAAGCTCGCTGGAGTGCGAGGTATCGCGGATCGGAAGCGTGGCAGAGTCCTGAGTCGATAGGCGGTGGTGTTGATCCGGATGGTCGCCGGAATTGGCGCCGACGACCACCGGAACGGCGGAGCTCGGCGGCTCACGGCGGTGGTGCATTACAGAGCAGTAGGGGTCGCGGAGCAGGGTCCGTCCGAACTGTAGACTCACCCTGGTTCTTGTGGAAGGGTCGGTGAAGGAGCAGGAGGGTCCGACGGCGACGACACGAATGGAAAACGCGGCAGCCGGAGGCGGTGAAGAAGAGGGCGGCGAGCTCGATTTCCGGCGTCCTAGTCCGATTACTTCGGCCAGAACAGTGGCAACGACGAGATGGAGCGATGGGAATGCTCATACAAACTCGGGAGGAAGCACAACGGCGGAATCGAGAAACCACATCTCGCCATGTCGAGGACGGAGCTGGGTGCGGGTGTGTTTTACGCGTTGTTTATTTTTTTAATCCCCAAACATTATCCAGGGTGGCAATTGGATGTAAATAGAAGACAAAACGGGGGCAAAGCAAGGTACCGATTCGCTCCGCAAAGAAGCTCGGGAAGCTGTCTGGAAACTGCTCGATACCTGAGATTCGGGGTGGAAATAAGCGAAGAAGAAGCTGGAGAGTTCTTTTCAGCTTAAGCTGCTGGACCCGAAGCTGCCAGCAATCTGCAAAAGAAGTGGCCCTTAGTAAAAAAAAAAGAGCTCGCGCTCCATTGAATCTGGTGCCCGGTGGAGGAATTGCAACGGCGAGGCCGCCGCGCTTTTCCCATGCCGGCGATCCTGTGGCCTGGCTCCATGCGGGGGCGACTCGGAGGACGCTAGATACCCCACGCTACAGCGTCCTGTGGCGCCCACGGCAACGCCCGCGCGCGATGGCGACCTGGCGGCGGCGGCACGGCGACACCCGCGCCAGCGACCTGGTGCTACCACTCAGCGAAGGAGTTCGTACGCGTACCCCACGTGACGGACACCCGGCGGCAGCAGCACTCCCCGCATGGACGGCGATCTGGAGGCGTCGGTGCAACTTCTCTGAACCTTTGGTTCAGCGCCGCTTCTCTGAAGCTTTTGCTTTAGCCTTGCTCCTGTGTAGTACGAATGTGGCATTTTCTGTTGTTATACTTGAATCAATGTGGACAAGTGTTCTTGTAGATGCTATTCTTTGATGCTAATTGTAACTACCCGTTGCCGGCGACGAGGGATCACGGCGTGAGCTCGGTACACGGAGGGATACTAGGGCTTGTGGTAGCCGCCGGACCTGAGGAAGACGAGGCTGGGAAGAGACGAACGGGGCAGAGGAGAGAGTCCAGACTTCTGTTCTGTTTCTTCGATGCCCCCCTTCCAGGCGTGGCTTCCCCTTTTATTGGCATCCCGGTACTACCGGCCCAATAAGCCCAGGCCCATCTCGCCAAGGTACCGGGTGTGACAATATCGCCCCCAAGAAACATTGCTTGTCCCCAAGCAATGCATGAATGTCGATTCCATGAACGCCTCAATCTCCTGCTTGTACTGCCCGTAGTATCCAGAAGCGCTGAAAGAGCAATACTGTCTGCACTTGTATGAGTTTGACACGGTAGGCAGCAGTGCAGCGCATATATATTCTGAGCAACCCTGAAACTTGGCAGCGAGTATTTGTTGATATTGCTTCACGAAGCATTCTAAGTCCTTCTGGCCAATACCCGGATCCCATTGCTTGTGCTCGAGGTATTTTGACACACCAAAGAATGAACATAAATTTTTGCAGTTGCCTGGTTCTTCTTGTACTTGTAAATGCCAGTACATGTTGTTCGTCTCATTGTTACTGCTTCCAAGAGGCAAGCAATGATAGGCAGTGGAAAACACCATTTGATTACAAGTTTGGCGTGTGTCCATGTTTAGAGTAGCATGCATCTCCAGCTTCAAACAGAGAGGAAGTTGAACTGCTTGAGTGGCGAGGCCCCAGTGATATACAATGTTAGGCTTGACGACTGTATGATCAACTTCTTGTGACGAATCTGGATCACATTCGATACCTTTACTTCCCAGCTTGAGAATAAGGTATAGGAAGTGGGACTTAACCCATCCAACCCAGTCATGCAGTTCTTCAGAAGTTGGAGCACACAGAGCAATGCGAAGGAACTGTCCATATTTTGTTGCAAACGGGAAGGGTTCAAAAAGCCATGTCCACTCAAAATCAGGACTCCATAAGTCCTTGGTCAGAGTATAACCACGCAATAGCTCTTCTCTGATCTTCCTGAAGGTACTTTCTGTCATATTGGACACACAAAGCTCAGGTGGAGTACAAGGCATCACTATGGGCATTAAACACCCATCTGAATGTCTACATTTAGATGGCTGACCATGCAGATCTACCGTAATTTGCCAAGGCCAGTGAGCAAAAGTCTCAAAGAACATGGTGAACAGACCATTGACAGTGGCATTTGGATATGTCTGGCAAACATATGTTGCAAGAAATGCTAAATGAATCCCAGCGAAGAAACCAAGCAGATGGCAATGAAGTCCTCGCCTCCTAGCCCATAGTTTTATGCATCGCAACAGAACCTGGAAGTTCTCTGCATTCGGTACTAGCTGCACAATCTGCTCATTAACACGAACTCCAGACAAACTCCTCCAGCTCCGTGAATCAATTTTCTGAAGAAACTGAGGACTAGATGAATTTATAGTCTCGGCTGCATCAATAACGGGGAGCTGGGCATATGTAAGATCAACTGAAATCCCGCTGAATATGAATCGCATCAACGGAACCTTGGCATTTTCAACAGTCTGCAGTCCTGATACTTCCGGCCTGCGCTGAAGAATTTGTCGCAAAACAACAAAGAAGTGGTGTGGCAAGTTTGCAATACAAGGACCAACACAGAGCGCATCGATGTCAGATTCAGGTCCATGAACCCCTAAGGTGTAAGAGCCATAGGTGAGGACGGTCGCCGTGACCAGCGTCGGGGGCACCCTCTGCTCATAGCCCACCACCTTGGCCCAATCCATCACTATCTTCTTGAGCTTGCGGATGACCTGCTCAAGGCTGCCACGTAAAGGATGCAGTCTCGCAAATTCCCAGTGTACAGACAAGTGATCCCTTGAAGAACAATGCTGGAGAATTTCGGACACAACAATTGTGATTCCCGGACTAAAACCCCCATGTCTCTATGACGGCAAAAACTCAAACACGGTGTCCTCTGCTGATACATCAACCATGGCAAAACTAAAGGTGTTTTCATGGCATGCAAATACAGCCTAAAACACCTCATCACTAGAACTCAATCCCTCACTCGAGAAATAGTGACATGCCTCCAACACAGGAAAGCACATGATCAGCAATACACTCGTCATAACCAATCTTCATGGAGCAAATGGACTCGGACTCTGTAGACTGCACCACCTGCTCTAAGAATAGTGATAAGCCTCCAATAATGTGAACACGTCCCCCCACACTCCATTTGATGCGGTTCAGAGAACACCACCCCTGCAGATTCTACACAAGGCTCTAGGAATAATGATACACTTCCAACATGAGTGAGCGAAATGCCGGGAAGCTCCTCATACCACAGCACATCCGTGACAGGACTGTCATTGAGCACTTCATCCACATAATCCAGCTCGAGCTCTTGAAACAGGGACATACCTCCAACATGGGTCAGCACCTCACCAGTAAGGGATGCACATGGCATTGCTTCCGAGTGAATTCGGACTGATGTACATCGGCATCGACACTCAGGTCAATTCTCGAATACCTAGTAGGCATGCCGACCACAAGGTTGTTTGCCACTTGCAAGCCACCAACTGCCATGACCTGGTCCGTGAGAAGCAGAGGGACAACATGCGCAGATGCAGCCATCGCAGGACTCCTCTCCACCACCACCGCAGCTAGAATCTGGATGCCCAGCGTGGAGGACTTGGTGGGCGACACGGAGGGAATGTCATGGTAAGTGGCCCAGCTCGAAGTTGGGGTGGACGCCTTCACGCCCAAGATGCGCGCCATTGCTTGCGCCGTGACCTCCATATGCCGCTCCAAGGATTCCCGGCGACGCTCCATGCTTTTGTGGAGACGCGCGATTTCAGCCAAATTCGCATCGATCGAGCGGGATAGCTCGTCCATCCTCCTTCCACGCTCGAGGGACATGCCGAAGCTTGCCGTCGTAGGAGTGGCAGACAGCGGCGTGGTCGAGGAGGCCACCCGCGCACCGATCTCTGTGAGCCCAGACTTTCCATCGAACACCATATGGGCACCCACGGTGGCAGTTGATTCTCGCCCGAGTGAGAGGTTGAGGCTGGCCACGGCGGGCATCACAGACAGCGGTGTGGCCGTGGTGGTCACCTTCACCGCATCAATCGTCGTCGCTACAACCACAATTGCCTCCATAACCTCGCTGGGAACCAGATCGAAGCGGGATTTGGGGACGGCCATGCGACCCAGCGTCGCGCTGAGCTGCAGCAAGCTCTTGTGGATGGCGCTCAGGTGCGCCTCCGTCGTTGCCGTCGCCACTCCCATATTCTCCAGAATCAAATCGGACGGAATTTTTTTTTTGTGGGGAATTTTCGGTGGAAGGAACTTGGGATCGACAGTCCAGTGATCATCCTGGCTCTGATACCACTGTAACTACCCGTTGCCGGCGACGAGGGATCGCGGCGTGAGCTCGGTACACGGAGGGATACTGGGGCTTGTGGTAGCCGCCGGACCTGAGGAAGATGAGGCTGGGAAGAGACGAACGGGGCAGAGGAGAGAGTCCAGACTTCTGTTCTGTTTCTTCGATGCCCCCCTTCCAGGTGTGGCTTCCCCTTTTATTGGCATCCCGGTACTACCGGCCCAATAAGCCCAGGCCCATCTCGCCAAGGTACCGGGTGTGACACTAATTTTGATTTTGTGGTGATCTTCTGAATAGGACTGTAATAGAAGTCCATTTATAATGAACCAGTCTTATTTGAAAGAATATCATACACTGATGCCAATACAGTGAAGATCATGTACTGATGCCAGTATAGTCAATTTCCCAATGTTTGACATGACAGACTAGCGCTGGCCATTCCTATCCTCTCCTCTCCCTCCTATTTCACTGTAGCTAAGAGAGCGTGTGAGCGCGTCGGGCCGGACCGAGGCCTCTCTCGCCGGCTTTGCTGGCCGGAGATGGCTGAGGGAAGGTGCCGCCCCCCCTGTGCATAGTAGTAGGTTAGGTTTCGGCGCTTTGCCGTGTAGGGGCACTTTGCCCGTTGCTTGGAGCGGAGCTCCAGATCTCGGCGGCCGGATCTGGGACTTAGTGTCTCTCTTTGCTGTTCCTCTGCTTCTCTGGATGAAGCCTCGAGCGGCGGAAGAGCCTGATGCTCTCCTGAATAAGAAGGTGACGCGCTGCTGCTATTCGGCGGTGCAGTTTCGATCTGCTCCGGTATCTCCTCTGGCCGGCCGTGATGGCGAGGGGTGGAGATGGAAGGATGGATCGACTACGGCGTTGGCTGGTGGAGGGCTTGAGGTGGCGGGTGGTGATGAATTCGGTTCTCTGGCCGGCCTCGGTGGTGAGGGGAGGTATGAGTTTTGCATCGGGCTGGCTGCTTCAGCCTTTTTGGCGTCTGTGATGGCAGGTTTGCTACTTCTTCGCTCTGCTTCTCGCCGTCGTGGTGGCGGTGATGGTGGGCTGGTTGCAGCTAAGCTTGCTCTTACAGGCGCTTGGATGGACCATGTGGCATGCTCGGCGAGGTACGCTGCTGGAGCTTCAACAGCGATTGACGGAGATTCCACGCGTTGGCACCTCCTTGCCAAGGCTATCTACGGCGAAAGGAGCCTCTCCGTGCTCTGGTGTGATGCCCAGAGCTTCTTCTTCCTCCTTCAGTGAAGGATCTTCGATCTCGGCTGGGGATTCTGTCGGGGGAATGATTAACCCGCGACTTAAGGCTGCGCTATCATTATTGGGCCATGTGAAAGATGGGCCAATCTCGCATCGCGACTCGATAAAGGAAAGTTCCAGAAGGTCGGTGCAAACTTGCCTTGGAAGACAAGAAAGACAATCAGGCTTCGTGTAGAACTCTTGTAACCTGACGAGCCTCTGTGTATATAAAGAGGACTCGCAGGACTTAGACGAGGGAGAGCTATCAAGCCCAAAAACCCTAGTTTATACGGTGAGTACCAGATCGGATCGCCTCCATTGTAACACCTCGATTATCATATCAATACCAATCTAGGGTAGGCAGGAAGTAGGTCTTTTACCTCACATTGAGGGGGCCGAACCTGGGTAAATCTGTGTTGATCTTTGTTCCTGCGATCCCAAGCTCGGAGATGCTTGACTCGCGTAATCCCACACCTACGAAGTCATCTATGACACCTGACGTGACAAACCCACGACAGATTCCCCGTCGGCTCTTCCCCAAGTGGCTTGTTCCCCGGTGGAGTTGTCGATGCCCTCGCTTTGAGGTCTCTGGTGTCCGGCGACGAAGAAGATGGGCCTGATTGCGTTCCTCTTTTCTTATCTAGGGTCCTGTTTATAATTTTCGAGGGCTTCTTTGTAATCTCTGTGTTCCTGGAGGACCTCGATATAACTTGTATGCCGCATTATTAATGAAGCTCCCAGGCCCTTCGGGGCCTTATCTGTTAAAAAAAACCAATAAATGGCTAGCATGACATTTTTCCTGTTGTTGAGCAAACCCATTTCAAAGGAAGTAAAAGAGAGCATATCAAGTGATAAACTACATCAACATAACCAGGCCATGTACTATTGTACAACTTTCCTTCACATTATTAGATATCAACTCGAAGAGTTTGTAGAGTATAACTGTTCATGCTCCAAACATAACACTAAAAGGGATGAACTTGTATTTTCTTTTTCACTTAGCCTTGAAACAGCAAGCAATGGAATCAGCCGTGAGAAACTTATTCAGCTGAATAGAGAAAACAACACTTCTGTGCAGTACACTCAATCAAACAACACTTCTGCAGAATCAATGTGGCATTTTTCTGTGTAGCTTATTCAGAAGAACTACAATATTCAGAGAACAATATTTCATGGGAAGATTCACAACTGCCGGAGAACTAGCAAAATATAGGCATAAAGACGGTCGAAAAATCATCAAATACATTAGCTTCAGCACTAGTGATCCTTGATAAATGCATCATAAAATTTCATGGGAAGATTCACCACCGCCGGAGAACAAGCGCGGTCATCCAACGGTCCGAGGCCATTTCTGTTTATATATTTTTTTAAACAGTAGCTTTTAGGAATTTAACTAGGGCACTTGCACTGCTCCAAAAATACTGAAATTTTTTGGGTAGCCTCCTTATATTAATATGAAGCTCCCCTAATTTTCCCAGGTTATTTGAAGATTATTTGGTAGGAAAATAAAATAGGAATTACCCACAGGCAAATTTGAGTTTCTCTCCATTTATTTTATTTTACGAATCAAAATAGTTTGCAGCAGTTATATTTGGAACTTTTGGAACTGACAAATATACAAGCTTCAGATAGTTTTTACTTGTCACAAACTTCCTCAAGACATTGACAAGATTTAAAGCCATTTTTGGCATTTGTTTTTGTGTGTTGCCACACCATTTGTTTTCAGCTTAGCAATTTAAAGAGGATGCCATGATGCATGAGGAAAGCAAAAGTGGAAATTTTATTCACAAAATTTCAGTCAACAAACTTGGGGCTGTTACAAATCTACCCCCCTTACAGGATTCTTGTCCCAAGATTCTTAGAGTAGGAAAGAGGGAGAAAGGGTTACGACGGTCTTCCACGGTCTTCTCGGTGTAGAATGATTCAGCGCATCCTGAAGATCTTCATCGGCTATACTTCAAGGTCATCGCTCAACTACACCATAGGAGAGGGGAACGAATCTGAAAGGAATGGTCTTCACGAAGATGCGACGATCGAGTACCCCCTAGTCAACTCTTGGAATGAGACTTCCATCAACTCTTGATTTAATGAGTAGGAGACACATGGAGGTAACAGACGGATGATAAGAGGTTTCCAGATGATAGATAACGGTTTCCCAAAAAGATTGCGAATATGAACTTTGCACAAGGCCTTAAGTCTCTGAGGAAGAATGTTAAAACAAGATTCCAACAGATGAACAGGTAACCTCTACCAGACAGCTTGAGTAGAATCTTCCTCGCGGAGGAGCATTTCAGATCACAGGGGAAGGATCAGGAAGATGGACCGATAGAACTTTTAGAAATTCCGAGAAAGTTAGTATTCGGGAAAACTTCTTGGTGTCCTAGACATGGAGGACAAGCTTCTTGAGGATCACCAACCGTCGTTTCTGATTGCGATTCAGATCTGGTTAGGTGTAGAGATACTTCAGACTCCGGATGTATGAATAGGAAGTCCTTGCAAAGCATACCAACGGATTACAGTTGCTAAGACCCCAAGAGCTGGACTACATTGTCAAACTCTAAGGGAGGAACGAGATTGCGGAACTCACGTATTAGCAACTTGTCAGAGGACAGCTGCCCTACTTGAATATCTTGCTGCGAGACACAACTGAGTCCTTGTTGGGAAACCACAAAGAAGACACAGAAGTCCTTAGACTTCTTCTCTTTCTGGAACAATTCAACCAGTGGCTTGGATGCATCGATGAAATTCTCAAGGAATGGAGGTAACAACATACCATTCCAAGAATCTTCTGCATATGCATGATTGACTTGAGATGATTCCGAGGAAACCAGACAATTTACTCAGATCCACGGCGACATCTTTCAGCAATTACACGTGAACCAGAGGAAGTCACTTCTAACTTCCAGAACACTTACCGTGTGACGACACAAAGTTAGTTCTAACAAGTTTCCAATGCTAACGCCCGCTATCCAATATAAATCTCCTCAAACATGGAGAAAATAAGAAGGTAGTCGATGGGCTCAACAACAAACTTATCCAGATACTCCAAGACGGTAGACTCATATGTCCCATGAACGGGGCATAAGTATTGGTCAGACTAACACATTCAGGTAGGTTGGTCTGAGTTTGATTTGACGATAGCCCAATTCAAATCAAAGGATTTAGAGGGTAGCATATCCCAAGAGGAGATACCACCTTGCTTCGACACGTAGAACTAGACATCCCATTGAGAAGGAACTATATCAGATAAAGTTTTATCTTTTAACTCTCCAAGTTGTTTAAGCTCACCCGAATAATTCAGGACACCCAACACGATTTTAGAAAGGAGTTGTTCAGAGAACCAGCTTACTCATAAGCTCAACAGCACGATCAGTGACAACCTGGCGATACTTCTGGAAAGACCTCCAGAATATCACGATCCACCGGTATGTCTTGAGTTTGAGAGAGAATCATGCTTTTCAAGGCAACACGAGGTGGTCTTGGGAGTTTCGGCACGAACCTAGCTCTTTGACCGAGGAAGGGCACCAGAGAAAACGAACTTGGGAACACAGTCAAATTCATCTTATTGATCGGCTAACCAATCATGCTAAGAAGGACAATGGATCTCCCTGGATTGCAGCGCAGTAAGAACTGCTAAGAATATCCGATGGCTGCAACGCTGCTCACGTCTTATCATTCTCGAGTAACAAGTTACTTGGAAAACGGAGAGTAACAAAGTGTAAGAGCATCACTTCATCAAGAGGATCATGATACTTAGCACGATACCCGATATCAAAGAGTGTGACACTCTAAGGTGGAGCAGAACAAAAGCTAGACAAGGCCCTTATTCTGTAGATTACAATACTTTGACCAGGTCCGAAAAGGGACGAGGTACTGGAGTTTGTTTCTCCTAACAAGACAAGTGGAAGTCTCGACGGATCAAGAGAGTGACTTGCATCGGAACATACCAACGCACGATAAAACCTTACTGTCAACTGACAGACAAAGGTCGGAAAGCAGATCAGAGTAAGAAACATGCTCAGGAGAATCCTAAGATGTTGAAGATGCACCGGTTATTACTCAAATGTGATAACCATGCCCAAGAAGGAGAGGTGCAACAGAGTCACAAACATAGTTGGGAGACTCGCTAGGAGAATCCTGGCCGTAACCCGATGGTTCCAAGACAGAACCTAAAGCAAGGCTAAGGGAGAGCTAGAGTTACATAGCCAGCCGAGGTGTGGTAAATGGTTGAACATTACCTCACAGACCACATAAAGGACTTGGGTTAAAGGTCAGCTTCATGTACTACCAGCGTGAGATTAAAATGGTTAAGAAACCACGACTTAACACACTCTAGTTGGCACAATCCGGGACCTTCTATTCAAGTCCTTGGTTTAACACCCGACGAAGGAATAAGTGGTTAGTCTCGGTAGGAAATAACAGTGTTCAAACATCTGAGTTGATTTTGGATTGCAACGCAGCGGGAGCAACCTGACACGTAACACTAAAGGTAGAACCCAACCTCGTTTCTTTAGGATCACGGGGAGTAAAACTTTTAACTCAAATAGAGGTAAGATGGCTCCGAGATTAGAGTGTGACCAGGTAAGGAGTAAAAAGAATCCTAAGATGGTTTTCACAACTCATTTTTAGGTTAAAAATATTTTCACAAACACTAGACTCAACGTCGACCAGTAGAAGGGTTTCCTACAGGCAGTCCTGCTCTGATACCAACTTGTGGCGCCCCGACCCGACTGCTATACAGTGATGTTGTGTGTCACCGGTTAAGCGATACAATCGGAGGTTACGGGTTTACCAATCCCCGGCCAAAACCTTTGGCAGGCGTTGCTCGGAATGGATCATCGGCAACGCAACACCCCGATTGATGCCTTAACACAGGCACAACTCAATGCATAATAGAGAGATCAAGACTTGTGGAACAACTGGCACATCACAGACTCTACGACTCAAAGCATTATAGTTCAACTCTTATAATAGAGAAAGATAGCAATATTACAACCAGAGGTCACAGACCCAACAGTACATCATGCGGAAGCGAATTAAGTTGTTCTAAACAACAAGAACCAAATTATGGCCTAAGAGGCCTACAATAAACATCCAAGCGCCAGCTGTTCTGGGATGTCCCAAGCTGCCACCTGGGAACCCCAGACTACTCGTCGACGTCCACAAAGAACCCACCTTCGAGGTCGGTGAAGTCCTCCTCTGAAACAAAACAAACGACGTTGAGTTCGACGAACTCGCAAGATTAAATATAGAGCTTTAGCTCGATGAGGCTTTCAAAGTTTTATGGTTGTTTTGCATAAAGCTGATTTTATTTATAGAAACACGACTCCATGGCATCGACTAATCAGAATATTTTCAAAAGGGGTAAGAAGTAACTCTTTTCTTTGATCCTTTCTCATCATCAACCACCATCATCACTGTACCTGTTCTACAAAGGCACCCCCCGAATCACCCTCGAGGAAGCTAACCTTGCATTCTTGAGTAGTACCTTTAGTACTCAGGTTTTAATCATTCTGTTCAGATTATTCTATGGTCTTATCGTCCTTTCCCAAGTCGTCCATAACTGTGGACACGGCTTTTCAAAAAGATTTAACCCTGCAGGGGTGTACAATGTTTGCCACGCGTACCGTCCGGCCCATTGCCTAGCTCTTAGCTCTCTTCCGAGGAAAGCCGGCTGGGTGGGAGCGGTGACGACTTCTTCCTTGCTTGAGACTTTCCAGGATCATCAGTGGCGGTAGGACAGGTTCAGTGCCTCCAACACCCTGCCCCACGGCCACTCATTTTCCTAACACCACCATTCATCCCATTCTCAACCACCATCTTCACGCACGCGCAAATGGAAGCTCGAACTAGAGGACCCTGGCTAGCCCCTCACAAGTTATTTAGTCGAATAAGGGTTCCTGCAATTGCATAGGCCTCACGCATGGTTGCACGCTCAGTCTTGGTTCAAGAGGTAAAGAACTCGCACCTAGGCGGCGAGAATGAGACAAAGCACCACAACCACAGTGGCCTCTTATCCCCACCTTTAAGCATTTTATTACCTGTCACCACAATTCTCCACCATCATCCGGGCATCTCATCACCTGTTTCCAACATGAACTATCCATCGTACAACTAGGCATTTAACTAAGCATGGCTAAGCATCAACATAGCATAGTTAAGTATCTCAGGTCAACAATATAACCTAGGGATTATAGGAGGGAAACAGGTAATGGCATCAGAACTTAATGCAACTATAGGATACTCTAATCCAATCAAATTGACATTTGGAACCGCATGCAATATTATAGTGGAGAAAATATTTGCGGAAACATAGGAGGAGACATGCTCAGAGGGGGGATTACGCTTGCCTTGTTCAGGGTGCTGGTAATACGGGTCGTCGGGGTATTGCGGCGTAACCCCGGCTGCTTGATCTATCGAAGCATAACATCGGAAGAAACAATCAATCACCACACATGCTTCAACAAATGCAATGCGCAAACACATGATGGCATGACATTTTAAATCTCCGAGATGAGGATGATTCAAGCTATTCAACTTAAACGGAGTTCGGATGCTTAAAGGGGCGCATCTTGAATATACCGTGGAGTTAGGTAATGTAGCATCTTTGCTTGTTGATTTGAATAGATGGAACCCTAATGTTAACTTGCATATGAATGACATGATCAGGTGATAAAATGCAGGGTTTAGGTGATTAAACATTCTTGCATCAAATTAAAAAGGAAACTGAAAGGATTTGTATTACAGCTGAAGAAGGTTAAACGGATTATCCGGTGAAACAGTATTCGGAATATCCGGGGTATTGGATTATCCGATGGACTCGAACTCGGAATATCCGATCCATCTGGCTCGAAAAACGGCTAAGGACCTTAAGGCAAACAGTTGTCCGGAGTACTGATGTTTTTCGGATTATCCTATTTTGGCTGACTCGGAATATCCGATCGCCACAGATGGCCTGAAATTCTGCTAAGTACTAAGAGGCTACTCGTACTGGAGTATCTCGGATGATCCGGTTGGGTTTGGGTCGGATTATCCGATGAGTTAACACTACGACGACGGGTACTACGGCGGCCAACTGCGACAGCGACGTGCTGGGCGCGCACGCACACGATGGCCAGAGCACGCGCTCGAGTTCGAGACCTCACGGATTCGACGCACGGTGACACGGGGAGGCTACTGGCGGTGGGAGCAACCACAAGGTCGTTGGAGACGAGCACGACGTCATCCATGGCGGAGACGGAGCACGGCTCACGGCGAACCTACGCTACCGGGCGAGAGAGGGAGGGTGGAGGTGTCACGGAGGACGAGAAGCTCACCGTGAGCACGTTGGAGAAGACGGCGAGGTCGGAGATGGACCAACGGCGGCGAATCGCTCACGACGGTGCTCGGACGACAGCGGAGAAGACGATTCCGAGCGGCGCGGCTCGATTCCTTTGGCTAGGCGGGGAGGACGTCGAGGCGGAGAAAACGCCCCACTTCGATCTGCTCTGGGAGGACCACAGCAGCGGCGCTAGGCGGCGGCCATGGCGGCTAGGGTTTGGCTCGGGAAGAGACACAGAGAGAGAGAGGAAGCGCAGAAATATCTGGGGGAGAGAGGGTGCACGCCTCGGTGGTGGGCTTATCCACCGCGCGTGGGCAGCGGCGAGCAGAGGGCACGGCGGCGAGCTGGTGCGGCGCGAGCAAGGCTCGGCGTCGGTCGCTACAGGAGGAAGATGAGGCACTTTTACAAAGAACCCCTGGAAGACTTTTCCATATTACAACTAGGTCCGTTTCTGTTTATATTTTTTTTTAAACAGTAGCTTTTAGGAATTTAACTAGGGCACTTGCACTGCTCCAAAAATACTGAATTTTTTTGGGTAGCCTCCTTATATTAATATGAAGCTCCCCTAATTTTCCCAGGTTATTTGAAGATCATTTGGTAGGAAAATAAAATAGGAATTACCCACAGGCAAATTTGAGTTTCTCTCCATTCATTTTATTTTACGAATCAAAATAGTTTGCAGAAGTTATATTTGGAACTTTTGGAACCTCCTTGACAAATATACAAGCTTCATATAGTTTTTACTTGTCACAAACTTCCTCAAGACATTGAAAAGATTTAAAGCCATTTTTGGCATTTGTTTTTGTGTGTTGCTACACCATTTGTTTTCAGCTTAGCAATTTAAAGAGGATGCCATGATGCATGAGGAAAGCAAAAGTGGAAATTTTATTCACAAAATTTTAGTCAACAAACTTGGGGCTGTTACACGGTCGTCCGACGGTCCGAGGCCGGCGACGCGCGCGGGATCACAGACGGCGGAACGATTTTGGACGGGGCCGGAGGAGCGTAAGGGAGAGGGCTCATGGCAGAGTTCTGGGAAGTGCTAGGGCACACTCACGACGGAGGGCTCGTGCCCACGGCGAGCGGCTCTGGATGAGTCTTCATGGCGGCACAGATCGTGGATGGAGAATGTGTTGTGTTCTTTTAACTGAATCAGTTTCAAGGAAATAGGTAATGACAGGGGGTTTTCAGCAAAACTATGTTTAAGTAGCTGGGGCGTTCCCCACTTCTAATCTGGGCTGTATGCTGTCGATCCGATGGCGAAGAACGATAGTTTTCAAGTTTGCACCTAACACAGGTTTTCACCTGATACTTCGCCTACTTCTAATATAGCGTCAAAAGTGTTACTAGTGTTTATGTAGCAGTTTCTCGCTAACAAAAAAAATAACTACATCACTACAACGACCGACGACAAATAAATTACTGTGGTACTTATCGATCCCCATTGGTGATTCCATAAATAGTCACATACAGTACTACTAACTAATGAACCATCATACTTTTAAAAACACCGATCATATTTGACAAAAAAAAAAACGAACAATACATGCATTACAAAGACTTGAACCGAAGCCGGTCAAGCGACCCAAAGTATTTGACCCAAGGGATTCCACACGCAGTGTACGCACTTGAGATATAAAAATACTACTCCAAAATACCCTCCCAAAAAATGCGTCACGGCAATCCTAGGACAAATGGTAAGCAAGCACACACCTACTCACAACAACTAGTCGGCACATGCCGGAATATCAAACACGATTGAAAATGGAAAATTGGGTGGTTTGCACAAGTAAAAAAAATAGAGAGGACGCGTGTAATAACGCGGGTTAATCAATGTATCGGAATCCCGAGGCAGGCCCCGCCACGCCACTGGCGCAAAACTAATCTGGACCCAGGGTCATACGTGTACAGTACTACAGTAAAATACTTGTATATTTACGAGGCGGTACTGCCGATGACGTATAAAATTACTTCACCGTGGACGGTCTTTGTCTTGCGCACGACTTTATCCCCTTTTCCCCTTCGTCCGCCCCCCACAATCGCCAGCGCCCAACAAATCTAGCTAACCACTTGCGCCGGCGGAAGCTCATCTCAGCGCTGCGCAGCTCGTAGGAATCATGGCCTGAGCCGGACCCTCGACGACATGGTTTGCGCCCCTCCTGCCTTTTTTCTCGTGCTTAATTATGTTCCTGCTTCGTCGCTCCGTTTGATCGTCCGTAGTTCTCCTTTCTTAGGATTGTTAGCGTCGTGTTCGCGGGCCTGCGATCGCAGATCCTGGGTCGTCGCTTGCTTAGGTTTGTTCTTCACACGGATCTATAGCGAGCAGTAGGATAGTGGTTCGGATTATGGCGTCGGTAGCCGTGGCTTTCGCTTCTTTGACTCGAATCTGGGTGAGGGCACAGGACCCTGGGTTTCACCCTTTGGTTTGTAATACTCCAGCGCCCAACAAATCTAGCTAACCACTTGCGCCGGCGGAAGCTCATCTCAGCGCTGCGCAGCTCGTAGGAATCATGGCCTGAGCCGGACCCTCGACGACATGGTTTGCGCCCCTCCTGCCTTTTTTCTCGTGCTTAATTATGTTCCTGCTTCGTCGCTCCGTTTGATCGTCCGTAGTTCTCCTTTCTTAGGATTGTTAGCGTCGTGTTCGCGGGCCTGCGATCGCAGATCCCGGGTCGTCGCTTGCTTAGGTTTGTTCTTCACACGGATCTATAGCGAGCAGTAGGATAGTGGTTCGGATTATGGCGTCGGTAGCCGTGGCTTTCGCTTCTTTGACTCGAATCTGGGTGAGGGCACAGGACCCTGGGTTTCACCCTTTGGTTTGTAGTACTCCAGGTTTTTTTTCTTTTTCGAAAAGGAGTCCGGATGAACTATGCTCGGCTCGATTTCTTGGTAGGCATGCCTGCTTCGCTTGTGGATAAGATGCCGGTGTAGGAAGGTTCCCAGAAGAAGTGAAGTACCCTGCCTTTCGTGATTGTTAAGCGTGGTTAGGAGCAGGGACTTGTTAGATCTCTTACTTTTCCGGGTTGGTGCAAATCTAGTGGAGATGCTCGCGTAGAAAGTTTCGGATAAGTATCCTGCCTTTAGTGATTGTGAAGTGTGTTTTTCACTACTAGGAAACTGGTTTGCCTCTTTTTGTTAGATCTGTTGCTTGTTTGCTTAGTGCTAATTTTAGTAGATATGCTCATGGGGAAAGTTGTTTCAGGGTGCCAAGGATAGCTTTGCTGTGCTACTGAAGGAAGGAACATCTTCTTGACCGCGTAGTCAGTTGTTTGGGTGCTACAAAGTGGTTCGCCGCGGTTACGATTGGAGGGTACAGTAGGGAGAGGAGGAGGAAAGTGTTTGCAGAGCCACGAGATGGAAGAAGCTCAGGAAACCAGGTACTGGTGCCACCACTGCGAGGTGGTGATCATTCCCGTGGAGCCCGAGAAGAAGTGCCCAGACTGCGATGGCGGATTCGTGGAAGAGATGGGGTCCGAGGGCTTTGAGCCATCGACGAACGTGAGGTCCGAGCCGAACCTCTCGCTCTGGGCCCCGCTGCTGCTTGGGATGATGGGGGGTTCGTCGCGGCGATCAAGGCCACGCAGGGATTTGATGGATTCTTCTTCTGATGAGGAGGGACGGCAAGCGAGGATCCGCAGGGCGTTGAGGGATACTGATGATGAGGATGAAGAGGAGGATGACGATGATGATTCGGACCGTGAGCTTGAAGACTTGATTAGGAGGCGGAGGAGGAGGGGCTCATCACTCGTCAGGCTGCTCCAGAACCTCCGTGATGACTTAAGGGGCTTGGATGACATTGGCAGGGACAGGGACAGAGGCCAGGAGGGCCTGAGAGAAAGAAGGGAGAGGGAGAGGGCTAGGAGAGACAGGGAGAGGGCGAGGGAGAGAGATCGAGGGAGAGAACGGACAGAAGGCTTAATACTGATCAACTCCAACAATGAGGCCATTCTTCTCCAGGGAACATTTGGACCTAATGACAACCAAGAGAACTCAAGCAATACCAGTTCTGGTGTTTCACTTGGAGACTACTTTCTTGGTCCTGGCCTAGATCTTCTCCTGCAGCGTTTGGCAGATAGTGACCTGAATCGTTCTGGCACACCGCCTGCCAAGAAGGAATCAGTAGCAGCATTGCCAACTGTGAACATCCAGGAAATATTGGGATGCACAGTCTGTCTTGAGGAGTTTGAAATGGGGACAGAAGCTAAGGAGATGCCTTGTCAACACAAGTTTCACTCCCATTGCATCCTTCCATGGCTGGAGCTCCACAGTTCTTGCCCAGTTTGTCGCTTCCAGTTGCCTACCGATGAGGCAAAGAACCCCTGTGAGTCAGGCAGCGGCGGTGGGACAGTGAGCGCTGATGGAGATAATGCTGAGTCAAGTAGTAGTGATATAGAAGGTACTGACCATAATGGAGGCAGCCAGCCTGGGAGTCCTATATTTCCAGAACTGACTGACAGTGCTATAAGCTCTGCTTTGGACGCGCTCTTCCCAGATCAGCCATCATTGTTCTCGTCTGATGAAAATAATCCACATACTTCCGAGAGCTGAAGGTAATTAGGCTGCTAGATCATACTGATGGGAGCAATGGTAAGAATTACCTCTTTCGCTTATCCGGTATCGTGCTAAGTGGTTGCGTTATCTATATTGTTGCTAGCCAGCATCGCCCCTGGCCCCCCCCCCCCTGTGCTTCCAACAAGCCGAAGGAGTTGCGAAAGGAGATTCCTGTGAGGCCGGGTGTCTTTATATGCTGTAGTTTCCTGTAAATACGTGTTTAATTCGACTCTGCAAGAACAAGCTGTTATGTTCGCTTTCTTTCTGAAACCTTAAGTGGATTGTAACCTGTTTGATGCCCGCCGCGTTTACAGTACGACGCAGTAATACTTATGTGAAATAAAAGTACTCTAGTATGTTCATCTGAACGGGATAGTCACCGGTTCGGCAGTTGAACCAAAGGAAACATGCTCCTGCTGAATAGTTATGTCTGGAGCATCTGTTTTGTTGGCATCAATAAAGCTGCTATTACTGAGAGAAGTCTTCTGAAAGTGATATGGAAAAGGCTTTACAATGAGAAGTGGCTTTGCTTGGCCCTCATGTTCCATATGAATTCAGGATATTGATCCAAAGTTTTGTGGTTGCGTCTTGCTTACATGAGTATGTATGTTGGTGTTGCTTCATCTGATCTCTCATCTTACATTAGTAGGACGAAGCATATCTTGTACTGGTATTCTGAACCTATGCTCCCTCGGCTGTTATTTCCTCCTGTTACCTGCAGGAGTTTATCAAAGACTAGGGGACTAAGCGCGGACTCCGCCGCGCCCGTGGGCTAAAACGTTGAATTATTTAATCATAAAATTGTTGTAATTCAAAAAGTGTGGTTATGTTGGCATGGTTGCCGTGTTTGTTTTTTTTTTTTGCGTTTATTAAGTGCGCAAATTTGGAAACCGTCTGAAATCTTGAAATATTCAAATGTGAAATTTGATTTTATGTTGTGGGTAGGTGTTTTTTTATGGTCATGTTGATACATTTGTTATATTTTGTTTGCCCATTAGATTTAATTTAATTTTGAAAATGCCTGCATGTAAAAATTGCGTAGATTCGGGAGTTAATGAAATGCAATGGAGGTTTCCATTTTAAGAGTGGACGCATTATAGAAATCGCTCAAATTCAGAAGTCATCCGGTTTTCTAATAGTTTGACGCATTTGAATTCCTCTTGACATCTACTAAATATACAAAATTGGAAGACGCGTGGAAATTTTAAATTTGAATTTTGGTGGTGCATAGATATTTTTATGTGATCATGTTGACTATTTTTTCGTGATCACGTCGTCATATTTGTTGCTTTTTGTTGTGGACACATTCAATATTAGTGGTTTACACTATTTAGTTTTTTTTCTTCTAAAATTGCATGGATATTGTGGGATTTTTTCCAAAAAAATACATATATTTTTATGTGACCATGTTGCCCATTTTTACGTGACCACGTTGACTTATTTGTCTTTTTTTGTTATGGACATGTTTAATATTAGTGGGTTGCATGATTTAGTTTTGTTTTCCCAAAATTATATGAATAATGTGGCTTTTATCCATGTTTTAAATTTAGGTTTTATTAGTGTTTGACAAATGGCATCAATGTAAATATTTCAAACATGTATGATTATGACATTAAAAGAAAGATCTCATTTTCTGAAATTTTTGATATATTGTACATATTTTTCTGATTTATAATAAATAAGATATGATTTATTAAAGTTTAAACACTAATAAACCTAAATTTAAAACATGTCCATTTCAGAGATGAAAAAAAATAAGAAAAAATCTGACAGGGTGGCCCACTGTGACGTCGTGGTGACGTCACAGGGGCCAACCCTGGCCTGGATCTGGCCGGACCGCCTGCGGCGGCGGCGTGCTCACCGGCGGCGCGCCGGGGCGTCTCAGGACGCGCGCGTCTGTGTGCTCGACGCAGCTCAGCGCGGGGAACCCGCAGGGGGCGGCGCCGCCGCCGTTTGGTCGCCGGAGCGGCCGCGGCGGCCGCCTGCCCACACGGCGGCGTTGATTCCGGCGTACAGACGCCTTTCGGGGAAGCTTCGCTGGGCGAGGAGGAAGCGGCGGAGACGGCGCACCCCGCCGTGTGCCCTGATCCCTGTGAAAAATGTGTTAGCTGTGAAAATTTCATTTTTTGTACAAATTTTGGTATATTATTTTTTATTTTTATGAATTATGGATCAAAATATATGGATTTTATAGCTTTATGAATTTTCCGTAATTTTATTTTGTAAGTAAGTTTTGGTTGTCTCGATATGTGTAGTCGTGTTATTAGCTAAAATGTGGTTGTTTTAAAAAAACAATATGCACAAATATGTGGAGATGTAGGTTAAAAAATTGTTGAATTTACAGAATTGGACAAATTTTTGAAATTGTTACTAAAGTTCGTATGTCATAAGTAGTTTTTTTTTGTAATATGCTTGAGTTTTGTTATAAATATTGAATTTAACTTAACAATAGGAGGTAATACATTTATGAGCATTTGTTATGTTCAATTAAAATTCAATTCATATTTAGAAGAAATGAATTTATATTTTATCCAAATATTTATTTGTCTTGGTGCTTTTTAAATTTAAGTGCATAATTAGAAAGTTTTAAGTTATATTACCTTTAAATATGTTAGTCTAATTGAAATGATCGAGATTTTATTTTGACATCTATCTATCTTATGTAGAACCATAATTAGCGGAATTATATTATGGTTATCTATAAATGTTAACTAATTTGAGCATTAGTTTAAATTTGGAAATGTGTGCAATCAAAAATATATTTTTTAGGTTTGAAAGTTTTTGGAATTCAAAAAATTGTTTATGTTTAAGAAGTGTTTAGTTTTAAAAGTTGTTTACATTTTTCTGATTTTAAATAAATTAGTTATGAATTTCCAAAGTTTAAATTAAATTCTAGATTTCTGGAAATTATTAAACTACTGACAACTGGGCCCACTTTCAGGGATTTAATATTTATCAAAATCAGTTTAAAAAATGTTTTAAATCTGACAGGTCAGGCCCGTGATGATGTCATCCGATGACGTCATCAATGGCTGCCATCTTCTTCTTCCCTGTGCGGCGACGTTGAGCATGGCGGCGTCGACTGAGGGCGAAAGGGGCGGCACAGCCTAGTGCGTGCGACGCGGCGCGTCGCGGGGAACCTAAGGGTGGTGGCGCTGGGCAAAGCGAGGTCGGGAGGCGGCGAATCGGGGCACGGCGGCGGCGGACGGACACGGCGAAGACGACCTCGCCGCGAGCGTATCTGAGCTTCCCAGGTCACGATCTTCGGCGAAGATGGAGCGGACGTCGCGGCGGTCCCGCGGGTGGGCTTCGATCTGAGCGGGAGGGCGTGCAGTGGCGGGACGACGCGGCGGCGGCGGCAGCTGCGGCCGCGCGCGCGAGAGAGGAGGAAGAGGGGAGGTTGTGGTGCAATTTTGCAAGGAAGTCCCTGTTTTTTGTGAAATTGCGAATAGGTCATCGCGAGCACTGTTATGTGGGGGTAATGTTGTAAGAAAATCCCTAGGTTTTCGACTAATTACAATTAGGTCCTCTCGTGGCACTGTTACACTGTAGCGGGCACAGTAAAACAGTGCGCCGATGCGCTGGCTCGCTGCAGAGGCGAGAATCCTCTCCAACTTAATATATTTAGGTAATGATAAACTAAGTTCACAGATGGACTGGCTCACCTCGTCGGATCGTTTATTTGCATTTTCAGCTTCTCTTTTTTGTATGGCAAGGTTCTTCTTGGGTTGATATAAACCTGATATGTGCGATCCTGCATCAGTATTCAGGTTGATTTAGTTGGTGCAAGATGAAGTCCAGCGGCAGTTCCACGTAGATTTTTTTTTGACAGTTCCACATAGACTTGTGCTGCAATGAGGTGCCACTTTCTGATGGAAACCATGGGGATGCGACGTCTAGTGGACCCTGGCCCGTCGTCTTGCGAAAGACCTCGAGTCAAGCCAGGATCTGGGAAACACGACTACACGAGTCCTTAAGTGTCCCTTCCCGTGGGACACTCTAATGGTTTGTAAAGCAGGTCTCCCCATGAACCTTCACGAGGCGTGCTTGATGACGACTTATGTATCTACTGTCTACTAGTGATTGGATTAGGCCGTTGGGGGATTCCGGCAGACACAAACGAACCGTGTGGTAGTAAAAACAAGACATGATAACCTGCCCCCACGCGTTTGAACTTTCAAGTGCAGTGGGTGAGATTGGAGCGAATTTGGATGTTTTCCTCGCGTCATCTCCATGTAGCTAAACGAACTTCAGTTCGTCTTTAGCTACGGACGCACGTCTTGATCGGATTCATTTTTTCGTAGGAATTCGAAGCTGCAGCTGTAGTACGCAATAAACGACGACATGACGTACTGACATGAGAGCTACCAAGTCAGTGAACTTAATTTCCGGGAAGTTCCCTAGAGTGGATAACGAAAACGACTTGTGGAGGCTGGCCGGCCTGCAGGGCACGCGCTTGCCACGGACAGCTTTGGATTCTAAGCTTTTTTTTTTTTTTTGACACATCCAACACCCACTTCTATTCACCGATCATCCACATACAGAGTACACAGAGTGAAAACAAAGAAGAACAACAAAGCGAGGTGGAAAGAAACGGAACCAGAGCAGCGAGAACGCCAACCACGCCGGCGTCGGAGACGAAGGAGACCACCTTCCAGCTTGCCACAGTCAGGGAACTGTTTGCCCTATAGGAGACGCCGCCATGCCCGTCCGCCGCGCCGCGGCGGAGCTTGAAGCGATGAACGGCCGGGGCGAGCGTCCCCCTGACCCAACTAATCCACCTTGCCGGAGTCACCGTCGTCGCCGTCGTCGGAGGGAGTCGAGGATCCCGGCGAGCTCGAAGATCCGTCCAGATCCCCTGCCAGGACGAAGATCGCCACTGGATCTGGCAGGGAATCAAGGCACGGCGCGGATCCACCGATCCGCGGGTGCCGGAGAAGCTGGCGCGCCGGCCCGGAGCTCCACGAGCGCCGCCGCCGGGGAGGGCACACGCCTGCAACAAAAACCACGCCAACGACACCATCGCCTCCACGGCGCCGCCGGCTGCCCCAGAGGAGCCTCCCTTATGTACACGCGTGACGCGGGGATCCCCCACCCTCCCGCCGCCGAGGCGGCCGGCGGAGGGCGAGGGATCCGGCGGATCGACGGCGAGAAAGGTGGATCGGCCGGGGAGCTCTAAAAATCGCCTCCGCTACAGTGAAGAGGGAGGGAGACGACCCAGCGCGTCTAACTGTTTTTTTGGATTCTAAGCTAGCTTGCCGCGCAGGTATCACTCAAAACCGTTGACGACGGGTCACCTACGGGTGCACACTTCTCTACGTACTCATCATCAGTGCGCGCTATGCATTTGTATAGGGCGCGTTTGGTAGACTGCAGCTACGTTTGCGTCCCGCCAGATCAGGCTCCAGAGGGCCTGGTCTGGCGAGAGCAACCTCTCGGTCATGTTGTGCGTGCCGTTTGGATGTCTGCATCGCACTGCGAGCATATATTGAGCACACTGTTTGGTTGCCAGCAGCTTCCCAGAAAAACAAGCAGCGATGCAAAGCAAGGTGTTTGGCTGCGTGCGAGCTAGATTGTGCTCACCTTTTGTTGGTAATGGTGAGCTTACCCAGCACCACACGAATGGCGGCGGTTCATCACTCCTAGCTAGTACGAATGTCAGTTCATCAGTTCATCAATCCTAGCTACTACGAATGGCAGTTCATCAGTCCTAACTAGTACGAATTACAGTTCATGAAATAGCATTACAGTCTTGACGTAACTAGGAAAGGGGCGGGGTCTTTAGTACTTGGGTCTTCTTCTCCTTCTTCCTCTTCTTCTGCTTCGTCTTCTTCTTCATCTTTCAAAGGGGTTGTCATGCAGGTCATGTCCTGGAGGCACCTCTATCATCCCACATTGCCTGAGCCCACTCCAGCCTTTTGGCCTTCCAAGTTTCATTGTCTCCTTGGGGGACACCATGGCCGCCCTGAGGTGTGTCGTCAGGCGTCACATCTTCCTCAGCGGAGAAATGTTCATCTATCCCCCACCCTAAGATCCAATTGTGAAGAATGCAACATGCTAGAACAAGCTTAACTTGGGTCTCGAATGGATGGAATGGCTTCTGGTCAAGGATGTTGAATCTGTTTTTCAGCGCAGCAAATGCTCTTTCTACGGTGACTCTTAGGCTAGAATGACGGAGATTGAACAATTCTTGCGCATTCTGCGGACCATTCCTTGCACTAAACTCGTTAAGATGGTACCTGGTCTTTCGGAACGGTGGCAGAATTCTAGGGCGACAAGCATATCCAGCATCTCCAAGGTAGAACTTACCTTCAGGCATGCTGATCCCATCAGGTCTGGACAAGCTGTCAGATAGAATAGTTGCATCATGGGCTGATCCCTCCCAACCAGCTAGCACATATGTGAACTTCATGTCGAAATCGACAGCGGCAAGGACATTCTGGCTTGTGTAATGCTTCCTTCCTCTGTATGCTGCAGAATGTGATCTGGGCACTCTAGCAGTGACATGAGTACCATCGATGACGCTAATACAATCATGTCATGACATGAAGAAACAAGTCATAATTGATGAACAAACAATGTGAACAAACGAACGAACAAATCTGTAGCTGTTGGTGATCTTGAAAAATGCTCACCTTGAAAAATGGGTACCATCTGTAGCTGTTGGTGATCTTGGTTGGTGTATTACTTGACGGTGCCTTGATCATCTCCTGTATGAGCTCTCCAATGGCAAATAAGACTTGCTTGAAGTACCGGGAGATAGTCTCACATGACCTTCTGAATGTGCTGTGGATAACTCTAAACCTCTGATTATGACCCACGACATGAAGGAACATGGAAACTTGCTCTTCAACCGATGTGTGGATGCTGTCCTGCAACAAGCCGCCATCCCTAAATCTTTTCACTAGCTCATAGAAGGGGGCTCTACCCATCCGTAGCATTTGCATAGCCTCTACATCGTTATTGTTGTAGATGTAGTTCAGGTTAGCTATCCTCTCTTTATCCCGGACGAGCATAGGACCGTACTGCAGGAGAGGCTATGCATTGCGCCTAACTACGATCTTGCGAACAAGGACGATCCAGGCCTGCACGACAGCTATGAGATAGCTGTCTGCTTGATCAGAGCCAACCCATCGGCCTAATTGTACAGATGTGTAATTAGTACCGGCTGCCATTGAAATAACCCACGCCAGTTGAGAGTGACGAAGTTACTTACATCCGATATTGGAGAATATGAACTGTAGCTGCCGGAGAGATCCTCCCGCCGACCTTGTGGAGGACGCCGCGGCGAGAACGCGGACCAGCTGCTGCAGAAGAAGACAGGCCGTCGATGATTCGCCGCCGGAGAGGGTCGGCACTGGCCGCCGCTGTAGATCCGGTGTGGGGAATTTTTGGGTCCTCAATGGCGGGCGGTGACCGAGTAGAGGAGGCGGTGAGAGTATGTGCGGCGCGAAAATGAGCCGGAGATTCGGCATCCCGCGCCATCTCCCGCGCTTCGCCCGCGCGCACGCCGTTCCCGAAATTTGCAGCCGCCAGACCTAGCTCCACGGGCACGCTCGATTCGACCGTGCCTGCTTGGCCTGGCTCTGCGCTGCTTTAATCTCTGTGCGAGCCACAACGCGGGCCTGCTGCGACCATCCAAACATGCCAAATTTGTAGCTGGCGGGCCTGTTTGGAGGTGCTGCAGGATACCAAACGCGCCCATAGTATACGCGACTCTGCTTGACTACATATGATGTAAATATTCATGGATATTTATTAGACCAAAATAACTGAAAGTCGCGAAAAAAAACATAACTATATATGAGAAAACATTTAGAATGACAATGTGATAAATATTGAAAAGTAGCATATTTGACTTGGATCTTATACCAAAAAGAAAGACGCGCATCTACCTTTACTTATGCGTGTTTTATACAAATCACTAAAAATCTCAAGGACATACGGCCTAGCTATTACATACAACAACTGAACAACTGTATATAGAGAGTGAGCTAATTAACCCTTGTCTCGAACTCAGCTTATATTTCAACCGCGCGAGCCACATTTCTTTTCCGAGTCGGTGTCTAGTCATGCTAAAATACGAGTAGATCTCTGAAGGGGCTCACGAGCATCGAGATTTATATATGTTTAGCCCTACTAGCTTAACGTCTAGCGAGAGAGAGAACATGTAAAATGTTGGCTCTCGTACTACTAACTAGGAGTACTTGGGCGAAGATTGACGCCTCCACTCCAAGCAGGGGAATGTACCGTTACGCGAGATGACACTCGGTCAGCTGGTCGATCTCGGACGAGTACATTATTGGTCCGCAGAAGCTTGAAAGGGGATCGATGATATCTCATGCCCGTGGCTGAGCATTCTAGGTGACTCTCGTACCATCGGCAGGAAACAGGGCCTAGATCTCCAGCAACTCTGAACTCAAACTACCGCGCACACGTAAGCACCTAATTCCTGACTTCCTGTGCACCAGACATGCATTCCACGGCGTACAAGTTTTTTGCACCTTAATTTACTGTCAGCTGCCCCAGTATCGACTCAGGTTTCGTAGCAGCGCCCGCTTCCTACTTAAATTTTTTTTGGTTAGCTTTAGAATATTGATAAGTACTGATTTGCTCAGTTTGTGCTATGCTTTGGCGGGCCGCCGCTTGACTTGACACCCTCAGTACCGACACATTCACACATTATCGTCTACGCACTAGTACTAGTACATAATTCTAGTTTCCTTCTAGCTAGCTAGCCAGTTGGGCGCCAAGCCATTCGGCGCCAGAACTACCCGGAAACTTCCACAGTAGTTGCACTTGGATAGCGACACCGGGCAAGACTGCAAACACTTTCATATTCCTGTCCGGCCACTTGCCGGGAACTTCCGACCCCATTTGCATTGCCTCCATCTCCAAGTTTCGCTCCCCAGTACCTCCATGGCTCTATATATATATTGCTTCGTCCATGGATACGCCAACACCACAAACGTAGTTCCAAAGCCACGATCTGTTTTGCAAATTAAGAATCTGCCAACACTGTCCGGATCACACGGCTGCTCTGTCTCGCGACCATGTGGCGACCTGCGCTCTGCCGCGACGACGGTCTGGTCATGTCGGTGTCATCTCTCCTGATCGTGCTCGTGTTCCAGCCCTTGGCCAAGAACGCCATCCTCATGGGCCGTAGCATCCTCGACCTCCTCGCCAGCGACGGCGGCGACGTCGCCGACGACGCCGCATATGCACGGCCACATTGCGAGCAGTGCGCCGCGACGTATGGCGGCGACGACGGCTTGTTGCGCCTGTCGGGCTCTGACGCCGCGGCGGTCACGGCGAGCCTCGGCATGCCGATGTCGAGATCGCCGTCGACGCTGGCAGTGTGCGGCGGGTGCGAGGCGATGGGGGTGGTGGAGGAGGTGGCGTGGGGCAGCAAGGAGGCCGGGGAGGCGGAGCTGCGGGAGGCGTTCGGGGTGTTCGACCGGGACGGGGACGGGTACGTGACCGCGGCGGAGCTGTGGGGCGTGCTGCGGAGGCTTGGGATGGCCGAGGGTGCCAGGTACGAGGACTGCGCCGCCATGGTCGCCGCCGCGGCCGCCCGCCACGGCGACGGCGGGGTTGGAGAAGGCAGGGTCGGGTTCCGCGAGTTCAGGGCCATGATGGAGCACGCGGTTTGATCAAGGATCGGATCGAGACATCGAGTCGAGTCCGTGGCTTTGCATGGCTAGTTGACTACTCCTAGTGGAGTAAACATTGGCGCCGTACGTTTCTCTGCTTTCAGTTCTGTTCGTACTTCAGTGTTCGTGTAGACTTAGCCGTTCAGCAAAGAGTCGAGTCCGTTTGGGACCAAGGAAACTACCATGTTATTTATGTTGAATGAATAATAAAATGTGAACAAACTTCCATTGTTTCTTGGATTGGAAATGCATACACTGATACACGTACGGCTCAAGTGGAGACAATATCTAGTGCTCAAATGGAGACAATACAGATTGTCGTATTACTGAACCTGCCATCCGAAATGCTCTCTCCAGAAATAGAAAGAATGTACGGCGTAACATGCATCAGTAGATTGGAGTTTAACTCTGATTTTTTTAATAATTTCGAACAAGGTTGAGCGTCTTTTACACGACGCGGATTTGGTGGACATGGTACACCTGAACTCAATTTGGCAATGGATATCCATTTCCCGATAACCGGTGGTTAATTCACCTATTAGGGGATGGTTTTGGTTGCATATTACTCCCCGTGGGGATCTTATCAGTGCTAAAACACTCCCCAGTGGTTATTGCGTTGACGGATCTGGTACACCACTATCCATACCCGACATACCCGGTACCCTCTATGACATGTGGGGTCAGGATACCAGAGAGAGTTAGACACATATATATATACCCCCAAAAAACCCTAAATCCCTAGCATTTTCCCCTCTTCCCTAGCCGCCGCACGCCCCCTAACCCGCGCTCCCCACTCCCCACTCCCAGCCGCCGCACGCAGCAGCAGCACCTCCCTCTCCGGCCGACCTCGCCTCGCCGTCCCGTAGCTCCTCCCTCTCTCCGGCCGCCCGCCCGCCCCGCCGTACATCTCCGGCCGCCCGCCCGCCCCGCCCCGCCGTCCCTCTCCGGCCGGCCGCCCCGCCGTCCCCACATGCCTGCAGCAACGACGATGACCTCCGACGAGCTCTTCCTCTTCGCTACGGAGCTCGCCGTCGACCCAGGACCAGCCGTCGACCTAGGATCTGCCGTTGAAATCCCCGTTAGTCGCGGCGTTCACCGCACCGCCTCCTCCATCGTCGACCAGCTACGCCATCCAGATAGCGTGAGCACCCCCGGTCGTCGGCCATGTGCCCAACGTCCTCTACGCCGGAAAATGGCTTCACCGTCGGCCAGCTCTAGCGGTACCGTCGGCAAGGCCCGGCTTGCTACCCCGAGTCCAAATCGGTGAGGAAAATTTTGAGCTTTTGATATTTTGTGACGACGCATCTGGGCGAATAGTGCTGTTTTAAGTGGATATTGTGTGCATGTATAGTGTATTTGATAGAGTTGAGCACTTGAGCTTGCTGATTATGCTATATAGAGATGTTTTTATGATATGTGTTTGCTGGTTGTATAGAAATTGCTAGTTTTAATAATGAATGTTTGATGGTTATATATCAAGTGATGTTTTTTTAGGATATATGCTTGCTGGTTGTATAGAAGGTGCTAGTTTTGATGATATATGCTTGTTGGTTGTATAGAAGGTGCTAGTTTTAATGATGAATGATAGATGGTTATGTATGAAGTGATGTATTTTGATGATGTATGCTTGCTGGTTATCTTACAATTTCACTCTAAATTAACACATTTATGTTTGTTGATGTATAGAGAGATGACCTCTAGTCCTCGGGGTGGGAGCAGCAGCCCGGCAGGATCATCTTCACAGGCGGTTAGAGGGCCAATAATTGTGGACATTGAGAAGGAGGAGATAGAAATATCTGATGATGAAGAGGAGTTGAATGAAGATGGCTCTGTTAAGTCAAAGAGGAAGCTGACTTCAAAGGCTTGGCTTTCCTTCAAGCGTGTGAGAATTGATGGTCTCATCAAGGCAAGGTGTCTTAAATGTGGTGCGCTTCTTGGAGGAGAAACCGGGAATGGCACATCACATCTGTTATCCCATAATAAGCCATGCGCATATAGCAAGGCGGAGTTAATGGCAAAAAGATGGCTCAATCTTCGTTGAGGTTTGCTGCTAAGGATGGATGCAAGGTTTCATTGGAGAATTATGTGTTTGATCAGGAGTTTGCTAGGAAAGGACTTGTTTCCATGATAATTCTTCATGAATATCCATTGTGTATGGTGGATCATGTTGGCTTCCGAAGGTTTGCTAGTGCATTGCAGCCTAAATTTAAGCTGGTGCATAGGAACACTATTAGGTAATAGTTTACCCTCTTTTTATCTTCATTTGTATGGTAGATAGCTTTGCAATATCTCATTATGAATTGTTGTTTGTTTGATAGGAGTGATATCATCAAGTTTTACAAAGAAGAATCAACAAAGGCTATCAAATACATGGCCTCTTGCAATTCAAGAGTGGCCAGCACCACTGATATGTGGACTTCAGATAATCAAAAGAAGGGTTATATGGTGATAACATCCCATTTCAACGATGATAGCTGGAAGCTAAGAAGTGTTGTGATGAGGTACATAGATCTGCTGTTTATGATATGCTTGCTGTTTGGTACTTATAACTACTGTTTGTTGATATATGACTTGCTGTATTGGTATGTAGAGCTGCTGGTTTGATATATGACCTGTTGTTTTATGACATGCTTGCTGTTTGGTACTTAGAACTACTGTTTTTTGATATATGACTTGCTGTCTTGTAATGTCTGTAGGTTCATTTATGTACCAGCACCACATACTGCAGAAGTTATAGCTGAAGAACTAGCTGAGGCTTTGGTTGAATGGAATCTCGACGAGAAGCTCTCTACCGTCACTGTTGATAACTGCACGTCTAATGACAAGGCAATTGAACTGCTAGTTAAGAAGCTGGGAGCAGATAAGCTTATCCTCCAAGGTACATTGCTTCACATGCGTTGTTGTGCACACATCCTGAACTTGATAGTTAAGGATGGTAGAGAGGGAGTTTTTGAGCGTGCTAAGAAGGTGGATAAGCAATATGATTGTGTCCCTATTGATATTGAGTGGGAGTTTGCCATTGATGTGGTAGAGAGGCTGAGGCTGTTCTTCAACATAACTGTACTCTTTTCTGGAACAAATTATGTCACTGCCAACATTTTCTTTCCAAAAATATGTGAAATCAAAGCAAACATGAGGAAATGGTCTACCTCTAGCAAACATGAGGATTCTTAACTAGTCGTTTTTGAGCGTGCTAAGAAGGTGGATAAGCAATATGATTGTGTCCCTACTGATATTGAGTGGGAGTTTGCCATTGATGTGGTAGAGAGGCTGAGGCTGTTCTTCAACATAACTGTACTCTTTTCTGGAACAAATTATGTCACTGCCAACATTTTCTTTCCAAAAATATGTGAAATCAAAGCAAACATAAGGAAATGGTCTACCTCTAGCAATGAAATCATAAGAAACATGACATAAGCTATGACTCTGAAATTTGATAAATATTGGACTGACATACAAGGTCTCATGGGAATTGCTACACTCCTAGATCCTAGATACAAGCATGACATGTTGAACACTTGCTTTGCTATGCTTCATGGTGTTAGTGAGGATGAGAGTGAGGTCTATGTTAGAGATGTGATAGACCTATTAACCAAACTGCTAGTGGAGTACCATGTGGATGAAGATGTTCCAGAATCGTCAAAATCTGTAGAAGAGGTTCCAACTGAACTTATGTTGATGTTTAGTGCTCGTGTGGCTAAAAGAAGGCCAGCAACAAGGAGGTTCTTTTCTGAGTTGGATAAGTATTTGGAGGATGATTATGTTCCACTAGATACAAAGAATTTCAATGTCTTGTACTGGTGGAAAGTTGCTGGAACAAGATACCCAACACTGAGATTGGTAGCAAGGGATATCTATGCCATTCCAATCAGTACGGTTGCATCAGAATCAGCCTTCTCCACAAGTGGTAGAGTACTAAGTGAACATCGTAGCCGACTTACCTCTGATTTGCTTGAAGCTCTAATGTGTTCACATGACTGGATTAGGAATAGATACAAAGGTAAATGCATAGAATGCATCCTCTTTAGTTATATTACTTGTTATCTTTCAGTTCTGAATATTGTCATTGTTTTTTGTTTATAGATGATGACGATGGGCAAGAATCTAGCTTTTGGAGTGTTCTTGAAGACGTTGAATATGGGATGGAGGTTACCATCTATCTCTAATGTTTACATGTCATCTTGATTTTTACCATTAGCTTGTTGTCATCCTTTTATCCATTTGCTTGCTGTCTAATCTTTTGATCTCATGCAGACCCTGAAACTGTAGTGTCAAGTCACAACCATGCACTTCAATGATGAAGCCTTAGTTGTAGCCGGCACTTCATTCATGAAGCTGGAGTCTCAAATTCGACATTTCATCCTTTGTTATTAGCCCGTGTGCCTTTGGGAACTGCTCATTTATGTGTTGTAATGCCTAAACTTAATATGTGTTGAACACTTGAACCTGTTTTATTTGTGGCTATGTGCCAATTTGAACCAATATTATGTGTGGCTGTGTGCCCATTTGAACCTAGATCATCATATTTTGTGGCTGTGTGCCCTTTTTTCTCTATTTGTGTTGCTGTACTTTATTTTACTCGGTTTGCTGGGGAGGTTCTGTCGAAATTTTCATAGACAATGTTGTTGGCTACACCAAAGGTTCTTGGTGATGGTTAGCCGCTGATTATCCGATAACCCGATGGTTATGGGGATGGAAGAATAGTTGTCCCCATGGCAGTTAATGGGGATGGGGATGGAGAAATTTTTATTAGATGGGGATGGTTATGGTTACGCAATAACCGATGGTTGATACGTCTCAAACATATCTATCATTTTTGATGTTCCATGTTGATATTATACCAATTGTTACATGTTTTACATACACTTCATATCATTTTTATACATTTTCTGGGACTAACCTATTAACAAGACGCCACAGTGCCAGCTCCTGTTTTCTGCTGTTTTTGTATTTCAGAAAAGCTGTTAAGGAAATATTCTCGGAATTGGACGAAAATCAACGGAGGTCCCTATTTCACCGACACGTCCACGGAGTCCAAAGGAGAGATGGAGAAGCGCCAGGAGGCGGCCACACCTGGGCTCGGCGCGGCCCCACCTCCTGCCACGCCGAGGGGTGGTGTGGGCCCCTCGGGTGGCCTCCGACGCCGCCCATTCGCCTATTTATTCCTCCCGTCTGGAAAACCTAAATACCCGAGTCATATTCCACGAAATGTTCCAAAGGCGCCGCCGTCGTCAACCCTAGCTCGGGAGGGTTCTGAAGCTCTTCCCGGCACCCTGCCGGAGAGGGGAATCATCACCGGAGGGCTCTACGTCGCCATGCCTGCCTCCGGAGTGATGCGTGAGTAGTTCATCCTTGGACTACGGGTCCATAGCAGTAGCTAGATGGTTGTCTCTCCACTTTATGCTGTCATGTTTAGATCTTGTGAGCTGCCTAACATGATCAAGATCATCTTATTGTAATGCTACATGTTGTGTTTGCTGGGATCCGATGAATATTGAATACTATGATCTAGTTGATTATTAATCTATGTTACATGTTATTTATGATCTTGCATGCTCTCCGTTACTAGTAGATGATTTGGCCAAGTAGATGCTTGAAACTCCAAGAGGGGGTATTTATGCTAGATAGTGGGTTCATGCCTCCAGTAATCTGGGCGAGTGACAACAACGTCTAAGGTTGTGGATATGGTGTTGCCACTAGGGATAACATAACAATGCTATGTCTACGGTCATATGTATTTGTTTACATTAGGCACATTACTTAATGCGATTATTCGTTACTTGTAACTTAATACCAACGGGGGACACAGATGTTAACCTGACGGTGGATTGTTAGTCATAGATGCGGTTGTATAACGGTCTATGTATCTTGTCGTAATGCCCAATTAAATATCATGGTAGTCATCTTGTCATTTATATGCATTGTCATGCGCTCACTATTTTATCAATTGTCCAGCTGTAATTTGTTTACCCAACATGTTATTTATCTTTATGGAGAGACATCACTAGTGAACTGTGGATCCCGGTCCATTCTTTTACACTGATAAAACCACCAACTGCAAACAATTGTTCTCTTTTACTTCCTGTAATTAAATACTATTTTCCACACCATACGTTTAATCCTTTGTTACAGCAAGCCGGGAAGATTGACAACCTTCCTGTTTCGTTGGGGCATAGTAGCTTGACTGTGTTCTGTGCAGGTTCCACGTTGGTGATCGAGCAACGGCGCCACCACCAACCTTCTGAAGTGCTCCTACTCCTCCTGGATATGACAACCTTGGTTTCTTACTGAGGGAAAACTTGCTGCTGCACTGCTTCATACCTTTCTCTTGGGGCCTCCCAACGAACGTGTGTTTCACGTCATCAATGGTTAGTATCCCCGTTGCCACATTGAACCTAAACCCTATATAAATAGTAAAATTGGAAAAAATATACCTAAAAGGTAAAAAATAACATAAATCACTTTCTTAGCGTTGATAACAAGTTGAAATTCGGAAACGAGATAAAACCCGCTGCCTGTGTTCATATTTGCGGTTCTCTTACATTGCTTTCTTAGAGAATGTATACACTTATGTGCATGTAAATTTTGAAACTAAAATACAAAAATATGTAACTTGTGTGAAGAACACATCCAAAGTATGCACGACGATTTTTTTACTATACAATGTTTTTTTATAATGTTCCATTTCTCTTCTTTGTGTCACCTTATCAAGACAAGACATACGTGTGTGTTTTATTGCAAGTTTTTCTGAAACTTTGGAATAGAAATTTTTAGATTATTTAAATTCATGTCCATATGCAACCATGTCCACCATGCAATTTTAGGTATTTTGCATTGCTTTCTTAGCGTAGATAACAAGTTGAAATTCAGAAACGAGATAAACCCTACTGCCCATGTTCTGATAGCAGCACACGTTAAAAAAGTATGTTCAGAAATGAAGCTCTATTATCGTTAAAAAACACATTTATTCCCTCTTTTACCCAGGGGAATTTTTATGACAGTTTTTTTTGTGGAGACTATATACGCGTTGGTTTTATCTCAGGGAAAATTAAACACTCTGACATTAAAAAAACAATACCACTTCGATAGTTTCTCCAATTTTGCCACTGCATTGGTAATCAGGCCAACTACAGGCCGAGGAGCCCACTAGTGACTAGACCCGTCATAGACCAACAGGTTTCTGTCCAGAAAGGCCCACTACGGGATGGACGGCCCGGATCCTCTCCAAGCAGCCAAGACCATATAAAAGAACTAGGTCCGGCGCCGGGCGAAAACCCTAGCTCACGAGGCGGCATTGGCGGCAGCAGCAGGAGACGGCAGCTCGCGCGCGCGCACTCCCATTCCCGCCGCAGCCGGAGCCCGCCGCCGCTTCCAGTCCAAGGTGAGAGCTCCTTCCCCCGATCCCTTTGCCCAAGGCATCTCTCTATATTTCTTACGGAGTACATGCGTAGTGGTTTATGATTTTACTTCGTTGTCGAATTCATCCGTGCAAAATTCATCTTCGTCGATCTGCGGACGGCCCTCACTGCGTATTGGTTGGTTGTTTCATGCCGTCTGAGGAACTAGTTGGAATTCTGTAGTCTTTGATGTGACTTACTTTAATTATGAGATGTGTCGCTTGCCAGTTTAGAAATTTAGATTCGTGTGCAGTTTAGAAGACAGCTTCCCCATGTAGTTTGCACTAGATTATTTTACAAGCACCCTGCTATGTACATTGTTCTTATGAGGTGCTCCTGTTGTCCTTAAAAAATCAAAACCCTCTCTTATGTACTGTAGTTCATTTAGTCTGTTAATCTATTAGTTATGCACATAACGGCAAGGCTTCGTATTTGTAGCGGTGTTATTTGAGGGCAATGCTTGTTGGCATTAATTGATATTACAGGCTTCACCTGAAGAACTGGTGTGCAGTCGTTGTGTGATTTACTTCGCTTATGATATGTGTCGCTTGCCAAGTTCGTAGGAATTGTTGGTGTGATTTACTTCGTATTATATTTCCATATCCTCGGCTCTGAACATTGTTCCTTCGAGTTGTTCCTGTTGTTACAAACTTCCCATGATGCACTGTAGTTCAGTTTAGTTTGTTGATCTCTTGGTTATGCCGTGCACGACTTAATGGTGATGCTATGAAGCAGTGTGTTATTAGAGGGAAATGCTTCTTGATATTATTGGTTGCTATACTGTGGATGCTGATACTGTACATGTTATTTCTAGGAGGAGCTGTGAAAGTTTGTCAGGGCAGAGAAGATGGTTCTCAAGTATGTTACCCTCTCTTTATAAGCTTGACACTTCTTTGAATCTATGTTATGCAGGGCTGTTCAAAATTGCTTCTTATATTAGTATGTCTATCCTGATTCTACAGGACCGAGCTCTGCCGTTTCAGCGGTGCCAAGATATACCCAGGAAAGGGTATCAGATTCATCCGTTCAGACTCTCAGGTAGGCTCTTTGGGTCCCTGTCGTTATTGTGCAATGTGCATAGAATCAAAATAAGTGGAAATGTGCTAAAGTTGTGGTGCTTTCTTCACCCCCACCCAAAATCAGGTGTTCCTCTTCTCCAACTCCAAGTGCAAGCGCTACTTCCACAACCGTCTCAAGCCTGCTAAGCTTACATGGACGGCTGTGTTCAGGAAGCAGCACAAGAAGGTATATGCAACTAGGAAAACTCTCTTTGGGGATATGTATGCTAGTTCAGCTTATGTCTGATAATGTTAACCGCTTGTACTATTAGTGTGATATTGTTACTCTTGTGTACGAGGTGCAGTGATCTGGTAGTTAATTGTCCTGTTTTACTTTTTTCTCTGATAAATGGTACCATTTGTCAATAGTTAGTAGCAGTCCAAGAAAATGTCATGTCTAGTCAGTCTAGCTGCCTTGTTGACTACATGTATTTCTTGAATCATATGAAATTCAATTTGCTGCCCTATTTTATTACTATTTTTACCAATGATACATGTAGTTGCTGACGTTTTTATGCAATTACAATCTGTGTTCTTTAGATATGAGCTTGTGCTTATAACTTGTTTGTGTTTGATTGTAGGATATTCACGCTGAGGCTGCCAAGAAGAGGCGCCGCACCACCAAGAGGCCATACTCCAGGTCTATTGTCGGTGCTTCCCTTGAAACCATCCAGAAGAAGAGAGCTGAAAAGCCCGAGGTCCGTGATGCTGCCAGGGAAGCCGCTCTCCGGTAATTCTTCCTCCATTGCTTGCAATCTTGTTTATTTATTTTGCTAAGAGGTACCATACAAAGAAATCCAGTTTGGCTCAAGATACTACACTCTGTTGCACCTGTACAGTAGATTGCTATATTTGTTCTGATCTAATTATCGAAGTATGTGATGGACTTGATGCATCGTAAACTACTAATGGCCCAACTAGTACTGTTTTTGAACGTGTATGGCACAACTAGCGGAGAGAGGCTATAGCTTATATTTGTTCTTTGAGAAGCCATTTTTGTAACCATTCCATGGAACATCCACATAATACACACTATGATTTTTTGTTCCTGTGTTCAATCATTTTACAACACATCAGTCTTGGTGTCACGTTTTTCTTCCTGATGTGTATCTATGAGGTACTTACAATGGTAACTGCTTTATGTATCAGTGAGATCAAGGAGCGCATTAAGAAGACCAAGGATGAGAAGAGAGCGAAGAAGGTGGAGGTGACAAAATCCCAGAAGACTGCCGGAAGAGGCAGTGCCCCCAAACCCGGGAAGGCCCCCAAGCTCGGCGGTGGTGGCGGGAAGCGCTAGGCGCTGCTGTTCGACCTGAGTTCTAAACTAGTTACATGATGTTCTAGCACCTATCTTTGGAAATTATTTTTGGCTCAAATCCGCTATCACTCTGCCTGTTACAAACCTGTGGTGCATCATTGTGAAGATTGTTCTATGTTTACCCGTTGGTGATGTTTTTTCCCCCACCTTGTCGATGTTTGTTTGTCAATTTTTTTTGCTGATTTGCATGTAATGGATGTGGTGCAAACTGCAAAGACTGCATGTCATAAGAATGCGATGCAACCGTTGCTTGGGTCAAAGCTGCTGTGAAGTCTGTCGTTTCAACGAACGTAGACGTCGCCCATTAGATTAGCGATGGTAGGTGTGTGTTGAACAATTGTTGCTGAATTTCGGGCCGGCAAGGTTCAGTGCACCCTGCTCTGAAGAAAATGTACCTCGTACCACCACCAACCCTTGGGCACGTGTTTTGCTTCCTCCCTTTTTCTTTTCTTTCTGTCTTGAAGTTATTTAGTTTGGATAAGATCGCAAGAGTGGGTTGTGCCGGCAGTCTTATCGCAAGATTGAGTTCCATTGGTCGGCGCCGAAACATCACTTGGCCAACAGAAAAGCACGTGGTAGGTAGCGGTGTTGGTGTACCACATGGTTCTTCAAATTTTAATATTCAAACCACGTGTGCTTAGAGTGTTTAGTTTGGGATGAGGACGAAGTACATGTACAAATCGTCCAAGACTAGAGGGCTTCAAACCGACCTTGTGTCCTTGTTCTTCAAATTGCCGCGAGAACGGAGAATGGACGTGGTGAGGTAGCGGGCGAATCTTCTCGACGAGCAACAGGATCGAGCTCTTTACGGCCGTTTCTGGCGCTCAGAAAACGGTTGATGCCGATCTAGAAAGTCCCCCTTTTCCCTCGAACCTGCTGTTACCGTGAGCGTCACAAACCTGTCATGGACCGATGTGAAAATTGGTGAATCTCGATTGTCACCGTAAGATAAATCCTTCTCATGCCGGGAATCAAAATATAATTTTGAAGGAGTGAGGTTTTCATTTTTTTGGGGCTGATCATGAGAAACATGTTAGGACTTAACGATGCAAATGCCGGGAATCAAACTAGTGTAGATTAGTTCTGCCATTTTATATTAGGTCATGTCTGTTATGCCAGTTTAGGTTTAGGTCAAATTAGGTTCATATAAGTGCTGCCATTTTAGTTTAGCCACTGAATGTTTAGTACTGCTAGGTCAAATTAGGTTTAAAGTTAGGTCTTAATAAGGTTATATTAGTTCTGCCATTTTAGTTATTTTAGATAAACAACAACATAAGTATTTAGTTGAACATGAATTTGATTAAAAAAAAAGAGGTAGATTATAGTTTTGTGAGCATTTTGATAGTTCATTTGTAATTTTCTGAGCAAAATTCAAATTGTTATGATTATAGTTCTTAATTGAAATTGTTTTGCGTATGCATGAAGTTTATATATACCTCGACGCTGCTGCGGCTGTTCAGTTTCGGGTGACATGATGTGTCGATGATGTTTTTCTGGCGGTGGAATGTGCTGGTGGAATATGGGGGTGGAATGATGATTTTTGTGAAGATGTGTTTGTGGTGGTGGAATGTGTGGTGATGATGAATTTGTGATGTGATTTTTGATGATGATGATGGTGGTGATGTGGTTGTGATATGCATGTGACATGAAATGTTTGCACGTACCCCGAGAAGCGCTGAGCTTGCCGGAATGTTGATACTTCCGTTCCAGCAAATTCGGTACTCTATATGTCCTATTTTTTAGCAAAGGTCGTACCGAAATTTGAGCCAATAGACTAACTTGATTGGTGAGGTTTGTCCCACCTTATAAGTTGTGCTCCACAAAGTCAATTTTCCATGTGAGGCTAAACCTGGGGGGGCATGTGCCCCCTCCCCCCATCAATCTCAAAAAACTATACTCTCTCCATACCGATTTATAGGATGCATTCGGAAAATCTCTGCGACCTAGGTGGCGAGGGTCTCGACGAGAGAAAGTACATGCTATGACTTATATATTCACAACCAAAAGTTTTCATGAGTTTAGTTCAACCTGATATGGTTTTCCTATGGTGTGATTAAATGCACTTTTATGCAAGTCTTTTTGGATTTTTATCTTACGCGGAACTTTATTTCCATTCTTATTTTAAAATTTAATAGGAGACATCACCGAAAGTTTCAGAGTTGTAGAAATACTGTTGGCAAAACAATGATTTCTAATGACATATGGAGTGACCGACTTTTTATAATTATTGGGTCAAAGAGTGGGTTTTACGGGGAGAGATTTAAATCATGCAAATCAAATGATTGACCAAAAAAATTGGGTATTATGATCGGCGTGCGTGAAGGCACAGCTGCTGGGTTTTCTGCATTTGCTGCAAGGGTTCTGGCGCTGGTATCTACATATATGGTTTTTACCTTCGTTCCTAGATTGTCCCACTAAGGGGTTGTGGCGCTGTTATCTACATATCTGCTGAGCTTGCCCGCTATTAGTAGTGATTTTAGAGTTGAGAGCTTGTCGTGTGTGTAAGAGTCAATGTAATCTGTTATATAATAAAGGGTTGTGGCGCTGTTATCTACATATCTGCTGAGCTTGCCCGCTATTAGTAGTGATTTTAGAGTTGAGAGCTTGTGTGTGTGTAAGAGTCAATGTAATCTGTTATATAATAGTTTGTGTTGATCAATTCATGTTTTTTAAAGTCTTGTGATTTTCTGAGCAAAATTTTGTGAGACTTTTGATAGTTTATTTGTAAATTTCTGAGCAAAATTCAAATTGTTCTGATTATAGTTCTTAATTCAAATTGTTTATATGTCCTATTTTTAGCAAAGGTCATGCCGAAATTTGAGCCAAAAGACTATTGATTGGTGAGGTTTGTCCCGCCTTATAAGTTGTGGTCCACAAAGTCAATTTTCCATGTGGGGCTAAACCTGTGTGTGTGTGTGTGGTGGGGGGGGGGGGGGGGGGGGGGGGGGGGGGGGGGGGGGGATGTGCCCCCTCCCCTCATCAATCTCGAAAAACTATACGCCCTCCATACCGATTTTTAGGATGCACTTGGCAAATCTCGGCGGCCTAGTGGCGAGGGACTCAGCAAGAGAAAGAGATTAATTAGCTTAATTGAGACTTAATTTTAGGGAAACCGATGCAATATTTAATGCCAGAATCCCAAGGATCACGTCGAGGCCCACATAGGAGTAACCCCTTTCTGTTGCATGAAAACCATGTCGAGCGAAATTTGAGCGCATGCACTGGTTGTTTCTCTCCCTCGCCAGGATCGCGCCCAAAGCTTCTTCTTCCCCTCGCTTCGGTAGTTCACCCCCTCTCCAAGATTATACTTTTATGAGTGCATGATAATTATAACGATTGATAGATCATCCTAAAGTGTATAAAGTACATGCTATGACTTAATATATATCTTCACAACCAAAAGTTTTCATGAGTTCAGTTCAACCTGATATGGTTTTCCTATGGTGCGATTAAATACACTTTTATGCAAGTCTCTTTGGGTTTTTATCTTAGGAGGAACTTTATTTCCTTTCTTATTCTTAAAATTTAATAGGAAACATCACCGAAATTTTCAAAGTTGTAGAAAAACTGTTGTCGAAACAATGATTTCTAACGACATAATTATTGGGTTAAAGAGTGGGTTGAGAGGGAGAGATTTAAATCATGCAAATCACTAAAATGTTGAAACTATGTACCATCCAAGTATATTTTGTTTGAACTTAAAACTATGATCCATGTAGTCATTGTTACATGACTAAAAAAGTTATGTATCACTCAGACAGTACAATGAAAAATGGGACCATAGGAAGAAAGTAAAATATATATTCAGCTAGTACCTACCTACGTTCCATAAAAAGTAAACGAGTTTAGAAAATATGTGAGATGATATTTTTTTTATATATGAGGCCACCTACTCTCCATAAATTTTAAGATTACACGTATTTGTGATTTTGTCTGCCATAATTATACAATTGTCATAGCATGTTGTTATTTTGATTTCGGTATTTTCCCGTACCTATCTATGAAAACACAAATTTACAATGTGAACATATTCAAAACTTTGAAGATGATGCCCTCGCAAACTTGCTAGTTGATCTAAAAAAGGTGTGCGCTTGTGTGGTACACCGCACCCCGATGGACGGATGGAGACCCATCTTCGAACCTCGCCCCCTCTCGCCCCCCCCGAGGGCGACGGGGCGCTTCCCCACCTCCGGTCGCAGCCTCTCCCTCCTCCACCCCCTCCCGCCCGTCGCCGCCGCCGGCAGAGGTCATCGGGCGCCGCCCGCGCGACGCCGGCGGCGGCGGCCTGCCTTTACCCGTGCGGTGGATGGTGGTCGGGGCCTCCTCTTCATCCGTGGCGGTGTTCTCCGGGAAGCTTCGGTCCGGCGCGGCTGGGTGACGCTGGTGGTGGTGCTGGGCACGGCAGGGGCTGGGCTCGGCCGGCTCCATGGCTGCAAGCTCGCCGGCGGATCTGAGCGCAAGATCTGGGCATCCCGGGCCCCAGATGGGCTCGGGCGGGCTCCAGATGGGCTCGGGCGGGCCGGGGTTCTACAGCTGTGGAGCTTCTGCAGGTGGTGGTGATGACAGGTCCGGGCTGAGGACGGCGGCGGTGCGCCTGCCCATTGCAGCAGTGCGGCCGGAGCTTTACGGGCCCGTCTGGGCCCGGCCGGGCCAGCGTGGGCCTGGTGTGCTCTGGCTGCTCTGTCCGGCCGATGACTGCCTTCCAGGGGGGAGGGCAGTGGAGGTGGATCCCTCCTGCACGGTTGCGAGGCTGCCGTCCCCTGTCACGACGTTGTTGTCCGCCGCTACCTTGTAGGTCACTCGTCGGTGCTCACGAAGAGACAGATAACTGTGACTTCAAAATCGTGTGGCGCATGCTAGTGGGCGACGAAGCTAGGTGGTGGTGTTCCGTTGCGCCAGGGATTGTGGACGGGGTCGGGAGAAATCCCTGTCGGCTTGTCTGACCTGACGCGGTGCCGCCTTCGAGTGGCACCTTGCCTTCCTGAAGGGCGTCGCGGGAATTCCCTGTCAACTGTACTCTGCGTGCCGGGGGAAACCCTAGGACCGATGGTCCGGGCAACAGTGCCGGTGACGGTGCTTCCTTCTTGAAGGTGTTGCTTGGCACGGAGCGCTTCGGGGTGCTTGGAGCGTGGTGGAGCAAAGTCGGAGGGTGCAACGATTGCGAATCTGCAGTGTTTTGTCGATTCTCCGTTGTTTTCATTTCCTTTCTTTGGGCATTGTGTGTGTTTGCTGCTGCCCCAGCTTGTGTGGTGTCGAGTTTGTATCATCGGTTGTATGTTGGTCGGTGCTTTATTTATAAAGCTGGGCGAAAGCCTGTTTCGTGGACGTGCTGGCCGCCGATGCCGAGAGATGGACGGAGGCGGTGAGGTAGCCCGGCGAATCTTCTCGACGAATGCCGAGCTTGCAACTGAGGTGATGGCGACCCTCGGGCCGACGAGATGATTCGGTGGCCGTTACGTCGGACCTGTGCGGGAAAAGGGCACCTTGTCTTGTCGGCCGGCAGATCTTTAGTTTATTCCGAGCCGCCTCTACACAGTGTAGACTACACATTCCAAGGTTTATATGAAACCCGCAAGGTTGCAAAGATTTCGATATTTCGGTTGCATGCTCGTTGATGTTAAAGACAGTAAAAGTTAACCATTGCTAAATCTGTTCGGTAAAATAAGGCGTTTAAGTAGTACATTTTAATAGTTTAATCACAAGTCGAAACATGTCAAGTCTGACCATGTATCAAGAATTATTATACTATTAAAATATAATATGAAGATATATGCAATTACTGTATTTAATAAGATTGATTTGACATTGTATAGGTTGATATTTTTATATAAAAAATCGGAAAATTTCTCATATGATTTGACTTTTAACGCGCGCCGTGTCATTTTTTTTTGCGCGCCATGTCGTCATAATGCGACCTTATGTTGCCTGGGTCAAGCCGCTACGAGATTTGTCGTTTCAACGTCGTAGCGGTTGCGCTTAGATTAGACCTGGTTGGTAGGTGATGTAGTACCGCTGCTGAATTCCGCAGTTTGGGTAGTAACCCGGCAGGTTCAGTGCACCTTGTTTCGGCGATGTTGCGCTGCTGAGATTCGGTGCACCTTGCTCTCGAGAAAAGGTTCAGTGAACCTCGTACGACCATCAACCGTGGAGCATGTGTGTTGTCCTTTTTCTTTTCTTTCTTGCGTGATGCTAATTTATTTAGCATGGTTGTTTGGACAAAGACCTGTAGGATTATACAACAGTTCGTTGTCCCGACAAGACTGTCTCAAATTGTACGGCACTACGGCTAGTCGGCGCCCGAATATCACTTTTTTTTTGAACAAGGGGAGGGCACCAAGGTGCCCAATTTCATTAGCTCAGAAGCAGAGTACAGAAATAATTACAATGCCCTGAATGTTTAAGCTTTGAACAAATTGCAAGACAGGGCAACATATGTTGCTATGAGCTTTGTTCCTGCAATAACTAGATGGGCATGCTGGATACAAGCGCAGCGCCTGTTGAGCACAGTTGTGGGCAATTCTATTTGTGTTCCTGGAAATGTGTCGCACCACGGCTTGAATGGGCTGCAGCAAGCTTCGAACCTGCATCACCAAAGGCCTAATTTCCCAGTGCATAGAGGGGTGAGTGGTTGTAGGAGCAGCTATAGATGAAGCCAGGTTGCTATTATCTGTGAAAAAAGCTGCAGAGTTGATGCCAAGCTGCGACGCCATGTCTGCTGCCAGTTTAAGAGCCAAAGCTTCACTTTAGGGACCGAATTGACTTTAGTAGCCACAGCAAAAACAAAAACATTGCTACGTCCTCCTTGCTCTGGCCATGTTGCAAAAATTCCTAACCCTGCCGGTGCTGATTCCACATGAATATCCGTCTTCCAAGCTGCATCAACATAAAACCTTGGCCCTGCAAGATAATTAAAATCATTGTCTCGGTTTGGGTCAGATTGGCACTTCATCGTAGAGTGTGGTTCTGAGTCCTTCAGCTGAATTGTTTCCAGGTCATGCAAGAGAGCATTAGCTGCTATGGCAATCTGATATGGTTGAGATTGCTTCCTGACAAATAAATGATCATTCCTAGATTTCCAGGTGCACCAAAGAAAAGTGAAGATATTAACAATAGTTGCATAAGGGTGATTGCTACGCAAGAGATTTGAAATAATTTGAGTAATTGAAGTACAGTTTTGTGAAAGGATATGTGAGCGAAGGAACCATGGGTGTTGAAACCATGCAGCTCTTGCAAATGAGCAATTGAAGAGAATGTGCATGTCATCTTCCTGGAGACCACACCTAGAGCAGAGGGGCGAGATGTGCTTTGATCTTTTCGCTGCACGCGAGCCCGAAGGAAGCGCACGGCGTAGAAGACGCCATGCAAAGGTTTTTACCCTCGGGATCATCTCCTTACTCTTCTAAACCCCATTTAGTACCTGCAAGGTTGCCTCATCTGGTTTTGTTGGAGTGGGTGCGCCTGCAGCCTGCAAAAACTGTAAGCATGAACGATATCCTGATTTGGAATTATATTTGCCATTGGGAGTTGGTTTCCAACAAAGAATGTCAGCATCATTGGATAGGACAATGGGGGTTGCTTTGATAATGTTGGCGGTGGGCTGAGAGAAAAGTTGATCAATTAAACCTCATCCCATTTTGCCTCTCCTGTAATCATGAGCTGATTGACTAAGGCAGGATAAGTAAAAGGTGGAGTCTGAATTATAAGGTCATCATAGAGATTTGTCCACGCAGAGCACCAAGGCGTATTCCAAATACAGAGATTGCCAATGGAAATTTGATAAAAAGCATTTTGCTGAAGTAGAGGAATCACTTTTAAGACTGAAGACCAGAAGGCAGATTTGGGAGTATTTGGCTTTGGTCTCCAAATGGATGAGTCATGGAAATATTTGGATTGAAGGATACAGTAGAGTTGGCTATTGGGCTCATTCACAATTCTCCACAGGCCCGAAAGAATGAGTCCATAATTGACGGCCTGCAAATTTCGAATGCCTAACCCACCTTCTCTTTTTGGGCGCAGATGTCCTTCCAAGCTTTTAGACAGAGAGATTTAGTCAAGGGATCTGAGGTGATGCCAGACCACCAAAAAGTTCTAATAATTGCATTGATTTTCGCTATAAACTTTTTGGTGAATATGATATTAGACATGTAATAAACAGGAATAGAGGCAAAAACCGAGTTAATTAGTTCTAGTCTGGCTGCATGAGATAAAGAATTAGCTTTGTAGGTTCCAAGCTTAGCACTAAATTTGTCTAGAACAAAGTTATAAGCCTCAGATCTATTCTTTGCTGGGAGGACTAATGGATGCCCCAAGTGTATGAAAGTATCATCAATTAGTGGGACTGGAAATATATTTAGAATTGCAGCTCTCTCATTTTGACCAACAAACCTGCTGAAAAGGATTCCTGATTTTGCCCAGTTTGGTAGCTGACCCGACGCCCCACAGAAGGAGTTGAGGATTCTCTGCATAGTTTGAGCTTCTTTTAATTCAGCTGCACCACAAATTATTAGATCATCTGCAAAAAGCAAGGAATGAATAGGAGGACACTTTGGTCCCAGGATGATTCCATGCAGATCATGAGCCGACAGAGCATCCTGCAATACAAGCGAGAGTTCATTGATTGCAAGGACAAAAAGATATGGTGATAAAGGACAGCCTTGTCGTATTCCTCTGTCTGAAACAAATCTCGCATAAGGTTGACCATTGATAACAACAGAAAAGATGGGTGAAGAAATACAGCATGGATGAGTTTTATGAAATGAGCATGCAATCCTTTGCGAGCAAGAGCCTGCAGAATAAAATTCCATTCCAATCTATCAAAAGCTTTGGCCAAATCAATTTTCAGAAGAAAAGCCTTTTCTTTCCACGAGGACAGTTGAAAAGAGTGAGTGATTTCTTGGGCAATTATGATGTTGTTGCTAATCCGTCTACCCTGGATGAAAGCTTGCTGGGAAGGGTGAATATAATCTGGAAGATGGGGTTTTAGTCTATTAGCTAGGCATTTGGCAATAATCTTGTAGAGAACGTTGCATAGGCTTATAGGTCGATAATCAGTAGGAACAATAGGGACCAACTTCTTTGGAATTAAGGCAATGTGTGTGTCATTTATGTGTGCAGGGAGGATACCAGTAGCAAAAAAAGAAGAAATAAGATTAGCAACATCATCTCCTATCCAGTCCCAAGTAGCCAAGTAAAATTCTACATTAAAACCATCCGGCCCAGGAGAAGCATTTCTTTTCATCTCTTTTAGAGTTTCCCAAATTTCTTGCTTTGTAGGCGTAGAATAAGTCGGGTCATCTGGGAGGTCCGAGTTGCCTGCAAAGATGTTATTGCTTTGTCCTGCACAAGAGGAAGTGAATATAGATCTAAAGTAGGAGACAAAAGTGTTAGCTATCTGGTCCGGCATGAAGTGAACAATATTATTTTCATCTTTGACAGATAGAATAGTATTTCGCCTCCTGCGCTTTGCAATGGTCCTGTGAAAATAAGCTGTGTTCCTGTCTCCATCTTTCACCCAGTGTTTCTTAGCCCGCTGCATTTGATAATCATTTAACTTAGTGACTGTTTGTTCATACCTTTGCACCAGCATCCCTTCTAAACTGTGATCCTGCATGGTGGTTGGCTTAGACTGAATTTCCTTGATTTGGTGTTCCAACTCCTGTAACTCATCCTGCAGAGGTTTCTTTTTCCTGCACCAGATTTGAGTTCTCTACAAGCTTGTTAATACGATTGTGAAAAGCTGAGTTGGTTGTATTTGTCCAGCAAGCTTTAGCATATGATTGGAAGTCTTGTTCTTTTAGCCACCAGTTTTCAAATTTGAAGAAATTCTTAGTTTTACGTGTATTTCCATCAGTGGAGCAAAGAATAGGCGCATGATCACTAAAACAATAAATCAGAGGCATGTTGTAAACATTTGAAACAGGATAAATTGCACACCATTCAGAATTGACTAGACATCTATCAAGCCTCTGAAAAAGAGTTTAGAAGAGAAGCGCCTGTTCGTCCAAGTGTAAACCGGCCCACTAAAACCAAGATCAAACAGACCACACTTTTTACAAAAGAGCGAAAAGCATACATGCGGCTACGATTAATATTAGCAGTACTTTTTTCAGTATCATACAACAGGTCATTCATGTCTCCATGCATAAGATAGGTAAGTTGCTATTATCATACACAAAATTTGCAACTTGACTCCAGATCAAAGCTGTCTGACGATGATAAGGGTCACCATAAACGCAAACTAACCCAAACTTCTGATTCCTTGACTTATCAGTGGCTATAGCTAGGATAAGATGGAAAGTTGAGGTATAAACATCAAGGTGAGTGTTGTCAGCCCATATTAACCAAAGCCCTCCGAACTCTTGCGGGAAGGTACCACAAAAGCATTATTCATATTAAAACGAGCAACAATATCATCTGAACTAAATTTGGAAGTTTTTACCTCGGATAAGAAAATTACCTAAGCTCTTGTGGAGACAATCATATTGGCAAGATGGCACATTTTAGGGCTGCGAGGCTCTTACCGATACCTTGACAGTTCCATCCCAGTAGTTTCATGGTGTCTACTGCGACTCGAGGGTGAAACTGATTTGTATCTTGAACAACTGCCTCACACCACTGCTTCAAGAAGATCCCTGAAGTGGCTCGGAAGAAATCGATCCACTACCCGGCAAGAACGGATCAGAGCAGGATTTGAAGGAACGGGACGAATAGATCTAAATCAGGTTGCGTATCAGAGTTTCTCTCTAAATTGGGGATTTTTGGAGTCTAGGCGGAAGCTAGATGAACAAGAACTTGAATGACTGGGCTAGATAGATCAGGGGGCAGAGAGAAAGGTGTCAAGCTGCATCAGAGAGGGGATTTATCTTGGGGAAGTGATCAGAAGGGAAGCATCAAGACGAGGAAGACGGCATATCGCCATTCGCCACACGGGACAAAGTCAACGGCAGGGTGGAGTCTACAGAATCTCGCCCGAATATCATTGGGCCGACTGAAAGCACGTGTTTGGTAACATGCTTCCGTAAGACTTGCATGTCCAGATCATGTGTAACTAGACGATGTTTACTTATCCAGGTTTAGCTTGGGATAAAATCCTACTCCCTCTGTTCCATTTTAATTGACTTACATATATCTAAATATGAATGTATCTAACATTAAAACGTGTCTAGATGCATCCATACGTGGATATATGCGAGTCAATGAAAATGGAACGGAGGGAATACATTGTTAATTAAGTTATGTTATTATTAGGATTGTCGTCAAATTCTTAGCCTGCCTATGTTTGTTTGTCGACTCTATGGTGGGGAGTAAACCGGGATTAAGACACAATCTTCATTCGTTTCTTTTATGCAGACATTGGTAAAAAAACTCAACTTTTTCGCGGAGCAAACATGAATTAAGAACATACAATGGTAGCCATAATGTAAATATTTTAATGCAAGACATGCAGATATATGGAACATGGTGGTAGTCAGCTCATGTAATGCGGTTACACCACGATTGAATGAGTCTTGGTAGGAGAATCAATCTGTGGTTGGATGGTTAGAAGGGTGGTTGTACCCGATCCTTTCAGAGTCTAAATCTCAAGTTTGGTAGGAGAATCAATTTTAGGATCATGGTTTAATTGGACTTATTTTGAATTAGCTTAAATTGTTGATAATTTTTTGTGTTATTTCATCGACGTTGCATGTGTTGAATGGACTTGAGGGGTGATTTTGAGGGGGAACGCATATCCAACCGGGCTGGACCTCCCTCATTTCGTCGACGTTGCATGTGTTGAATTGTTGATATAACTTTTTAAACTTTGACCAATTATATAGAAAAATATATCAACATTTACGATACCAAAGCAAATCCACATGATACGAAATTCTATTTCATGATGGTTTCAACTGTATTGATCTGAAATTATAAACTATAAAAAGTTTGACTTTAAGCAAAATTATAGGCATCCTATTATGGGACGGAGGAACCAGAATTTTCAGTGACGCCGAACCGAAGAAGTCAGCCCGTGTAAAGGTATCCACTTAATGATATAAGATTTTATGCAATGGCCATAGAGAGTGTTGAAAGAATCTGGTCCTTACTATGAATAGATGTGGTCCCGATTTAATCTTGAAAAAATACAAGAAATTATATCAAAAAGTAGATTTTTTTTTAAATTTGGAGTCCTTTTATATTTACGAGTTGACAGGAGAAAAAATTAAACCAATCTATTACGATTTTTCAGAAAATTCGCGCAGCAAGCCCCATCAATCCACGACATGTGCCTTCCCAGACATGGCTCATCAAGATTCAATGTACTACTGTAGTACGTACCAGGCAAAACAATTCGGCACCTGTGCTCCTGCAACTTAAAAAAAATTTGAAATCATATTTATGAGTTTCAAAATATTCTGAAAAAAATAGGAAAATGCTATATGCCACGAACGTGTAAATTTTCAATTTGAGACAAGTTATATATTTTCGGCTACGCAAAAATAAGAAATCTGATACTGTATAATTTAGTACCCTTCACCTAGACGATTGAGCAGCCACGCGTGCATCCACGTACGGCGGCGAAGCTGGCCCCGCTCCGCTCGCGGTCGATCGACATGAGAGACAGCGACTGCCACCGAACGCACGGACGTACGGGATATTGACCACGTCGCGCGTCGGCAGCGACAGAGCTCAACCGGCACTCACGACGTACGTGCTGCTCTTTTGCGGCGGGCATGCACGTAGTACGGAGTACATCATTGTACAGTACCTGCAATAGCCGCCAAATAAACCAACGGTGCTGGCAGCCGGGCGAATCTTCTCGACGAATGCCGAGCTTGCGATTGCGACCTCCCGGCGAGAGCGAGACGACGATGCCCGTTTCTGCCGCTCCATCCATCCATCCATCCATCCATCCATCATTGCGCGGTCGTCTTCAGAGATCTGTGGGGAAAAGGGCTCCTTGTCGACCGGCAGATATTTACCAATTCCGGACCGTGTCACCTTTTTGGCCGAGTCACCTTTACACATTCCAGGTTTTTTACGAAATCCGCAATGTTACAAATTTCAGTTGCATGGATAAGTATCAGTGGTGGAGCCAGAAGTTCAACTATGTATAGTCAATGCGAAATTGGTTAGTCAAATACATGTATACACGTATTTGTGGTATTTTTCCATGAAATCTGCTGCATGTATTACCAAAATACTGTTTAATCTTATTTTTTTACATCAAGTCTGCTGGTATTCCCAAAGAACCATGTAATTAATTGCTATTTTTTTTACATCAAATCAGCTTGTATTACCAATAAAACGGTGTAGTAAATTGACTACACAGCTCTAGTGTGGCTCCGTCTATAGTACTCTCTCCGTTAAGAAATACTTGACACAAATGTCTAAATATGGATGTATCTACAAAACATGTATAAATATATCTATATTTACACAAACACATGTTAAATATTTCCAGACAGACTGAGTAACAATTAGCCATTACTAACTCTGTGTCGACGAACACATTTTATCAAAATTCATAACATCTTTCGTTTGACCATGTATATACAAAAGATATCAAGAATTGTGATTCTATACAAATATAATATCAAAACATATTTAGTTAGGGTATATCTAATAATATTGATTCAAAATTGTATAGGTTGATATTTTTTCTAAAAATTTATATGATTTGACTTTTGACGAAATTTATACGACTTGTTTAACGGAATGGAGAGGGTATATATATCAGTTATAATACCACTCTCCCCTACATGTATTCCTGTCTTGCGATACTGCGATGAATTGCTAGGCTGAGAAAAGCTAACCCTATAGTAATTCTCATAGCTTAACACTTTAACCCGCTAGTTTAGATTAGCTGATTCTTGTCGCCAGCAAACATGCATATACGCGAGTGAACATTTAACAAAAAGGATAAGATGGAAGGGACGTGATAAATGCTTCCTTCATGACAACGCATGCTAGTGTCACTACCGTGCAACGTGCATGCTTATCTAGATGATCAATATACTGCTTTGTTTTTTTATCAATACTACTAGTTCACATGTACGTGCGTACAAATATAGCAAAGGACACAATCTATCCTTAAATTCTCTAGCTTGCCAAGGGTTCCTGACCGGCCGGAGAGCATCTCTAGCAATTCCCGTAAAGACTGGGCCTTTAAAACACGTAAGGCCCCGCTTGGATCGACAGTAATCGGGCCGGAATCGGCCAGGAATAAATTACGGACCTCCGACCCTCCATAAATTAACGAACCGATCCGTACGTATTTTCCGGCGCGGAAAAGTAAACAACGATCCAAGCGAGGCCTAAAGGGAATTTGTAACACGTTTGTAAGGACCAAAAATGAGGTTTGCCGCAAACCGTTGGAGCTGCGGTGACGGCCACAGAGAGGTGATAATGTTCCTTAGTATCGCCGCTATGACGGCGAGTTTGTGCTCCCCGCGAACCATCCTGGCACCCTGACTATTTTGCTTCTGTTGAAGACTACCTTGTGTCCTTGTTCACCGGGCAGGTTTGCAGCACCGTGACGGCCACATGGAGTCGGTGGAGTTGATAATCTGGGTGAGCACTGCCACCCCGACGACCTCTTGGTCGTCATGGATGTCACCTCGTGTCATGCTAGTATCAGAGTCTAATCTATGAAATATATACTCACTACCTTGCATCCCGTTTAATTAGCTTACACCGCATACAATGAGGCAATCACCGTGGCGCCTTGTTGTCCGGGAACTTGAGAACGTATATGAACTGACAAGAATCAGTAGAAGGGACTGACTCGCTCTTACCTCGCGAGGTGGGCTATTCAATACAAAAATATACATGTGTACTGTTAAAAGGAAAATTTTATTTCCAACCTGTATATGCTCACGGCCCATTGGCCCAACAGCGCAGCTAGGTGCCACGCTCTCGCGGCGCTGATCAGGTGATGAACTCGAAATTTTAATACCACCTCGACTGAGTACAGAGATGTTCGAGGCGCGGGATGATGCTTGACGTATGAAACCAAACCGATGAAATACGTGCGGAGGAAACGTATCTGGGTCGTTGATCAGAAATTAAACGGGAAAGATTTAAAGTGTTTGCTACTTGACATCGGGACAATCTGGATCGTTGATCGAAAATTAATCGGTCATGATTTAAAGTATCCCAACATGTTTGCTCTTTTAATAATAGTATAGATAATGCTTTGTTTTCTTGACTATGCTTGCCTCGTGTGACGTCGTGGAGCACGGGCGACCAGTCCCAGAGACAAAATACTAGACACGTCCAGAATTTTCAATGATTCTGATCCGAAGAAGAAGTCAGCCCATATGCTAGAGACGCACCTTGCTCTGATCCGAAGAAGAAGTGAAACCGGGTGGGTTCAGTGCACCTGTTTTCGGTCATGTTGCGCCGCTGAATTTCGCAGTTTGGTTAGTAAAACCGGGTGGGTTCAGTGCACCTGTTTTCGGTCATGTTGCGCTGCTGAGATTCGATGCACCTTGCTCTGGAAAAAAGGTTCAGCTTACCTCGTACCCGATTGAGATTCGATGACGTTGTGTGGCTGACTTTGTGGTGACGTTGTCTCATTGATGTGGTTATTCTAGGAACAAAATATGGTACCGAGATAAGAGTTGTCTCGGCAGGCAAAGTATGTCGGTCTGGATTGCAAGTTACTTACATGCTCTGGAAGCCGAGTTCTATCATGGGGTTCTTTACCCCATACCCATTCCTCTGTCATCCGCGTCCTGGCAATTGACTTGACGCATTGTGAGTGGCAGATCTTGTGAACTCGGTTTTGAAGGGGGGGGGGGGGGGGGGGGGGGGGGGGAGGGAGACTCGGCGGCTAATGAAGGTTCTGAAGAGGTCATCGCCTGTCAACCCTTCCCCTGGAGTTGATTGACGATCTTGTGAATCTGGTTGATCTCGAGGTTTGTCTCCTTTGGGTTGAACTGCCAATTAAACTGCTCTGTGGGGGCACCGAGACTGAATGTCGGCAGGTTCAAGAAATCGGCATTGTCCGGGCTCTTCACGTAGAAGAACGCGCGCTGCCACTTCCGGCATGACTCCAGGCTTTGAATCGAGGAAAGATGGAGTCTTTCCGAGGTATAATTGTAGCGGCTCCGCACGGGGTCATCTCCTTGGGGAAGTTCTTGTTCGGATCCGGAACACTCTGCTTCCGGAGTTGGAAATACTTGGCCCAGAGGTCAATGGTGGGCTAAAGACCGAGATATCCCTCGGAGAAAGAGACATATGCTGAGAGAGTGGTGATAGCATTGGCTGGAAGGTGATGGGGTTGAAGGTGAAACCGATCTAAGAAACCTCGGAAGGACGGGCTCGCCGGGAGGCCAAAGCCGCGCTCAAAGTGCGCGACGAAGACCACGCGTTCGCCGGGTTCCAAACTCGGCTCAGCCTCTTTGCCAGGGGGCCGGCATATCACCTCTTTCGGGATACGCCGAGTTCGGATCAGCCAGTCAATCTCTTTTTGGGAGACGTCGGAGCCTTCCCACCCGGCGCGCTCACCCTCCTCGACGGCGGCGTCGGCGGGATCCGCGGTGGCGCGATGAGGAAATGAAGGCCACGCACCCGTGCCGGCGGCGGAAATCTGCAAAGAGGCAAGGATTCACCAGCGGTGAGCATCTCTTGATGTTTATGCGGTGGAGGAAAAGAAACACCAAAGAGAAACAAAGAAGAAGATCTAAAGGAAACCTATGAGCAAGAATCTATGAGCAAGGAACTAAATCCTAGCCGCGGGAGGTGCTATGGATGAATAGCTTACCGGTGATACGGCGGCGGCGGCGCGAGGCGAGGAACGCAGGGTGCGCCGGCGGAGAGCTTGGTTCGGCGGCAGCGTGACGAACTCCGATCGGCGAGGGCTCGTGGGGTCCGGCGTCGTGCGGTGGCGGAGTGCTCTGCGCGAAGCGCTCTGTGCGGTGGCGGCGAGGAAGAAGAAGAAGAATGAGAGAAGAGGAGAAAAGGTTTACCCCACTCCCCTATTTATGGGCATGTGAAAAAAGAGAGGATGTCTAGTTAGTTTCCCAAAAATCAATATAGTATAGTATCCATGTTTATTGTTTGATAAAATCCTACAATGTTGTTATTTGGACTGTCGTCATATTTATAGCTCCCCTACGTTGTTTGTCGACTCTATGTTGAGTAAACCATGATTACAGCACACAATATTCATCGATTTCTTTTATACATACAGTGGTTAGAAAAACTCAACCTTTATTTGGGGAGTGAACGTGAATTAGGAACACACAAAAGTTTCATGAAATTCGTTGACATGGCTCAAGAGTGGTCGCGGTCGGACGATCTCTGCTGAGGAACCTGGCGATTCGACCACGAGAAACTAAATGAATAGGCTGTTTTATCGCGTTGTTTTGTCAACTAGGGCAGTTACCTGCGATAATCGGCTAACCCTTGTACTCCCTCCGTTCCAAATTAATTGACTTCCATTTACCCACATGTAGATGTATCTATACATATAACATGTCTAGATACATCCATATGTGGATATATGGAAATCAATTAATTTAGAACGGAGGGAGTATTTTTTTTAGTTTCTCTTCTTCGCTCCCCCCCTTCTCAGAGATCATTGTAATGTACAAAATGTGACCCTAACAGAACGTCAGTTTATCTAAAGCTAGAAAGTACAAGTTTTTAATGACCATTCTGACATAGTCTCTCGGCATAAGCAATACGTTACATGAGGCACTAATGAAATCCGGGGTTGTTTACTGAGCATTAATTATTTGCTGAGAGTCTTTCATCCGGCCCGACAAAGACTTCCATATGTTGCGTGTTTGATTAAAAACACTCGGCAATCAGGGACGGAGCCAGAAACTGGGATTAAGGGGGGCAATTAGTGTGTGAGACTTGTATGAGGGTGGCTAACCTAGCTAAAATATACTAAACAAGTAGTTGAATCATTAATCTTTCCAAAGAAAAATACAAGCATAGGGGGGCGTAGCCCCTGCTCGTCCCCCCTTGGATCCGTCCCTGTCGGCAATAGACGACATTCGGCAAGTAAGGTATGGAACACTTGGCAAATATGATCGTGCAAAGGTATGGTACATGGAGTAGCGTAGCCAGGATAAATGAACGCCCCAGGCCAACCTCATGCTACAGTGATAAACAGTGCACTAAAGTACCGACAATAGCTAAAATCAACAAAAGAAATTAGCTGCCACACCCCAGGCCATGACCAGTGTTGCCTGGCTACGTCCCTGAGTTCATGTGTCCCAAACAGGTGCGATTGATGAGGGGGATGACGCTATCCTATTTGCCGAGTGTCCCATGACGGGCATTCACAAACACTTTATTAAACCAAGTTAGCTTCGTGTGTCGTGCACCTTTTCTCCACGGACAGCTCCCACCCCTTTCCTTGAGAGTCAGCCGCTGTCTCCTCCGCTCGCCCCGGCTCGCTCCTTTCTCCTCTCCGGCGGCGTTGCCGGCCGGTGTGGAAGAGGATGCGCAGCGCCGGCTGTACATATTAGATGCCTAGGTTTAGTTTTTCTTGTGTGTGGCTTCGTGCCCAATGAGTGTAGGATCCTGGATCTTTGCAGCCAGATCCAGGCTGTGCTACGCCGATGGCAGGCGGTGGTGCATCTGAGGCTTTGGGAGTCGCGCATCCCTCCTTTGCTGGACTGCATATCTTTCTTCTTCTTCTTTCTTCATGGCTGTGCTCCGTCGACTCGCAGCGACGCCGGAGTTGGATTTCTTCTTCTCTGCGCTTCAGATCCATGGTGGAAATGTTGCAGGGATCGAGATGATCCTAGCCTTTGCATTAATTTCGCTTGCCGTATCTTCTACTCTGTAGATCAATGGATGCAGTGCTGGTCTTTTTCTCTGGCTGGCCGTGGCGGCAAAGGGAGAAAGAGGCGCTGCTGCTGCTCTTCTTCGACCTTGACGGAGTGGACTGTGCTGCGTCCTGGAGCTCCACACACGGTGGTCTTCTTCACTGCCGTGATCCGTGGCCAAGAAGGTGGCCGAAGTACAACCTCCTCATCGGAGGCCTTCTCAATCCAGCGCCAGTGCTCGGCGGCTCGATCCAGCCAAGTGGTTCGTCCCCGGCTGGGCTTAGCTTGCTGGTGGCTGCGATTGCTCGTCGGAAGAGAGAGTCCGAGCGCAAGGAGCTCCGATGATCTCGGCGTCGACGCCTGGAGATCGCCGGCGAGGTGTGGCAGAGGCACCGAAGGGCTTGATTGCATTTTATTTTTTAGCTCTAAGGTGTTTTTTTTATTACTCAACATAGTTCATAATAGTATGCCCATTTTGGTGCAGAGATGCATCTAGCCACGCCAAACAATAGTGCCACGAAAAGTTTCCAAAATTGTTTATTGATTTTTATAAAAGATTAAGTGAAAAGAAAAATAGTCCACGAGATTAGGAATGATTGACACAGATTTGTCTCCATACGGATGTATTTAGACATATTTTCGTGTGTAAATACAGCTATATTTTGCCAAATTGAGTCAACCATATTTAATCGGCGGAAGTAGTAGGATTTTGTGTGGTACATTGATGAGCATGTCGGGGAAGGCAATGTGAATATGTGTCATGGATGGTGGTTCCAGCGTAAGAGCACACCACCACCGGCCGGCGTCCGTGCAGCACGCACAATGCACCCCGGTTGATAGGCTTCCCAGAAGGGAATCCCTCGGTGAGGACGTAGAAGGTGCATGATTGCACCGTGTCTATGGCAGCCGATTCGGGCTCTCGCGACGAGCGTGCTGCTCTTTGGCGTGCCGTTGGGTCAGGTTCAGTTACTTGGGCTGGTCTCCACGTACCCGCCAAATTAACCAACGGTGTGGGCGGAAAGGCGTAGAACATCGTGCGGTGCGATCGAGGGGAGTACGTGCTGGCCTCTGGTCGAATCGCGGTGACGGCGACGTCTCTCAGGGAACTAATGGAGGAGGAGATGCCCATTCGACGGAGGAGCTCCACTCCACTGACCCCATCTATCATTGCGTGGTCAGTCTCCAGCGACCTGTGCGAGGCCGGAAAAGGGCTCCTTGTCGACACTCATCTTTTACCACTTCCGGACCCTCTACGTGTCATCCTTACCCTTTTTTTTAAAACAAAAGGGGTAAGATGACTTTTCACAACAACTTTAAAAAGGTATTTTCGGTATTGGGAGCATCGATCTACTATGGTGTGTCAAAACACCGTATTCGTCATCCTTGCTCTTTTGTACTAGTTTCTATTGCTACTGAGGTTTGGTATGAATCACGAGATGCAAATTGATTGTGAGCTGCAAAATATATACAGAGATGCATGTAGACAATAAATTACAAGATAATTGTTTTATATGTTCTTTTTATCGCCAATGAATGTTTTTGTTTGTTATCTGATATTCCTGATGTAGTTAATCAATCGCCGAATTTGGGGCCAAAATATTGATTTACTGTGGTGAGTCAAAATGTAAGACTTCGTCATGCTTGCTCTTGTGTAGTTTCTATTGGTACAGAGGCTTGGTATGAACAACCACGAGATGCAAATTGCGAGCTGCAAAATATAGAGATGGAGACGATGACATAGAATAAAATTGTTGTATATCTTTTTTTATCGCCAATGAATGTTTTTGTTTGCTGTGTGATATTCGTTTTTTAGTTACTCAATCGCCGAATTTGGGACCATATATGCTCTCATGTGCCAAGTTAATAGTGTCATTCATCCGGAGAATTGATGGACTAATTTGCTATCGAATGCAAGTTTTTTTTTGTACCTCATATGTCTTCTACTCTATTGTTACTTTTGTGTGTAATTTCATTTGTTCGATGTGTTTTATTCTTCAAGAAAGACCCGACGTATATAGTTAGGGCATGTACAAAGGCGCACCTACTCTTAGTCATCCACATCATTTAGAGAAGTCAAAATTATAAGTTGTACAATGCATTATCTCTTATTGTCATCCCTAGCAATTAATGAGAATTAATTATATTTTAGTAGAAAATTGTATTTCTAAGGAAAGACAAAAGGTACAACGGTGAAATTAGTCTTCCCTTATTTTGTAAGAGATCATCCCTTAGCTAAGGGAAAACAATCTCCTCTTTCTTAATTCTCTCTCCATCAATTAGACAAATATCCTACGTGCCAACGTCAAGAGAATGCTGACGTCACCCCCATTATACATGTCCTTATAATCAACCACTATGGTTGCCCCTAAAAAATCACTGTGATTGCTACCACCAGACAAGCATATCCTAAATTAGAACTAAAGGATTCTCCCAAAACAGCTGCCACGATAAGCATCCCAAAGAAAAACCAACAAAAACCAGAGGACAGCTGCAACCCTGAGGCGCCATCAACGTACGCTCGAATCCACAGTATTCACAACCTCTCGTGACAATCCGCGGTGGCCACACACGAAGCTCGGCCGACCACCGCACGCGTCCCGACCAGCGCAGCTGAAGTCGGCCGTGACCTCATCCGCCGGATCCGTGGCCTATCCCCGGCGATCCGATCGCCACCTTCCCGAAACCCTCCACCTCATCCACCACACGTGCCCTTTTCCTCCCCAAAGTAATATCCCGGCTCTCCACGCAGCCGCCGTCGCTACCGTCCCCTGCTCTCCACTCACTCGCCCTCCTCCGAACTTTCCAGACCTCCCTACCTCCGCCCCCTATTTATCCCCCCAAGCCCACAGTTCCTCATCCATTCATCACCACCACCACACCCACAGATTTCTCCACAACAGCCAGCGGAATCAGCAGCAGCAGCGGAGTGATTTCAAGAAAGGAGCTTTCTTTCTTTCTTCCAACAGCAGAGGATTTGCCTACATACAGACATGGGGATGGCCGTGCGCAGGAGGGAGCGGGACGCGGAGGCGGACCTGAACCTGCCGCCGGGCTTCCGGTTCCACCCGACGGACGACGAGCTCGTGGAGCACTACCTGTGCCGCAAGGCGGCCGGGCAGCGCCTCCCGGTGCCCATCATCGCCGAGGTCGACCTCTACCGCTTCGACCCCTGGGCGCTCCCCGACCGCGCCCTCTTCGGCACCCGCGAGTGGTACTTCTTCACGCCCCGGGACCGCAAGTACCCCAACGGATCCCGCCCCAACCGCGCCGCCGGCAACGGGTACTGGAAGGCCACCGGGGCGGATAAGCCCGTCGCGCCGCGCGGCGGGCGCACCATGGGGATCAAGAAGGCCCTGGTGTTCTATGCCGGGAAGGCGCCGAAGGGGGTGAAGACGGATTGGATCATGCATGAGTACCGGCTCGCTGATGCCGGGCGGGCCAGCGCCGGCGCCAAGAAGGGCTCACTCAGGGTAAGCTTCTTGATCCTTCGATTTGAATCTTCTGGTTTCTGAAAAAAGATGGATCTTTGCTTTGATTGATCTGGTGGAGTAAGTGATTGTCTGAAGCTGATTAAAATTTCTTGAATTTTCAGTTGGACGACTGGGTGCTGTGCCGGCTGTACAACAAGAAGAACGAGTGGGAGAAGATGCAGCAGCAAGGGGATCAGCAGAAGGAGCCTAAGGCGGAGGAGGCGTCCCCATCCGACATGGTCACCTCGCAGTCCCACTCCCACTCGTGGGGCGAGGCGCGCACGCCGGAGTCGGAGATCGTGGACAACGACCCCTCGTCGATGATGTTCCAGCAGGCCGCGGCCGTGGCGCACCAGGAGATGATGGCTACGCTGATGGTGCCCAAGGAGGAGGCGGCGGACGAGGCCGGGAACGGGGCCGGTGGCAGGAACGACCTGTTCGTGGACCTCAGCTACGACGACATCCAGAGCATGTACAGCGGCCTCGACGTGATGCCGCCCGGGGACGACCTGCTCTACTCGTCCCTCTTCGCATCGCCCAGGATCCGTGGGAACCAGAACGGCGCCGGCACCGGCATGCCGGCTCCCTTCTAAGCAAGCAAGACAGAGACTGGTGCGTCGAGAGACCGACAACGAGATCGAGAGAAGTGGGAAGAATGGCTTCCTCGCCGCGGATGGAGATCTGTGTAAATATAGCAGTAGGAAACGGGAGAGTCGGGTCGGGGCGTGGTGCGGCGCCGGCGCGGGGCGTGTTGTACATCGAGAGCCTGGTGCCGGGGCTGGGTCATTCTTTTGTTTTTACTTTTCACTCAGTACTCTCACATACATATGTAGCTCCTCTTTTCTCTTCAGTGAAACCGACCAAATTTTGTTGTTCGTCTGCTCCTCGCTGTACTTGATAGTGTCTGATGGTTTACTCTAATCGCGGTAACATTAACTCATCTGAAGTTCTGAACAAATGTAGTTCAAGCATCGTTATGCAACTCTCTTAACTGTTTGCTGCTACTGCCAGTTAACTATGGTGCCGGGCAGAATGGTTACACAACTTGATAGTGTCTGAATGGTTTACTCTAATCGTGGTAACATCAAGGCACCATCTGAACAAATGTAGTTCAAGCATCGTTATGCAACTCTCTTAACTGTTAACTTTGGTGTCGGGCAGAATGGTTATGCAGCTTGAGCGTTCTTTGCACTTGCTAAGACTCATCTTAAACGCTAGCTACGGACTCGTGATGCTCGTCTGAAATTGTTGCCATGCCAGAGCTCACTTGGCTCGAGCATAAGCGCATGTCTAATTTCTGCAGAAAACAAACGTGCACACGTACAGCGTAAAGGTAGAACCGAGCTTTTTTTTTCCAGGGTAAACGGCTTAATTAACATCAATATACAAGGTCTACCGGATGCAATCCCGATCATGGTCTAGAATAAAACGTGAGCTAGCAACATTACAAGTCGTAGCCGAAATATGTGCCGTACCGTTGATAGGACGATAAACATGGCGAAAGGCAACTGACGAAAACCCAGCAGCCTGAAGTTTGATATCCGCCACAACATTGCCAACCGGAGTTCTATCAGAGGTCTTTGAATTTAAACGTTGGATCAATGACAGGCAATTAGAGGCGAAATGACCTGGTCGTAGCCTCCATCACGGGCCAGTGACACAGTCGCGCTGGGGGCAGTATCTAGCGGCGGAGGTGCAGCGGTGCAGCCGTGCAGCGAACGCCGGCGGCAACTGTGGGAGTTTTTTTTTTTTTTTTGAGCATCTGCGAGCTAGTGTTCTTCCGGTGCCCGTTCGAAACAAGAGAGAAAGGCCCAATCGATTTGGATTGGGTCGGCTATGCAGCCAGGGTATATTTGTCTTACTGATTTTGCCTTTCTCCTCAAAATAGAAGAAATTAAATGAAAGGGCAAAATATCAAGTGCCAAATAATGTGGCAAAAAAGAAAGCTAGATATAAATGAGGGCAAATCGGATAGCGGCAAAGTAAAACGGGGCAAAAAAAATCAAACACCCCACATCCACCCTACCCCCTCCCAGGCCGACACCAAGTTTGCAAATGACATTGATGGTGCCCTCGAGGAATCCAAGGTGTATTATAAATGTGAGAAACTCGCATGAGCTTGCGACGATTTGATGAAGGAGTACTCCGATGAGGAGACGAATCACGCGGATGATGCATTCTCGAACTAGTATGTTCGAGATAGTGGTATTTAGTATGCCTATGTTTCTTTTGGAACTATGTTTCTTACAATAAGAACAATACACAAAAGAACTATACACAAGACAGAAGGAAAAAGAACAAAAAGAACGTTGAGGAAATGAGAAGATGAAACTGATAAGAACTTTAGCCACCGAATTGTTCGGCGCCTTGCAACCAGACTGTCCGGCACGAGAAGACCAAGCAAGGGACACAAGACACGCACCATACACGTTTGACACATGTCCCACAGTGCTTTGTTACATCGCCAGACAGTGCACGCCCCTAACAACCGCACACTTGCCGGACATGTCCGACACCTATCTGGCTCGTTGAAGCCACGAAGCCACTTGTGAGAAGGACTGCGCCAGATGAGTTAATTGCACCACGGGTCACACAACTCGTCCGCTATGTGTACTTTGGTCACACATCTCAAAAACGTGCATAACGGGTCACACATCTCACATGTAGGTGCACTTTGGTCACAAACCGTACTTGTCAGTCCGTTTTGGACGGTAAATTTTCAAAAAAAACCTGGAGTAATATTAGGAGGACCATTTTGTAAAATTTAAAAAATTAGGAGGACCATTTTGTAAAATTAGGAGTACCATTTTGTAAAATTAATATTGCTCCATAGGGTTTTCTGAAAATTTACCGTCCAAAACGGACTGACAAGTACGGTTTGTGACCAAAGTGCACCTACATGTGAGATGTATGACCCGTTATGCACGTTTTGAGATGTGTGACCAAAGTGCACATAGCGGACGAGTTGTGTGACCCGTGGTGCAATTAACTCGCGCCAGATTATCTAATGTTGCAGCCGTAAAACTGTCCGACGCCCTGCCTGCGTGCAGAAATCGAGTTATGACCACTCTATCTTTTCCCTTACCAATCTGTTCACACCTACCACTATAAATACCCCTTGGTGTGTTCATATTATGTTAGCAAGAAATTAGAACTTGAGTTGTGCTTTGCTCCCCCACATGTGTGGAACCCAAAGGCCTCTGTTGGAGATGTATCAAGAGCTATTCTTTCGCTGAGTGATTCAAGTAGTGCTTGCCAATCTTTTCTTCAAGAATTCTGCATCGGTGAATTGGCCGGTAAGAGAAATCAGTTTCATCAAACATATAGTTGGCTTGGGATTTGAGATTCGGAGGATACTCCTCGGGGGTTTGTTGCCGGGTGATTTTTCCTTACAGGCTTTGCCATTTATCTCCACTATTTGCGTGTTTCCTCTCTACTCCCTTGCTCCTCTCCGTGTTAATCGTGCCTTTCACTACTAATCCGTGAAGATCGGTCCACAACCCTCGTCACTCAACTCATACTTGGTAAAAATCGATCACTATATTTCATATGTGATGCCAACTTTCAGCAGCTAATATTCAGAATGGTTAGTGCCCGATGCCCTCCGTCCAGTTCTTCCTCAAGAATATATATACATAGTTCACCACTATATTCTTTAATATTGAGGACTCGACTTTAGCTGTAACATTGGCAGTTTCGATCTCCCCCTCCTCCTCAACTGTCTGTTAAGCAGCCACTCAGTGCGATCAGTTTCAATTTCTTCCTCCTCCTCCTTGATGTGCACTGTAGTTTGTGTCGGCCTGCCTGGGCTTTTGAAACTTCAGTGCTCTCAACTGGTCGTTCTACCCGGTGAATGGGCTTTCCTCCTGGACTACTGCATACTCACCCGACTCCTCCAATCATTGTACCATATCGTGCCACGCACCGGAACATCCGATGCTCCTTTGAGCCGACTCGCCCGAGGAAAACCTCTCTTCAGGCACCATACGCGAGATCGGGAGGTACTTGATTAACATGACCATGAAGATATAGTGAATGGAAGGAATCTTTTCATCGGCCAAGGGAATACTGGGGGAATACCTTGAACCAGCTCAGTATATAGCAGGCCTACCCCTGGGTCCGTCGCACATCATTCTTCTCGACCAGTGCTGTCATTTCACTAATCGACACAATGTGGTCAATATCGTACTAGTATTTCTTCACGACCAACGCAAAACACAAGGGAATGTATCCACCTTCAGGGAGGTAGATCAACTCTATGGACCCAAGACGATGTAGAACAACATGGTTAATATATATACATGTTTCTTCTATATGAGAAGCATCATGACGGTCATTCGTTGGGTGGTGATCGACAATGTAGGCAGGGGGAGGAGGGACGGCGTCCCTCCTCCCCAGCCTACATTGTTCATCGTGTTCTTCATGCCTTTCACCACTAATCTGTGAAGACCGGTCCACAACTCTCATCACTCAACTCATACTTGGTAAAAATCAATCACTATATTTCATATGTAATGCAAACTTTGAGCAGCTAATCTTTCGGAATGGTTAGTGCCCGATGCCCGCGATCGCACCGACGAGCCGTTGGCTGGGGTTAGCTGCAAGGGGTACATGTGTTAATGCTGACGGGATAAAACAACCGTCGTTAAGTACATAACCAACGACTATCAGTTATAGGCGCAATTAAGCCATAGTGGGGCGATGTTGACCAGGCATAGCCAATGGCTCATCTTCGGCTTTTTACCGTCGTTCCAAATAATAGCCGATAGTACTGTCAACTATTGGAGTAATGGCGAGTATGCATCACCGACGGAGCACCATCGGATATATTCGTAAATGATGGCGAACTTAAATATCCGACGTAGTTTAGCCCTGCTATATTGGGATATCTAGTAGTGTGCATGTGCATGATTCAAATCCAAGGCGGCGAGGATTCGATGGAGGACGCCGCGCCGATGAACAACGACAGTTGGAGTGGCTGAAATCGGTCGGGTTGATCTGCGTGCTGACACTAACGGAAGAAAGATGAACCAAGAGAGAAACATGAGTGAGAGAGAGATATAGTGGGCTGGGTTAACCCTAACATGAGGGCCATGTGGGTTCCGACCCATTGAATGGACTTTGGGGGTTTAACCCATGTATTTAGTTAATACTTTAATTTGATTATAATAATGCAAATTAGAGTATTAAATACTCTAAAAATCCCACGAGTATCTTAGTAAGCCAAGTATCTGTAGTGTATTGTAGTACCATTAGTAATTTCGGTGTTTAGGTTGTTACCCGGTGAGCCAAATTTTCCGCTAATTCTGGCGAGGTAAAACCCCGAAGAGGCTCGCAGACGGCTAGCAGACAATGCCCAGAATTATAACGAATCGCCACACCTGCTGTCATACTTTGACCTCTAATCAAAGAGTGACCATCAACATTGACAAGCACACGTACAGGTAGAAACTGAGCTTCTGTTGTGCTAAAGCTTGAGCGGATATGTGTCAGTTAACAGTACTAAGTTACGTAATAATCCAGACTGGCAGGGCAAGGATAACACAAGAACTCAAATTCTTATTGATATAGGACGGTTTGGACAAATCAATACAAATCATGAGAAATCAGACTAGATAAAGGACTCCGGCGACGGACGGTCAAATGCGCAAAGCTCACTAGATATTGGACGATGTAGTGTGGAGGCAGCAGTCGTAGTACTGATGAATTTAGCCAGGGAAGAGAAGATTGGAAGACAGTAAGGTAATTTCATCGATATCAGATCTCCTTGAACGCAGCGAAGAGGTCGCCCTGGATGTAATCGTTGTCCACAAGGCTGACCAAGTAGTAGCTCTTCTGAACCTGCGAGTGGAAGAGCAACGAAACATGTCACTGAATGCTCAAGATTTGTTAATTATCAGGTCAGAATGTTATCGACCTCATCCTTGCAGCGTTTCAGAAAATATCAATGTATTGGAATGCTACTGAAATTTAAGTAGATGTGGAAGGAATTGATTAGCTGATAGTTCAGATAGCATGTAGAGTTGACCGAACTGATTTTCGCTTTTAATTAGCTGAAAGGTGTTTCTTTATCCAAGCAACAAATTTTCAGCAGAAACGGGTAGATACCAAGAGTATTTGGCGACACAGAAGGTTTTTCTTTTGTTGTAGCATAAAAAAAAGCAATAAGTAATCGAAAGTACCTGCTCTAGCAACTCTCTAGACGAGTCGCCCTCGGGGAACAAGCAAGCCCACCCCTTGGACCAGATCTCGAACGCCTCGTCTTTCCAGACCAAGAAACTCGCCGAGTCGACGACGGTGGGCTGGACGATCTCCTTGCCCGGGAACACGCCCCATGTGACGGCGTTAACAGCGTTCGCGGGGATGTTTGAGAACATCTCCCCGTCCTTGTTCACGGCGATGTACGTGAGCGAAGGGAATGCCTTGCTCTTCTCGATCAGCTGGTCCAGCTTCTCCTTCGCGCAGAAGAATTCAGCATAGGCCTTCTGGTAAACATAGCCTCCTGGACCGCCCCATCCTGTGGAAAAGAACAATGATAAATCAGGTTGGTATGGCATACTGACTGTAGAAAAAATCATTGTAACAGGGATGAAAAGAGAAAATACTGAAACAAGCATGAAAGGGGAGAACTATATTATGACAAGGATTAACAAGACTTGATCTAGGGCTTGGCGACGCAGGTTCCTTGTGAGTTATTACTGATAATTGAAATAGATAACCCTAGAACATGCTGAGATACTGGAACATGGTACCCGTGGATATCAAACCTGTGCAAAATTCAGCAACGGGACTGAAGATGCAATTTAGGATCCTACCAGGCCCTCAAAACATGACAAGTTAGTACAAAATGATCTAGAAGCACTTAGATCCTCTAATAGCTGATCTGGATGCTAAAAAGCGGTGAGCAGGCCGCCACGTGCAAAGATTCATAGACTATTTTTCATATGGTTCCAGAATAATTTGGGGCTACAATGAATTTGGTGGGCATATTACACAAATATGCATTTAATATGAAGTACTTTGGCACAGCACCTGTGCACAGGTATATTCAAATTCACGAGTAACATAGGCTTCTCATACGAAATGAGCTTCAGGCCTGCTACTTCGAATAAACGATAAACAACATACTAACTGTGGCATCACAATTTCAGACAATCGCGTACTTACTGATGCATGGACTAGTGGTGTTTAGGTATGACTGTAAAAGGGTGTTATGTCTGAAAACACACGCATATACTTAAAAAACCTTGCTCCCAATAGTACAAAAGGAAGATCGAGCATACAACAAAGTAGATTTAACGTACCAACACTAGGAGAATCGGACTTCTCTGCATTTACAGCAGGTTGGCTGTTGATGGTAAGGAAACCCTTCAAGTTAATCTTCACCAACTGATCGTCAATTATCTTTGTCTCTGGTTGAAGACCGTCTAACTCAGACCATGGGCTGCTTTAAGTTTTCCTTGGCAGAAGTTCATAAACCTCTGTAAGTGCGAAAGACGAGATTAGCAAAAACAATGGCACCGTGAAATTGTTTTTAAGACATGAAGAGAAATACTTTATCATGAAACTCAGAGTTTACCTCATTAATGTCTTGCACCGATTTCAGAGGAACAGCCCATTCCTCTTGGAGCTTCTTACCACGACCACGTGGCCGTGTGAACTGTGAACGAAAGGATACGTTATTGCATATAACTACGTGTTTATAAAATTTAGATCACAAAAGCAGCTGCACTACTCTAGTTATCTGTGACTAAAAAATACAGCCAATCAAGAATAGCACTGTTGGGGAACCACGATATTTTTTGCTAAACCAATAATGCTGAATATTCGTACATGATCACTTTTAATTCGTTTTCTTCCGCGAAGTACACTAATTCTGGATAATCAGCCAAAATCTCAATACCTAGGCATTTTAGAGTATTATGAAAATGTTGCATGCAGTTTACGCCATGATTATTGGTTCGAACAAAAAGATGATGAATTACCTGGTAGTCAGTAAGGGCTCCATATGATGGGTTCCGGGAATCACCCCACCGACCATGTGGGTACTGATCCCAACCTATGGTCCTTGAAATGTAACTCTTTGGCCTGTTAGCCCTGCTCAGTTTCCATCGTGACAAGACTGAGTGAGTGTGTAGCACTGCTACAATCAGCTAGACAAAGAAAACATTTAGAATAACTACCAGAATATAGGACGAACATCCTCTTTCACACGGAAAACATTAGTTGGAGGCCTCCAAGGTAGCGTTCTTGAGAGCTTGGACTCCTCTATTAACCCGAGATTCTGAAGAAAGTTTACGCGTTAGCAAGACATTAGAACAAAAAATTAAATCAAGCAAGACATGGAGCTTACCATCAAAATTGCTAAAGCAGTTTTTTCCATGTTTAGTGTGTAAAGGTGCAAAGTGTTAATCCCACTAGCTAAAATTTTCTTGCACATCTCAGTTCCGAGGTGGATTCCATATGCTTTGACAGCCTCCTCGTTGTCTTTAATAGGATCCAAGGCAGCAGTAATCTCAGCTGGTATCTGTTGAAAAAATTAAAATGACATTCTATGAGAAACCACTTCTGAAATTCAGTAAATGAAATAGATCGAATTCCACATATTGTGTATGCATAGTTCAATGTTTTTTGGAGTTATCTCCATGAAAGAGGGTGATCAGAAGCAATCCACCTCTTCGGGTGCGCTCATGCATCCCTCCTTAAATATGGTGCAAATGGTCATACAAAATTTCGAAATAAACGGAGACCATTGAGGCGAAATATATATAGCACACCAAACATTTCAGATTTGAATGTCCACAAGAATATACAAAATACGGCAAGGAAACCAGAGCTTAATGTGGCCAAAAAAGCTGTTATTCCCTGAAATTTGAACTTTTTTCTCCTGAAATTGAATGTTTCCAGGATAGATGACTATATAATGGCCTAACGAACCAAATGGTGTTCACAATATTTTGTGAACATCTGTGATGTGTTTGGAGGATGGGTGCACAGTGCATCTAGGAGTGGGATGGACAAGATAAACCTTCCTCCATGCAATTACTTGTGATGGAGCTAATATCAACAGACCGTACCTTAGTTTTGCAGAATCCAGTCATCCGGATGAAACCTTTGTAGTTATTTATTGGCATTATGCCAGGAACGATGGGGCAGGTTATGCCAATCTGACGGCAGTCGTTCACAAACTTGAGAAAGATATCAGTGTCATAGAAAAGCTGGGTAACTATAAGGTCAGCACCAGCATCAACCTGTAGAGAAAATGTGATTGAGAATGAAGCTGACAAATGGAAACGTTACTCTCAACCAGTACCTATGGATGCAGCAGGTCACATCATTACTGAAAATGATTTTATGCAAGACCATCCCCAGGTGATCAATCAACAAAAGTAATAACCCCATTCAGTTTTCATTTTCAACTTAAAGAACCAATATCAAGATCAAGGAGAACCTTTCTCTTCAAGTAAGCAAGATCGTTGCTATATGCCTCCTCGGTTGCCCCTTCCTCGCCTAGTATTACCTCAGGGTGTGCCTCTAACAAGTGACATTTGTAGAATATATTAGAAAAACATATGATTTATAGGGTTGAAAGCATCCACACCACAGGAGAGAGAAGAAAAGTTTTGCTCACCAGGATAACCAGCGACAGTTATGCCAAAGTAATCACCATACTTGGCTCTAATGTGCTGCACCTGTAAGAAAAAACAGAAGGCAAGTTTGAATAAAGGAGTTCCTATCAGGAGTTCAGGACTTAAATGGGTTTATCTGCTATACTACGTATCTGAAGTATCGGCATCAGCAATCAGCTTATCATCATGCACACAATCATTAACAAATAAGATATATTTACCAGATCTAGTGCGCAAGAGAATCCCCCGGCAACTTGAACAAATTTGTCCTGACCATGTGGAGGGTCTCCTCTAAGTGCCAAAACATTTTGAATCCCATTGGTCTTAATGGCATCCAAGGCACTATCGATCTTCTCTACCGGCATGTTGGTGCATGTCAAATGCATCATTGTTTCCACACACACCTGCAGAATAACACGAATAGATTTTAGAATTGCCGACGATATTACTGGGAGCAATGTATGGAACATTGAGATTGCAAAACAAGCCTCAGGAATCAATTTGAAACTATCCGGAGCAATATACTGACATCCTGGAGAGTGTTCATACTAAAAATTAACATCGAATGACTGACGTCCTCCAAATGACACCAGTACTAAATGACAACTAACCACTGCTTTTCATGGAGCAACATTCTTAAACCCTTAATATTGCAAATTCCCCTGTCCCGAGATAAAGAGACACCCAACAGTGAACACATCACATGCAAGCACGTGATGGATCTTATAAATCAGGAATTCAAACCACAATGGCATGAAACCTGCATGGTAAATCCTGTAAAAATGACTCATCCCAGACAAGTTATTCAGACGTCAGACCTGCTATGTGGCACTCTGATTTGGCATGATATTTCACATTTGAACACCTTGCATACCATACCAGAGCTATTATTCATAAAACACAAACCCCTAGGGAGAACATTGGTCGAGTGTTGGAATGGATGAACTCAATGTGGCTCAACCCGTCAAAATCACTCCCCTAGACGAAACTCTATCATTTCACAGCTTAAAGCTCTGGTTAGGCACTAAACTAAGCACCACAAGTATAAAAACAACAAAATCTCTGTCAAAATCTCATATGTGGCTACGCACATCAGAGCTTAAACTGGTCATGAACCCATGATCATTCCTCGAACATGATCAGCATTTATCGGACACACCAAACAACTAACTGAACCACATGGGAGCAGAGTAGCTCCTATCCCACACCAGGTCCATCCTAAATCAGGTGTTTGCATCAAATGTACCCATATTTAACTTCAAAATTAAGCAAGAAAAATCTACAGTGGATCAGTATACGGTATAACTCCGACGAATTTTACCAAATTGGACCAACAGTCGATGCAATTAAGCAATTCTGATCACCTCAAACTGAACTGAACACGTCCTCATATGCTTGCAGCACAGAGTACTAAACCTCGCATTGCGCCTAAATTCGCGCCAGAGCGAACTAAACCAGAGCCAGCAGCCAAGCAAATCAAAACCAGCGCATCTCGCCGAACAGAAGGCGCGCCAAATCAGATCAGATCAGATCGCACGCGAGCGAGCGGTGAACGCAGCGACAGGGGTGCCGACGGAGACGTACCATGTTCTGCATGCGGTTTGCGATGTCGAGGGTGACGTCGGCGGTGGAACCCCCTGCGCCCCAGGTGATGTCGCAGAAGTTTGGGCCGTGCGCGACCATGCGGTCCATCCGCTCGAAGAGGTTCTCCACCCCTCCTCCGTCTTGGGCGGGAAGTACTCGAAGGAGAAGGCCGTCCGGCCATTCGCCGCCGCCTCCTGGATCTTCTCGATCACCTTCATCTTCCTTCTTCCTCCGCCGCTGCTCTAATGGCGTCCGTCGTGGTGCGCGGCTGGAGCGGGTGGCGCCGAGTGGGTTTATAGGAGATCTGACTCCACCAACCACGCTTCTTCCGTGGACGCGGTGCACCATAGTGTCTCTGTTCTGTGGGACCACTTTGTGTACGAGTCGTTTGGGGCTCGTGAGGAAGGTCCAGGGAGGGGCTGGTGGGACGGGTGCACGGTCGGTCCCCGGAGTCGCTATCCTGCACCAACCCAAATGTGTGGGCAGGACACTGACCACTGAGGAACCAGGATCAGAAAGCTGGCTCGCTGTCGCTGGCGTGTGGGCCCACGGGTACTTAAGTAGGCGTCGGCGTTGTTCGTGTGCCATTTTTTTCTACTCCATGGACCATGGGTACTTAAGTATGAGACTTTGTGGGTTTTGGAGTGGTAGGAAACGGCACGGTTGATGGTTATACCAAGTTACCAACCCTCCCATCAACCTTTGTCTGATTCTTGTGAGATTCTTCCACGAGTGCGTGGACTTGTGTTTTTTTTTTTTGGCCTAGATACTGCAATTAACAAAGCGGTGGGTACACTTTACAGAAAGGACCAAAAAGAAAAAGAAATTACACCGGGGTCCTTCATTTTTGTTCATAGCACCCTGCAGGTTGTTGCCAAAAGCGATCGAATCCCTGACGACCGCTACACGCTCGCCTCTGCCAACGGCCACCGTCACCGGCGCCGGGGACGAAACCACTTGGGCCAGCCACGGCGTGATGCGCCGCGCAGAGGGAGAAGAAAGCCGCCCAAGGCGGTTGAAGAAGCTCCGACTTCGAAGACGCAGGAGCACGGCGAGGCCACCATCTTGGCCTGAAATAGCGGTTAGCAGCATGCCTCCGATTGGGAATCGCCGGGACAATCGCAGTATCGCCGCCCAGAACCTCCAGGCAGCCCCATCTTCCCCAGCACCGACCACTTCACCTCCCAGCACCTGCTCTTCCTCACCGCCACGGCCGGCCAAGAGAAGGGTCAATGATGCGTCACCGTCGAACCAGAGAAGAAGACCATCGAGCTTTAAGCCTGAGCCGCCCAAGTCTGGCCTCCCATCATTGGCTCCGCCCGAAGGAGCTCCGTGAGGGAGGAAGGAAGGCGACCTCCCGACGCCGCTCGTCAGCGCCGAGGAGTAGCTCGGAGGCGCATCGCCCTGCCGTCGCTCGCCCAGCCCTGCCCATCTCCCCTCGCCACCACGGCCGGCCAGAGGATGGGCAGGATCTAGAAGCAGCAGCAAGCCTCCTGCACCAAAGCAGCTTTATTTGGAGAGGTGGTGGTCGTCGCCGCCATCTTCTGCCAGCCGCCGGCGAGAAGAACGGCGACAAGGAACCCTAAGAAGCTTCGGATCTGGCTGCTCCGACCCTCAGCTCCACCTTCAACTACACCAGGCAAGCAGCCCAAAACCGGCACAAGGCCACACCTTCTACTACTACTCCTGTACAACAGCCGGCGACGGATCCCCATCTTCACCGGCCGGCGAGGCCACCGGGGAAGAGAGGGGTCGCGGCCGGCAAACCGCCCATGACTCTCAAGGGAAAGAGGGAGGGGAGAGCGGTGGAAGGGAGGGAGAAAGAGGGAGCCTCAACACCGTGGCTTCTGGAACAAATTCAGTGCACTCGTCAAGAGAATAATAGAGGGAAAAGGAGAGGGGGATGTGCAATTGGTTTTGAAAGGTAGGAAATATTTAGTTTTTTTTGTATGGAGTAAGTGTTGGAAGGTTATTTTATTTGGTGAATTTAGGCTTCCAAATGGAATTAATGCAGACCGTTAAGAAGTAGTTAAAAAATATACGGAAAGTAAAAGTAAAAAAATAAAAATAAGTAGTGGTATTTTGAATATAGAGAAGTGGGGAATTAAGATAACAGGATTTGCAAATAAATAAGTAATAAATTTAAAGTTTGAAAAAATAATTTTATGAAGGAAATAAAATAAAAAGTTTTAAAAATGGAGTAGGGGAAATTGAGAAAATAGGAAGTAAGCGAGCAGTCTTAGAGTCATGAAAATAAATATGTAAGGGAGGTAAAAGAAGGGAAAAAAAGATATAGTAGGGGATAAATAGGGAGTAGAAATAAATAAGTAATTTTGAAGTCACCATTTGCGCGCAACGTTCGTAAAAAGAATTGTGGAAAATAAACAATAGGGGAAACTAAAACGGGGAGAAATCTATTAGAAGCCAAAAAAAAATCTATTCATAAGGGACAGGGACTATTCACATGTGGCCGGAAAAATAGGAAATGTTCGTAAAAAGAAGTGCAGGAAAAAAAATAGGTTTAAACTATAAGGAGAGACATATATTAGGGGGAAAAATTGTTCAGTTGTAACGGAGGACCGATTTGCAATTTGGGGGGAAACGCGGGGTCTTCGCTGCGGAAATGTTGTATTATGGGAGGATGACTCACAATTTTTTGGAAATGTGAGGACTTTTTTTCAAAAAGACAACACGCGGGGTCTTTCCTGCAAAAATGTTTTACTCCGGAGGACCGATTCATAATTTTTGGGTGTTAGAATTTTTTATTTTGCCCGGCCTAAAATATAACAAATTTGAAGATTGGAGAGAAATATGTTTATGTCCGTAAAAACAAAAAAGGTTAAAACATGAAAGTTGTTCGGAAGAATGATATTCATCTACTCGTCAAAGGAAAATTTAAACAGATGACTGAATACAACGAATTTGGCAAAATTTATCAAATATTTTTGCGAGTTTGGATCTAAAATTAAGGAGTTAGAGTCGTCCAAACTCGAAACCGATCACGGGAATGGAACTTACTCGTCGGCGCGCATATATTTCATATACATATCATCACAAAAAGGGCAAAAAATATATATACAGTACACGGTGCACGGTAGATTTGGTGATTCGGCGACACTAGTCTTTGCACGATTGATTTTTGGTGGTTTTGTTATGGAAAATGTGTTGGTATTTGTTGGAGCATGAGAAATTATGTAAAGTATGAATACTTTTATGCGGGTGTAATGAAAGAAAACAATGTGGACATAGTGGACGAGATAACTACTACCACGAACTAACACAATTTGAAATACATGAAAAGGGGGTGCTATCGTCTGACGCTATCGATTCACTCTTTTTGCCATCTTCTTTCAAAGGGACTCAACAAATTTAGGGTGAATCGATAACTAAATCATAAATAAAACTAGTCTGCATTCGATTCAAACAAAGATATGTGTGACAAAACTTAAATTTGATATTTACATATCGACGACAGGAAACTTAACTGGTTTTAGCATATCGATATTCATAATAATAGTGCTTTCAAAAAACTCGTCTAACAAGTGCGGGCCTAGAGCACACTATGATTGGTGCAATAAGACGTGATTAGGTGGAAGGAGATACAACAATCATGTATTATCACTGTAACGACATAATCCTACACAATTATTGCCACTGTCTTCTTCCTTCAAACTCATGCTCGCCTCACCCACTTATGTTCATAGAGGTCGAGTAGAGGTGTGTTGAGTGAAGGGTGCCAAGGAAGGTCCGCTCAAGACCTCATTGGTGATGTATGGCATGACGAAATGCGAAGACGTTAATAGGAAGTAGACTAGCAAAGTCGGATCTCTACTGCCACATCATTACAGTCATAGAAAAAAGGCATAGAATTGTGATGACATATCATATTGAATAATACAAGAATCGAAAAAATGATGTGTAATAGAAGCAGTTTGGTCGTTGCACCATGGAAAAAATGCAGAAATTTGTCTTAAAAAGTATATGCCGTGGTTGTCACTAAAAAATATGCATAAGAACCTCCATGCAAAATTAGCCCATGGAAAAATTTCCTATTATTTTCAGTTGCACATAACATGTTACATCGAAAAAGTTATTAAGAAATGGAATCATAAAATATTCCGATGGAGTTATTTTGAAACAAAGGGGCCCGTATAGGATTATAAGAACGTGATGTGTTGATCAAAATAGTACGTATTTCAATCCGATCAAATTACATGATTCTGGGTGTTGCCAACACATGTCAAATGTACTAGGCGATGATGCAATTGCTCAAACTTCTGGTGGAAAAATAGTACTCCCTCCGTATCAAAATATAAGTCGCACTAGTCACTTACCACATATATGTATGTAGACATGTTTTAGTGCAAGATTCATGTAAGTGACTAGTGAATCTTGCACTAAAACATGTCTACATACATGTGTGTGGTAAGTGACTAGTGCGACTTATATTTTGACACGGAGGGAGTATTAGCTAGCATACTGCAAAGTCGCTGTAACGTAGGAGAGTATCCTGAATACTAGGGTTTTCCTGAAGGACATTCAGAGGTAAAATCATAAGAATGAATGGTGACGTTTAAGATATTCGTTGAAATAGGTTCCAAGTACTAGAAACAAAAGTTCAACGAATTTAAACATTCGCAGCTAGGCTGAGCTGCTAGCTAGTTTAACTCACTTTCTTTCCTACAAATCTTAAGACTAGGAGTTCACATCCTGTTACCAGTGGCTTCTCTCAGAAAGCCTCCGCGTTCATTAGAAAAAAGAGGCCACGACCACGAGTCAGTCGGATCCTCGTTCTCGGCGACAAATAAATACGAGTTCCTTTTTAAGCGAGGATAACTATCCATCTCATTGACCGCCCCATTAATAGTTGCCTGTTTATCAAACAGATAACCATCTCACTAATTACAATTTTTAACTGGTCACCAAGTAATTTCAGACGCGCTCACTATAAGTTTGCCCGGCCTGTACAGTTTTGCAAAGAGGCAGAAAACACACCCAGATAGCCATGGCCACAGTGCAGATTTGCAAGAGCGCTGGAGCGACACTCCTCCTCTTTCTTCTGCCTCTAATGCTCTCTGTCACCGTGTCGTTTGCACGCACGCTTGCCTTTCCAATGCCGATCAGCCCTTCTCCTCATGTGCATGTTGATCCGTTGTCAGTCTCACCCTTCCCGGGCGACCGTATGCCAGTCATCATCCCCTCTCCACCACACCACTGGCCCGTTGACCCGATGCCAATCGTCCCCTCTCCGCAACACCGAAGGCCGGGTGACCTGATGCCGGTAGTCCCTTCTCCGCCACACCGAAGGCCTCCGCCACACCACATGCCCAGCGACCCGATGCCGATCATCATCCACTCTCCGCTACCACCCGGCATGCCTATCGACCCTATGCCGATCATCCGCTCTCCTCCACCACCCGGCATTCCCGGAGACCCGATGCCGGTAGTCCCTTCTCCGCCACACCGAAGGCCTCCACCGCACCGCATGCCCGGCGACCTGATGCCGATCATCATCCACTCTCCGCCACCACCCCGCATGCCTATCGACCCTATGCCGATCATCCGCTCTCCTCCACCACCCGGCATGCCCAGAGACCCGATGTCGGTCATCCCGTCCCCGCCGCCCCCATCGTTCGACGAGGCGAAGGAAGGTGCCATGGTGGACCCGAGGCCAGTTCCTATAGGACCTAACCCCGCACATAACTATCCCGCCCCAGCGCCACAACCCCATACCCCGCCATCACGCGGCATGCCCATCGACCCAATGCCAGTCATCCATTCCCCGCCACCCACGTCGACGGAGGAATCAAGCGAAGGCGTCATGGTGGTACCAAGGCCGGTTCCTTCCGGGCCGAACCCCATACACCATGGCGTTCCAGCCCCAGCACCGCGTCCCCACCATCATCGACGTCACCCCCCCGCCACCAGCGCCTTCTCAGGCATGACGATTACCCTGGCCGGGGAGACATGCACCCTCTTAAATTTAGTTTCACCGGAAGAAGAAGGTAGCGGAGAATAGATGGACTATTGCACCGCATTTACTGGTAGTATGTTAACATTGTGTTATGTGTAACCATCATTGTACTGGGGCTCCATTTTCGCTATGGCTGAATAATAAAAGTATGAAACGTTGCTAAGACAAGGCCCATAGCTTCAGGCCCAACAATGGCGAAACCCAATCGGCAGCCGAATCCAGACGTTATCCTCTTCTTCAAAGCTGAGCGGCATCGCCAGTTCGCCACCATCTCCAACCAGGCCCGCCACATGTTAGAATATACGTACGTGTACGAGTTAGGATTAGACTAGGACTCCTTACCTACTTGTACTCCAAGTCTATCTCCCTCCTTGTACCTCTTTATATACCCCACGAGGGTCACCGCAATACAACAACAAATATTAGGGTTTCTATATTTTCCACATGGTATCAGAGCGGTTAGCCTCGCGGCGCCGATCCTAAACCCCCACCACTTCCGCATCGCGCGCGATCTCCCCGGGGGCGCGGCACCCGGTTTCGATCCTTTGATCGCATCGGTTCTTAGATTTAATTTACAATTCATAGCTTAGATTAGATTTTCGAATTTCCCAGATTAGATAAGTTTAGCTACCAAATAAACTCTAAATCTTCACGATCCTCAAATCCCGGTGGAAATTCACGGCGGCGCTACTTCAGTACATCGCGCGGCAAGTCTGGCGACAAGGAGCGACTCCACCGGCTTCGGGCAACTCGGCGACCAGGGCGTGTCTCGCTGCCCGTTCCGCGTGCAGAAACACGATCGATCTGCAGTCTCCACGCAAGACATCGATCCATGCAACATCCACCTTCACCGTCACGCAAAGCATGCTTCATCCACCTCCGATGCATCTCCATGCGCGTCCAAGCCGTGCACTCCATGGATCCACAAGGTAATTCATGCATGCAGCCAAGCACTACGGGACAAGATGCTAGCTGCGCCGATTTCCATCACGTTTTCAAGCAGATCAGCAAGAGCACTGGACTCCAGCCAAGGTACATCTACAAGCGCGCCGGACTTCATCAACATGGCCCACGACCGCGGACACAGATGAGATCCACTCCACGACTTCATCAACCTCCCGTGCGTCAACTCGCCGTCGCCGGCCGTACGACATCGCCGACCGATCTACACGTCGTCTACACCGCACTTCATCGAGCCGGACTACGCCAAGCCGAACATCTACATCGACTACGCCAACCTACGACTTCTACGAGAAGCGACATCAACCACACGCAGGCCGGTGTGGGTCTTCATCGACTTCTCCGACATCCAGCAGCAAAGGCATCAACACCATCGTCGCCACGAGGGACGCCTCCAATCGACATACGACATCACTCCTGCTGCTGCTACATCGCCGACACATCATCGCCAAGGTCTACATCAACGTGGTCTTTACCGACAACCTCGTCAACACACCGCCGCCGCCGCTACATCGTCCACATGGATGGACACGCGCCCTCTGACAGTTTTACTGCAAGGCGACACACGACACCGACGACGGCATCGACCGCGTCCGACGGCTAAGACTGCACACAAAAACCCGGCATCACAATTGTGAAAGCCCATACGACACAACCGCGCGCATGGTTCTGGCAAAACCGTTGTGTGCTCGGTGGGATCCTCCAGTCCTGGCAAAACTGGTAGACTCACTTATGACCACGTCCTCTGACATATGCAAGACGCTCCCGACGGTACCTCTTAAGGTGCGAAACGTCGGCCCCGACGGTACCTCTCAAGGTTTAAAACGTCATGAAAAACCACAACTGCAGCCCGTCATATACACCGCGCAATTTTTTTTTGCGCCTCCGGCATTGCGGCTACAACGACTACGACGAGTACTACATCGACCACGACTACCTCGACCATGGCTATATCAAGATCGGCTACCACGACGTCGACACATCAAGGGCAACGTCTACAACAACACATCGGCAACAACTCCAGTCAACATCGTCCACGTCGTCGCTTGCGTCCACGCCGCTCCCGCTGTGACTGCGGGAGGGAAGAGAGGAGAAAGCATCAGAGACGCAGTTGATGATGACGGATGGGAGAAGAAGACGGAAGCGCGAAACTTCAAGTACGCAGTTGATGATGACGGATGGGAGAAGAAGACGGAAGCGCGAAACTTCAAGTCCAGTCGCAAGCGTCCGCTTCACTCCCGCTATGACTGAGGGGGGATGTTAGAATATACGTACGTGTACGAGTTAGGATTAGACTAGGACTCCTTACCTACTTGTACTCCAAGTCTATCTCCCTCCTTGTACCTCTTTATATACCCCACGAGAGTCACCGCAATACAACAACAGAAATTAGGGATTCTAAAACTTCAATACCACACTCCTCCTCCGCTCGCTCTTTCCTCTCCTTCCCGCAACGAAGGCCTTCGCCTCCGCCTCGACCTGACGCTGAGTTTCTAGCATTGAATTTTGGTGGTTTTGTTATGGAAAAAGTTTTGTATTGTCGGAGTGTGAGAAATTATGTAAAGCATGAATAATCTTTATGCGGGCATAACCCAAAGAAAATAAAGACACCACCTCCATTCCAATATATAAAACATTGTAGTACGTCATTCTAGCCTATCAAAACTTTCTTATTTTGGAATAGGGTAGAACCCACTAACCCAGTGTCAAAGGGTTCAACAAAACAAATTGCATAGAAAAAGTTCTTAAGAAAAGAAATCATCCAAAATTCTTATGGAATTACGTTGAAACAAAGAAGGCCGTATAGCAGTGGCGGAGCCACGTTAGAGCTGGGTAGTTAGCTGACTATTCAGCTTTTTGGCAATACGTACAAGCAAAAAATCGAGCAAGAAATATTGAAAAGTATTTCAAATACGTATATTAAACTATACAACTTCGTATTGACTGAAAGTTGAATTTTTAGCTACGCCACTGCCGTATAGAATTATAAAAAACCAAACGTGATGATCAAAATAGCACATATCAATCCGATAGATGATTCTGGTTGTTGACAACACATGTCAATGTACTAGGCGATGATGCAGTTGCTCTAACTTCTGGTGGAAAATAGGATTATTGCCATATTGCAAAAATCACAGTAAAGTATGAGAGTACTCTATGTTATCGTTTTCCTGAAAGACATTCCGAGGTAAACTCATAAGAATGAATGGTGACGTTTAAGATATCAGTACGTTGAAATAGGTTCCCAGTTACTACAAACAAAAGCTCCACGATTTAAAACATTCGCAGCTAGTTTAATCATTTTCTTTGCTGCAGCGGCTTCTGACACAAAGCCTCTGCGTCACTGGCGGAGGCAGGGGGACCAGGGGCCCTGGCCCCCCCTAACACCAATGATTTGCTGCTAAAATATATGAACAGTGTTGATTTTGGGAAAAAAAAATGGCTAACCGGCCCCCCTCAACAGTCAAGATTAAGCAATCCTGCCTCCGCCATTGCTCTGCGTTCATGACCTGGGCCGACAAATCGTCATAACCCTCGTTCTAAAAATAGGCAAATAAATACGAGTCCTATTTTTAGCGAAACCATCAATCTCATTGACCGCCTCATTGATAGTTGCCTGTTTATCAAACGGATAACCATCTCGCTAATCGTAATTCCTTAATTAGTCACCAAATAATTTCGAATGATGCTACCTATAAATTTGCTCCGGCCCTTCAACTTCGCAAACGGACAGACAACACACCCACATAGCCATGGCCGCCATGCAGATTTGCAATAGTGCCACGGCGACACTCCTCTTCTTTCTCCTGCCTCTGATATTTTCTGTCACCATATCGTTTGCCCGCACTCTTGACGTTCCAATGCCGATCACATCCTCTCCTCACATGCATGTCGATTCGTTGTCGGTCAAACCCTTCCCGGGCGACCTGATGCCACCGGTCATCCCCTCTCTGGCACACCACATACCTGTAGCGACCCACACCTGCCACCACTTGTGCAGCAATTGCAGGTCTTTGGCTCGACGCAGGTAAAGCATCACTTTACCAACATCTCGCCTATCAGAGTAGCATAACACAAGCACGGCAGTGGATTCGATAATTACACAATTGAATAAATCTTATAAAACAAAATACAAGTCATCTCTTACAAACATTTACAAGAACAATGGCCTAGATGCTACAAACTTCAGATAAGACACCAATTTGGTTGCTCGTTGAAGTCCAAGTAATAATCGAAGGCTCCTTCTCCTTTAGCGGTTGCCTGCTCCTCGAACTCCTTGCCTCCAAGTACGGCTCACAACCTAAGCAGAGGGAGGAATTTACGTATGAGTACATACACGGAGGTACTCAACAAGTCTAGATAAAGGTGTTTGATGCACTATCATCTACTAGGACCAATGGTCCAGAAGTATAAGGATTTTTTGAAAATATTTCTAGGAAAGGTCAGTTTTATTTATGAAATCTATGATCTTCTTGCCTCACGAGCTGTTAGAATCCCCTATGGATTCCTTTCTCGCCACGTTCGCAGCTCCTTCCCGGAACAGGGAGTGACAATGCCACAATTTATTACACTCTGTAGAGGTGCGTTACTTTACCCACAGATGAACCGCAATCCGGGTGACCGTGCCCTGCACTCACTACCGGACTTTGGATCACAAAGCTGTTTCACCCCCCTTGTTTGACATGCCTCGCATCGCAGCTGGCAGAACCAGCTACCCGTCCATAACATGGCTACAGTAGAGCCCTCTTGCAGTTGGTCGCCAAATAGGCCACTCCCAAACTGCGACAGTTGGTCGCCAAATAGGCACTCCCAAACTGTCATCCCTGGGTGACATGCCTTATAAGGTGGTATTTCTCCAGCTCAGCCTCGCCCATACAGGTCGTGTGGTCAACGCTGTCGCTACGGCGCTTGAACCCAAGAAGGCAATTGTTATTAATCCTAGTGTGATATCCCATGTAGTCGAACCCACTTCCAATGGCTTGACAGCCTCCAAACAAGGGTTCGAACTACCAGCCATAACAGTTCACCGACTGCTCCATCAGTCGATCAACAAGTTCCATATCATATTATTCATAACATATATTTTTCTTTGATGCAGGTGATATCACATATAGTAAGTTGCAAATATTTGATAAAAATAATCAAGCGGACATGAGCTGAACTTGCCTGAGATATCCAGAAGTTAGCATTTCAAAATCAATGAAGGTCAATGTCGAAGATAAAGAACTCCAAAGAAGATCCAAACTGAAATTGTGAAATAAAGTCCAATCAACACAAAAGTGCACACCTGAGGATATGATGCAGATGAATGTGCTATAGATATGTTCTTGGTTGAGATTGCAGTGTTGATTATTAACTCACTTCAAACTCACGATATGATCATTTCACATAATAGGTAAAACCTCCAAGTAAGACTCCCTAAGGAAATATTACACAGTTGGATTCATGGATGATTTTTAAGATTCAAGTCTGTACTTAGCTTTATCAAGTAATTACAAAGTAGAGTAAATGAGTTGATTTCTTGGTCCAGCTAGATCAATTTAATTAACCTCATGTACTGGGGTGATCAAAGATAGATATTTGGTTACTTAAATAGGTCACCTACATACTATTGCTAGATAAAGGAAGTAATCTGCAGGTTAACTTATGTCGACAAACAAAAATATATATGTTATATTGGTCAGAGTATAGTGCTGGTTTCATGTTCATGCACTGCTCAGTTCAGCAATTAAGTGAATTAGTAACCTGAAGCATCATATTTTAGTACTGGTTAGTTATGACCCAACGGTCTTAGTGATACAATAATGTTTATTTGAGCAGAGTGGAATCCTAGATGATAACCTGGAGCTACAGATGTAAGTACAGAATGACCTGATATAGTATAGGTGGTTCTCTAAAAGATAATGACCAAGTTTAATCAGTTTTTGCCGTCCTGAAGTACACATGCTGTTTCTGAAATAAGACTTCAGTGTATGATTATTATTGTTCAGTTCTTAACTTGGGCAAAGTTAGGCATGCAAACTTGTACAACCAATAATCAAGTAGATGTGCTAGCAGGTAGTACTCTTAAAGTGGATTTGTTTCTTTAGGAATATCTTGCGTAATATAAATCAGAGGCGCGCTTATGTTATGATCTGCTATTTAAGAAGTCCAGTACCATGGCATTTGTTTAAAGGACCACACTACAGCCGTTCTAAACTCCCAGCAGTAAATGTTTATTGTATTTTAGGAGATGTGCAGTTGGAGTTGTTCAGAGGCAACGAATACAAATACTAGCTGCTAATATTCTAGTGGAAACAGATCCTTACGTGTGTAAGCTTGTCTATCTATCGTGTATTATTGGATACACAAGCACTGGCATATATAAAGTAGATTGGTTGCAGCAAATTTATTCATGTACTATGATATTTCCCTTGTTTTCATCTAGATACCTATTTTGTAGTTCCAACCAAGTATCAGATCAGTACGCAAGTGAAGTAGAATAATTTCATTCGGATTCTTGGTGCTCACAAGTGTAAAAGTTCTACCTGATTGATTGAGGATTTAGAAACGTCATGATCTGCCGGGGACAAGGATTTGGTCGCCTCAACTCAGAATAATTTCCCCTCACCAGCATCAGGATGGACCTGCGAGTACAGACATGCTCGGTGTGCTGCGGCGCGACGACGGCGCCACGTCCGGCGACTCGCCTCTTGGTATCCAGGTCCTCCGCCTCATTCCAGCCTTGCTTGTAGCTCGCCGTTGTCGATGGATAGGTTGCTGCTGCAGTAAATCTGCCGCTGCCACAGCTGCAATTAGAATAGCCATGGAGCTGGCCACACTCAAATCTGAGCAGCGATTGACATCCAGGAATCTGTCCGGTACTCCTCCTTGTGAATCTTCAAGATCACTACCATGGCTTTGAAGCTCTGGTTCTTGTGGGGATATCTGATTCAGATTCATAGGTTTGGTCTTTGGTGGGGGAAGGCTACAGAGATGAGAAGAAGAGGCCTGAACGGATGCCACAATGGAAAAGTGATACACTCGATCATCTCCACCCTGGTCTTCTGCAAAGACCATGACGTGCCCAAGTATGCCACGGCGGATGCTCCTCTGTTCGCCAGCTCCAGATGTGGTCACTTTGCCTAATCGGTGGGGATAGGCTTTGGTTGAAAGATAAAGTGACAAACATTTGACTGCTACAGTACATGGTAAATATCAGATATTTTCTCCCGTGGGTGGACTAGTACGTGGACATAACAAGACATTTAAGCTGCTAGTTCTTTTCCATCGATGATAAAATTTATTTACTCGCTAATGAAATGTGTATTGGTGACATAACTTTACTAGGAATTTAAGCTAATTTCGCAGAGAATATTATTTTACATAAACTTTTCAAAAATAAATTAGGTCGGCCCGGTGTCCACTTTCCCTCGCGACTATTTTTACGAATTAGGCGGAGTAACCAACGGATTCGTATAGGTTAGAAAATAGATTTTCTCATAAATATTATCCTAAGAAAATTACGAATTGCCGGAACCTTATGGTTTCAAGTGCACACGCTCGACACCAAATCCAAAGTAAGTTTTCCTACTAAGTTCTCAAGTTGATATTTCCAGAATTCACCACTCAAGCAACCAAAGTGTCAATTAACTAGTGGCATTTATCCACATGCATTATTTTCTTTTTATTTGTTTCCTAGTGTGACGGTTCTCGGATTTACTCGAGTTCAAATTTCTTATGCATGATGGAATGCATGCAACACATGACAATCAATAGTTCACAGACATATATGGTTATGCCATCACCATGGTTTGACCTACACTGCCCCCGAGCCGGTGTGATCCCACCAATAGATGGTTAAACCTTATTAAGATACAAAACAAAAATTCTAGCCCGCATTTTAATAAACTAGTTCTAAATATCTGGGGGTATTACAATACCCTACCACCCCTCTCCGTCAGACCACATACCCTACCACCCCTCTCCGCCAGACCATATCCCAGTTGACCCGATGCCGATCCCTGGACACCCCTCTCCGCCACACCATAGCCCAGTCGATCCGATGCCAATCATCCACTCTCCGCCATATCGTAGACTGGGTGACCCGATGCCGATCATCCCCTCTCCACCACACCGCATACCCTACCACCCCTCTCCGCCACACCATATCCCAGTTGACCCGATGCCGGTCGTCCCATCCCCGCCACCCCCATCGTTCGAGGAGGAAAAGGAAAGCGCCATGGTGGATCCGAGGCTGGTTCCTACTGGACCTAACCCCGCACATAACTATCCCGCCCCAGCGCCACAACCCCACACCCCGCCATCACGCGGCATGCCCATCGACCCAATGCCAGTCATCCATTCCCCGCCACCCGCGGTGACGGAGGAGTCAAGGGAAGGCGCCATGGCGGTACCAAGGCCGATTCCTGCTTCCGGGCCGAGCCCCTTTCACAACAGCCTTCCACCCCCTGCGCCACATCGCCACCACCATCGACGTCAGCCCCCGCCACCAGAATCTTCTCGGGCGTGACGGTTGCCTGCACCGGCGATACATGAGGCCTCTTAAATTTAGTTACACCAGAAAAAGAACATTTACTATGTACTAGTAGTATGTGACATTGTGTTATGTGTCGTCATCATTGTATTGGGGCTCCATTTCGCTATGGCTGAATAATAAAAGTACGAGAAAAACGTTGCTAAGACTTGGCCCATCGCTTCAGGCCCATAGCTTCAGGCCCAACAATGGCGAAGCCCAATCGGCAGCAGAATCCAAACGTTATCCTCTTCTTCAAAGCCGAGCGGCATCGCCACCCTCTCCGACCAGACCCACCGGCCACGGCCACCACCACCATTCCTCCGCTCGCTCGCTCGCTCCCTCTCCTTCCCGCAATGGAGGCCTTCGCCTCGGCATCCGCCTCGACCTGGCGCATGGACTGCCTCCGCGCCGCCCTCCCATCCCCGTCGGCGGCCCTCGGCGGCGCTCCCCGCCCTCGCAAGCAGGCGGCCGGCCGGCTGGGCGCCTCCGCCGCCCCGTTCCTCCGGAGATCCTTCGTCTCCACGTCACCCGCCTCGTCCTGCGTGTCTCCCGCCCCCGTGTCCGCCGCGGTCTTGGCGTCGCTCGCCTTCTCGTACACCTCCTCTTTCTCCGGTGAGGTATCTTTCCTCCTTTGCAATGTCATGCGTCACCAATGCTAAATTCTGAGCAGCGACCAATCCAGAAATTTGTGTGTGCCCTAGAAGATGCTCGTATATCGGTATATGTATTCTCCGTAGCCACCTGGGATTGCACGAATCCTATTGTGCCAATTATTCTGCTCATCACCTTTCAGACGGTCTCTGCTAATTGTGAATACTGGCCTTACAAGTGGTTTCAGTGTTCAAGCATTCTCAACTAATTAAATCCTGGACAATGTGCAAAACAATCGATAGTTTCTCAGATTTATTTTAAGAGAGTTTATCCTATTACTGATTTCATTACTCATGCCATGTAGGAGTATGTAGTTGAGCATAGAGCATATGTTGTACCAATAGGAGCTTTGATCGGTCACATATTTTTGAAAAAAAAATACAAGCCATTTCAGTCGTGGACAGATCCATCGACATTTGCACCAGTTGATTTGAAATCAAAACATTTCGTCATAGCGTTGCTGCTTTCACTTTCTTGTTCTGTCTAATCTGACGATGATGATGCTTGACATCACTGTCGTGGTTCAAATTGTGATGTTCTCATTTCATTCCTCGTCATAAAGAGCAACGAATGTAAACTGCTGTAGAAGCATCTGAGAACCGTTTGTCCGTTTCACATGGACCTGTGAAATTGAAAGGGTAAAAGAGCTATGGTTGGCGAAAAAAGTATAGCTAACTTGTCAGACCATGCATAATTCGTTTATCCTGCCGAATAAGCGAAGAACTATTATCATGAAGACCAACGAAGTTTTATCACCTTACGTTGGCTTGTTTGTTTTCCTTGATATATCCTGATTGACCACACCATACAAATCTTAAACACTGCAAGAATATCCGGGAGACATTGAAAAACTCAGTTGTTACATCTTATTTCTCTTATTCCTGTTGGATGGTTGCTGTTAGTAGTTAGTTGTAGTAGTTTGTTTAGCATCTTTCTTTGGAGAGTTTATCTCTGTAAGATGCAAGGCTGATGTTCCCTGGATGTTGTCCCAAACTGACTCCAATTTCTTAAATGAAATTGGGGGCCGTGTGGCCCCTTTTAAACAAAAAGATGTCAGATCAGCCTAAAAATCCTGAGCCAGCCACATTAAAGATATAAAGTTGGAATGACCTATAAATTATATGCATTCAGCAATAAACTCATTCATGGATAAACTCTCATCACATGCATACTATTTTTTTCTTTGGTTCATCCTGATCTACCACACTATGCAAATCTCAAACAGTGTAACAGTGTCCTGGAGACAGTGAAGAACTCGGTTGTTACATGCTAAATATGTCAGATCAGCCTAATATTCTTGAGCCGGCCAAAACCTAAAGATCAGACTAGGATGGGTTTTTGAGAAAATTCTATGCATCCCAAATAAGCTCATGTGTTGACTTTATTAAAAATATGCAGTGGAATCAAGCTTCGAGCACCGATTGTTTGGCATTGATGTCCGTGGAAGGATATTGGCAATGAGGCACGGGAAACGCATTCCTAGACTCGGCAGACCTGCAGATCAGCGGAAAGCACTTCTGCGCGGGCTGACCACACAGCTGCTGAAGCATGGGAGGATAAAGACTACCAAGCCGAGGGCAAAAGCAATGAGGAAGTGGGTTGATAAGATGATCACGATGGCTAAGGATGGATCTCTTCACAAGAGGAGACAGGCCCTGGGATATATTTATGAGAAGAATATAGTACATGCACTGTTTGCTGAGGTTCCAGACAGGTATGGGGAAAGAAATGGGGGCTACACAAGGATCATCCCAACATTTCCAAGGCGGGGAGACAATGCACCTATGGCTTACATCGAGCTTGTCTAGGTGAAGTGAATTGTTTTTATAATATCAACAAGATGTCTGAGTTTTTTATTATAAACATGTTGTTTCAGTACCTTGATTTATTACTGGTTAGTTTTCTTAAGTTTAGTGATCATGTTTTATTAAACACATGAATTCAGAGAAACATTATATATGTTTGATAGGCGATACAGAACACGATGTTGTCTTTACAACACTAGGTATATAAGTATAGTGTTTGCTGATGGGCTGTGTTTATTCATATCTTTAGTTTGTTACTACTAACGATTTCCTTCTAATGTATGTCTTCTTAACTGCAGAAAATCATCCATCGTTTGCAGCCTATCCATCGGTGCTTGCTGAAGCCGGGTGATCGTACAAGTTGTCTTCCAATATATGTTTTCCGTAATGTTATTTTGTAACAACCAAGCGTAGATCATGTGTGGAACTTTTGAACGGCTAAATTCCATCCTGTGATTGCAAGAGCAGTGTGCTATATATACTACTTGGAAAGCCCTCCTGGTTAATGCAATCTGGTTTGGTTTCTTTTGAGTTTCAAGATATTCATTCATTCTGGGTATTCCTGCCAGTTTACCCTGTTACATTGTGCCGTTTGTGTACCCAACTGCAGATCTGCTTGTAGTTGAGTATGTGTACAGGCTAAGCGTTTCCTCTCTCTGGTATTGTTTATACGATAAATAACATATTAGCGTAATATTAATAACAAAGTCAGGATGGCCGAGTGGTCTAAGGCGCCAGATTCAAGTTCTGGTCCTCTAACGAGGGCGTGGGTTCGAACCCCACTTCTGACACAATTTTTTTTGTCGCCATGGTTTTTTTCTGGAATTACTGACATATGAAGTATCGTTTCGTTTATGTTACGGACTTGGAGTCAAATACGATCCTCTTCTTCGCAACATTTCCGATCCATTTAATTTCTTCCCCTGCTAAGTACTGTACGAACCTACCTGCGGTTTCACTCAAAGGATACATCTCATTTTATAGCCGTAAATTGTTCTGGTAGGCAGCCATGGCGTCTGTGTAGATCGAATTGGATGCTGTGCGTAACGGGCCGGCAGAGGAGGCAGAGAAGGTACGTACGTACCGGGGTAGATATGTTTGTCATGTCGTTTTTGGAGCGTTATAATTCAGGCAGATGCATCGCAGATTCACGGGGCAATTTTTTTTGAAACACAGTACAACACAGACGCTCACATACACATGCACACACTCACCCCTATGAACGTATGCACGCACACCCTACCCCTATGAGCACCTCCGAGAGACTGAGCCGGCGGTCGGGTCTTGAGATTGACGAAGTCACCACAGACGTCTCGCTGTCGACGGGACGTCGCCTCCCACTGAAGAATAATTTCGTCTAAATGAGAAACACCAATGTCAAATCTAGTATTTGAACTCTGATGGGCTAGGGGTATAACCATCCTCCTAACCATCTTGCCACAGGCAAGTTCTCATTCACGGGGCAATTCGATGCACGAGAGTGAGGGGAGGGGCGAGGCAGCAATTACGTTGTCTGGCAGGCGGGCGCACGATCGACCATGCACTGACGCCCAGCAGGTGGTGGAACCGTGCGTGCACGGAGAACGTGTGCCCGCGCGTGCATATACTATGCGAAACGAAAAAAAATAGTGTGGTAAACATAGGCAAAAGTCCATGTTATAGGCCTAAAACTTGTACTCCCTCGGTTCCAAATTACTTGACTTTCATATATCTATAAAAGATGTCTACATACATCCATATATAGACAAATGAAAGTCATCTATTTTGGAACAGAGGGAGTATGAATTAGCTAAATCGAATCTTGAAATTTGAATTCCGGAAGTTGACACCCTAAACTTTTGAATCCTGGTCTATACCATACCCTAGATCTGTCCGGGGTTAAGAAGTTTAGGTGCCAACTTCCGGAATTTCAAATTTTGGGGTTCGAATGGACCTTTGCCGAGAGAGAACTATACTTATACTTGGTCGATGTCGGAGGCAACACGTGTCGTAGGCTGGACAGTGAGGCTTAATTGAGAGGTGACATGGATTTTTTTTTTGAATTAAAGGGCTTCGCGCCCCCGATTTCATTAAAAATGAAACCACGGTGATTTTGTTACAGACTCCCAGCCTCCATTACAAACTACCACGGATCAGCAAAACCTACCAGGTTTTTCCTACCACAGCTATATTAACAAACCAGACTCCAGCTACGGGGGTATAACAAAACGCAACAACATTCATAGGAAAAGGAGAACTAAACAGCTGTTACAACTCAAGCATTTGTGACATGGATGATTGGATGATGGATGTATGATATGGCTGCACGATCGGATGAACTTTGCGCCTCAACAAAGAATAAAGCTAATGAGAGTTGGTGAACTAAGGGCCTTTTTTGGATTGCAGGATTTTTAAAACGTAGGAATAGGAAAAACACAGGATTAACATGTCATGTGAAGTGGATTCTCATAGGATTTTGAAACGAAGGAATTTTGCAGCAGGTGCATTTGGATGGTGCACATGAATTGAACACAGGAATTTTGAAGGATTCATGAGAGAGTAGAGATAGATAGAGTGAAACTGCATTGAATTTCGCATACGAGCATTAAAATGAGGTTTGAGTTCATGTTGAGAATCCTATGAAATTTGGGCCATAGGAATGGATTCCATAGGAATCTGATGGCCCTAATCCTATGATCCAAAGGGGTTCCATAGGATTCAGACCCTCCAAAATTCCTACGAAAATCTTACAATCCAAAGAGGGCCTAAAGAAGATGGAGAACGACCATGCTTTAATATGTATATCTATGCTCGCTCGGCTTACATATCCGACCAAGTTTTGTAAGTTGTAGCTAAGAAAATTGTAGAAATATTTTTAAATAAGATTAGAGTTTTTTTCCAGTTTTTACAGGTTATCATGCATTGGATATAGTTGTCGTACTATCTCCTCCTTCGGATCAGTTGTAGCTTCTGAATGCGACCATCTCACATGATATCTTCAAACTATGTGTTTGGTGACCCACTAATAGACTAAATATTGCATAAATGATATATGGTATATCTTTTTCGCTACTTGATTCATTCGACTCTTTGTGATCTTTGAGGTGTACATAATTGGAAGATAGGTTTTATAACAAATATAGTTGTGTGCATTGGTTGATGTAGATGACGGGTCTTATTTATTTTTTGAGAAGCAAAGAAATCTTGGAAAAGGGTGTTGGTGATCTGTTGAAGGGGACGGAGAACAACAAACTGAATTTTAATTGAGTTTGATTAAGCACAAAAAACATGGGAAAAACTTATTGGAAGGAGGTTTCCTTTGTGTATGTGACAGTTGCCAACATACAAGTAGTACCAAATAAAGTTTAAATGAGTATATGAAATTTATTACATACATCTTGTTGCTGCAATACTCCTTTACACTTCACTTACTGACACATAAACTAACAAACCAAGTTATAATCACACGAATTAAGCTGCTTCTAGATGTCGATGAAACCGTAGGGATGTTATAATTTGGAACCGAGGAGCTGCATGCCTTGTTGCGGATGCTTCAGTACAAGTTGTGGACAAGATTGATGCATGGCATGACGGATGGCAACAGTGGGAGCGCCTACTGCCGCTCGGTGAGGCTACATTAAGCGTGGCCAGTGTGAAAGCTGAGTTAGTCATCACCGGACACGAAACGACGAGCTTCTCGACCTGTTACAATGAAATTATGAAAACATTGTTTTGCTGAGACCGTCACCCTGAACAAACATATTCTCCAGAAGGTTGGGATTCATAAGGTGGTTGATCAATTCATCACTCCCCTATACACACAAGTTAATCGGTTGAATGCATCTTCACACCCGAACATGGAGAAGTGCATGCAGATTACATACGATATTTTCCATGTTTCGTACCAAAGCAATACGGATCGAGAATTCGTTTTTAAAAAATTGGTATCTTTCTATGCATTTCTTTGATTTATAGTGAACTTTTATATTTTTAAATTGTTTACTTTTATTTTACTACAATCAATATGTATAATATACTAGTTATCACAAATAAGAACATAATTGTTTTTACCAATATATTAGTTCTGCTTTCTTTGTTATACAACTCCAATGTCAATCATTAAACAGACAAGAGTTGTTGTTACAAATATTGCTTTGTTAAAGTTTATCATTTTTTTTCTTTTTGAGACACGTTCCCTTCACAAAACTTTAATTCAAATCACCTTAAATGTGATACTTGATTAGTTATAGTGGATATATGTGTGTCCACATATATTTTATTTTCCTTTAATATCTAGGTAAAGATTTCCAAAAATACACCACCCAAAAATAACATAATAGAGTTTCTAGTGTAATATATGGTATATAAAATTGCCCAAATCTTACCGGTGAATGCCATATATAGAGGTTTTCACTCCAATACATGCGCAGTTGAAATTTTAATGGTACATCGCGCGCTAGGTGTAAAATTGCTTTTCCATATAGTGTGGGTAGGCGTGAAGGAGTTCTTCAATAGTGCCTCCAATGAAGGAAATGAAATAGGATGTCGGCGTCGCCACCGACACTGCCCCCCTAAGGACAAGGCTCTGTTAATCCGATGACCTACTAGAGATCAATGAAGCAATGTGTTTCTATAACCGAGTACATTGGTATATGAACCTATTTTCTTGAACTCAGGAAAAAGTCGTACTTTTATGTTCTGAAAAATCACGAAAAAGTTACACATGTAAAAGTTTTTATGGAAAGTCGGACCCATTTAAGATTTGTACATGTTCTGGTTTTCTAATTTTTACACAAATTGCAAGTGATCATATTCATACATCATACTATCCTTCTACAGAAACTGTCTGAGTCCACTGCATCCGGCCGTACTACAACCTCAAGCATATGAACACGGTCTGCCGGGCTGCCCCCACGAGGAGAGGAGCAGCACGTAGTGGTGCGTGCGTCCCAAATGCAAACGCCTGCGCCAACGTGCGCTGCCTCCCGGTGGCAATAAACATCCACCTCCAACCACGCGAGGATCCTATGCTGCTCCTGTCTATGAAGTCTCTGCTAGTACAGTCAGTATTAGATACACCCTCTTACATGATGATGCAACCCACATCCTCGTGTTTTAGTTGGATCCAATGCTGGCTTCTGCCTTCGGGTGAAAAGATGTAAGCTGCATTTTTATTTCACAATTTTAGAATCGATTAAGACACAAGTGTTGAAATATAATTGCCTAACTTTTCCATCAGAACTGTCGTCTATTGGTTGAACTAAATAGAGCATGCAATTCGCAGTGCCAACGAAAATCGGCCTTTTGGTTGAACTGGGTTGAACATGTAATTCTCCAATAAGACAAATCTTAGTTGATCAAAACATAGACATACCCTAAAACATTTGGTTTAAGCATAGAAATTATCGCCTTCAACCGAGCTTGCTCATGGTCTCTGATCGATTAATGCTAAATGGTAAGTAGGGATATATTAATCCTATGTTTGGGCTCCATGGTGCCTTAAAAAAAATGAAATCGATATTTTAAGATTCAAAAAATTCTGAGTTGTGGACAATGATGCATTCCACAAACCTGTAAAATCTCAACTCATGATAGCTCACATTCTAGGCTACAAAAAGGATAAAAATTGACAGATTTTGGAGTTTTCAAAATTCACACCGCTCACTGTTTAAGAGTTTGTCATTTTTTCCGTGGCAAAAATATAAGATATTTCAATTTAAGATTTTGCACATTGATAGAAGACAACATTGTGTACACCTAGGATTTTTAGTTTTGAGATGTTGTTTTTTTTTTCAAAAAAAGAGCTCCCTGTAGATGGGGAGCCATATGTCCGTACTCTTGATTTGGCTCGGTTCCTTGTCGAATAGATCATTGCCGGATGCTCCCTCCACTGATGCATGAGGCTGCAGGGAGCATGCATGTGGAGACTGATATATGAGCCAGGAAGCAAGGACTGAAAAGGGCCAACACAAAAGTTGATGGTAGGATCACAGCATCCTTCCTGCCTACCTGGTTTCTTCGGGCATACAATGCCTGTTGTTTTACCCCGATCGGCAACTTTTACCCGACTTACCAGACACGCTCCACGTTCACCTGTTTACCAAATCCAGCACACAGACAAAACAACACGCAAAACAAGTGAAAAATATGAGAGGGAGGGAGAGAGAGTTTTGATAACCAGATCACACTCACAGCATCTCCTGGACAAGGTAACTTAGTATTTCTTTTTCTCTCTAGCTAGTGTGGTCCACGTTGGCTAATGTACTGCAATTTTGTCAAGGGCAAAAATAAAGTATTGGTTAATGTGTCTTTAAGCATCGTTGGTTTGGTTCATTCATTATTGGCTAGTGAAACTCATGAATTTAGTTATCTGCCCTGAATGTACACACCTGAATTTGCTAGGCTGTTTTAGACGGTTAATATGGATTTATAGTTGGTGCCTACTTTTTCCGAGCCAGCCTTTGCAACTAACGTGCTGTAAGAAATGTCGTTGCTACCTGCTAAAGATAATTTCCAGTTCATGCTGGTTTGGCTTCTAAAATGGTCTGCAACTAAATATAGGCCAACCTCCATTATGTATTTATGTTATGGTAATAATAGTACAACTTTAATTTTCCAATGTTATTCTAAATTACGATGATACCAAAACTTCAGCATGGAGTAGCAAAAATATGACAACGCATTATTGGACTGTAGATAAGCCCGGCTGAGGATGAAGACGACACCTTGTCTAATCCAACCATTGTTCCATTGGTTCCCCAATTTTCATTATATTTCTCTTTTCTTTTGCCTTTGGTCGGCGCGGTGCCACTTATCATCGTAGCCGTCGATCCATGTATGCAAACAGTATCCGCCGCACGATGCCCCGCCCAATAGTAATACAATTATGATTCTAACACGCCAGTCTCTATTCTATCGATAAGGCCGAACTTGCTCTTGTGCAATTGACAGCGACAACCATGTTTTCTGCTCACTACCGACGCATCTGGTATGGGAAACAAACAACAGCACACTGCAATACTACTGATGCATGATCGATGGAGCACCTCCGTACGTGGGCCTCTGCTACACACGCTTTAATTTGGTTAGGGGCTAAACAGCGGTTAGAAAGCGTTCCTGTCGCTTGCTTGGACAAATATGTTACTTATCTATACCTCTTATAAAGCAAAATCCCACTAAGTGTATTTATTATTTTTCTATCTCAACATGCAATCTATCCACATCATCCATACTATTAGCCAATCAATTGTCCATGTCATTTCCACTAAGACTTATTAATACACACATCATACATTCCTCCAACCATCTAATAGTTCACATTAACAATATATAATACACACGCAATTCATGTATATGAAAATTTGATTGTCGTATATTCATTTAATATGTCATACCTATTATACCATTTTATTTACACGATGTAGTTTCTAAAGTGATACCTGCTGCAACGCGCGGGGTATTTTCTAGTTTAGTATATATCTAGGTAGACTATTTATTATATTACATGTATATGTTTATATCTGTACATTTATATTTTGGATACGGTCTTGGTCACTAGGGTCCATGCCACTAAATGCTTGACAGCAGCCAAATTTGGAGCATGATCAAGAGGCTCTCCTGTGTATTGGCTGGAGAGTTATATCAGTGGGGAGAAAATGGAGAAAGGCTGGAATTGGAATTGACTCTAGTGACAAAATAGACAGTTCGGTAAGAGTGGGCAACAGGATTTTTCTAGCTTTGCCCAAAATTGCCAGGTGTATCACACTTAAGATGGGCCCACTAACATGTATCTCATGCTTAGGTGCTAGTAATCTTTACACTTGTCCATTTTTAGCACATTAAGAAAGTAAGGTTTTTGGCTAATATTGAAAGTTCCACATTTAACAATATATTATGGAGATTTTGATATTATACTTAAATAACTACATTAAAAGAAAACAATAAAAAACACCGAGTGTGCCGTTCATGAAGGGTTTTGATCCATCATCGAGAGTGTTTTGTATCATTCAACCGTGTAAAATCGACATCTATAAGGAAAATAGCTACACACCGGACACCATTGGTATGGAAATGTAAGCACGGTTGACGAATGTTGAGAAATTTAAAATAACTTGTTCTAGGTATTTAAATGGATAATATATTGTGTTTCCGCTGTGAATCGTGACAACGAATTTGTGCCCCCTAATTCATAAAATAAAAAATATGCAATTAGGAATGGATGGTGATCCACTCACACAGAAATACATCACTTTCCCGTCATGACGAATTTTGTATGCAACATTGACCGATTCACATATACATATACATCGAATATGTTGAATAACGACATATCTCTGTGCGTCGCTCTCACACACAAACTCCTAGATTGTACGCATCAAAACAAAAATCTTCCTATATAGTGAAAGAGGCCAACAATACTATGAGCAAAACCATCACTTATAAGCCACAAAACCGCAGTCTTATCTGCTAAATAACTACACAATATTCCTAATAAAAATCCGACACAAATTAAGAACAAACATCCCACATTTTCAGTGGTATTTCAAGTTTTCCATCCTCATAATCAATCCGTTGAGGTGTCGAGAACATATTACGATACACGTGGCGATGTCTACACCGCGCAAGCCTCTCGTCGAAAAAAACCATTGCCCATGAACCACGAAAAAACAAGGTGTTGTCATGCATTGTCCAGACACAGACATGATGTGACCCACAACAAAAAATCGAAAACCTAGCTCTCTCTCTCATATATATTTTCCTCCTTTTATTATTATTTGTCAGGAATTATGGCTTTTTGATAAAGCCTTTCCAAGGGGTCTGCCGTGCTGGCGTGTTGCAACCTAGCAAAGGCCAACTGTAGAGAGAGAGAAAAGGGTTCCAGAGCGGCAGCCGCTCCCCCCTTTCTCTCCCCTACGCTGGCTGCTGCCGCTGCAGGCTGCACCCTAAAGCAGCGAGCCTTTCCACCTCTCCTCTTCCTTCCTGCCACCCCCACACCGCCTCCTCGCCGCAGCCTCGGTTGCGGCGCCCTGTCTGTCTCCTCTCTCGCCGGCAAGAGAGCCGCCGTCATGTCCGGGCTGTACAGCCAGCAGGGCTTCTCCCCTGCCAGGAACCTATCCCCTCAGATTAGAAGCAACCCGGATGTTGACAGGTACAACGGCGGCGCATGGATTCTTGTAGTTTCTTTGGCTGTTTCATGGCCGATTTCTCATGCCAAGATTGAATCTTTTTCCTGCTCGGTTTGCTTGATGAACGATGACGATGATGATGTGATTGTTGTGTAATTAATGGTTTTGTGCAGTCAGTACTTGGCCGAGCTGCTCGCCGAGCACCAGAAGCTGGGGCCGTTCACGCAGGTCCTGCCCATCTGCAGCAAGCTGCTGGGCCAAGGTGAGATCTTCTGATCTCCACCTTGTTGTTTTCTTTTCCAGGATGATGAGATTTTCTTGGGGTTATGGGAGAGGTGTTCCTTGGCAACCATGAATAGGGAAGCACATGGCTGCAGTGCTCGCATAGTGCCCGTCTTGGATGACATTGGCTGTAGCTGCCTGGTTGTATGATTTCTGGTTCATGTACTGCTTTGGATGATGCTCTGTTTTAGATTTGTGTTGCGACGTTTTGGTTCATTCGGCGAGATTAGATGGTTCCGGTTATACGTGATAATGTTGTCACTTGGTGGTCTTGATGGTCGAACCGGATGTAACAATCTGTGTTTGCGGTGATGTAGATCAATCTTCTTGACTGACATATTCCGGTGGATTGATGTTCGTTACTTGTCTGGTATCTTCACAAATCGTCTTGTCATTCCCTTGGTGAGAGCCATATGTCTAGTTTAGAGTTAGTCTTAACTGTGCCATGTAAAAGCAGTGATAAAGATCGTGGGCGGTGTATAAACTGGGCAGTGGTAAATGCCATCTATGGAGGTCGATATATCTTTGTCTTAGTCGATGTCAAAATAATCAATGGCATTGTATTCAGAGGGTGTTGAGATATCGTGCAGCCTTGCTTATTTCAATATACCTACAATAGACAGATGCTTAGCTTGATACTATGCAGCCTTCTTTTTCTAAGACATGCTTAGACCATCTGGCTGTGTTATTTGCGGCCAGTACCAATGCTTACCCTGATATATAGGATTGTCTTGATCTCACATATTAGCTTGAGGGATTCACAACTTTCAAGGGGATCATCAAGTATAATTTATTAAAATCCTGGTGTTAGATAAAAAATTACATAGATTGCATCACATTCTAATGTCTTTTGGTTAGACCAACCTACAGACAGAACTCCACGCTGAGCATCTGTCTATTGTAGGTATATTGGATAAGTATATTTGAGAAATGTTTAATGTTCTTTTAAGGATCGAGGAAGTAATGGTTTGTGTTATGGACCTATTGCGAATGATCATACAAATATGTTGAATCTGGTTCCTATGTGCGTTTGCCTTTGGCCAGTCAATGTTTATGGTGGTGCATGATTGTATCGTGTCTTAATTGTGAAAAACAATCTATTAGTGAGATGTACAGAATTTTGATTATAATCAACAACTTATCTATTACTTTTGATCTAAGTTCTCACGTGACTTTCACGCTACACAGAAATTATGCGCGTATCAAACTCTGCTCAACACCCCGGATTCAGTGATTTCGACAGACATCGATTCAGAAGTCCTAGTCCAATGTCTTCACCAAATCCAAGATCCAATCTCTCTGGCAACGGGTTCAGTCCCTGGAATGGACTACACCAAGAGGTACACATATGGCATGTGTTTATCTATTTAGGAAGAAATATGCATGCAATCCAGTTCCTCTTTTGCACTTCATACTCCAGAAAAAACATGCTTTCACTCAGTTTTAATCATTATTTATTATATATACAAACAGACCCTGTAGATACATAAGTGATAATCAACTTTTGGATGTGCAATATGATACCATGATATGTAATTGTGAGTCCCTTTGGTGAGAAATATTGTCTGCTATTTATGTTGTGCACATGCTTCCAAATCTTATTATTTCGTGAAGCAATACTGATAAATCATTTGTGCTTGTCATTTTGAATTACTCAACAGAGATTAGGTTTTCCTCAAGGAAACAGTATGGATTGGCAAGGAGCGCCACCAAGCCCTAGCTCTCATGTCGTAAAGAAGATTCTACGCTTGGAGGTCCCAGTTGATTCTTTTCCGAGTGTATGCTGCCTCTAACTTCTGCAGTTTTAATGTTACACATGATATTGCTTGATCCATTTCAATCTCTTCACTGATATAATTTTCACTTTCACCACAGTTCAATTTTGTGGGCCGCATTCTAGGACCTAGAGGTAATTCTCTAAAGCGGTTGAAGCATCTACTGGTTGTCGTGTTTTCATCAGAGGAAAGGGTTCCATCAAGGATCCAGCGAAGGTAACTAAACTTTGCAATGTTTGATCTGCACCCACGTGTTAACTACTTGTGTTTCTTCAGTTGTTCGGTCATCATTATGCCAACATGTAGTTATAGCGATCTATTTTGCTTTCCGTGAAATCTGCAAATTGGGTTGCATAGTAAGTTGACTTAGTCTACTGGAATTGTCTTCCAGTGCTAGGGATCTCATCCATCACCATGCTTGGGATTTCACGGCCTGATCATAACTGTAACATTGGATTGTCTGTTCTTACTTTCTCCATAAACTCCCTACCCCCTTTTTAAACCTGTAATGTGGTAATTCCAGGCTACGGGTTTTCTATATAGTAACTATACTTCTACACTGACGTGCAGTATATTTCTGTTATGTCCAGTTTATCAGTCAACTTTCCTTTTGTTCCACGTAAATCCTATTTCCTTTCGGCAATTTATACCGGAAGTTAAATTGCTTGGTTTTTTTGCCTCTCGATCTCGTGCTTCTAAATTGCTAAGCACTTAAGTTTTACATATTTTCTTCTGTATTTCTTGAAGGAGGACAAACTACGAGGAAAACCGGGATATGAGCATCTGAGTGAACAACTACATATCTTGATAGAGGCTGACTTCCCAGCCAATATTATTGATGCCAGACTGAGACATGCACAGGAAATTATAGAAGAATTGCTAAAACCAGTGGTCAGTGATTAATATGCATCCTATTAATATTTCCATGTACGGGTTTACTTTCTGGAGAAAGCCAATGAACTAGCCAATTATCCATGTTATGGTTTAGTATCATGGCCCAGCCACTCTTATGGAGATGAAACCCAAAAGAAGTTTCGAAATCTTATGGGTTTCAACTCTAGCCTACCCCAACTTGTTTGGGAATAAAAGGCTTTGTTGTTGTAGTTGTTGTTGTATGGTTTAGTATCATGGGAGTGTTTTCTTAATTAAATGAACAATTAATGATATTTAAATAATGTAAAAACATATTACCTTCAGCTTCCCTAATACTGCTTCTGTTTTCTTGAATTTGAATTACCATTACTGATCTCTCTCGATTGATTCTCTATATACTTTGTGGAAGTCCATTTTGATTTCTCATGCTTTATCTGGAACTCGTGTGCAGTTCCATATAATCATGGCTTCTTGCTTTTACAAAGCCATATTGGTTTCTGCTGTAGGATGAGACACAGGATTTCTACAAGAGGCAACAGCTTAGGGAGCTGGCGATGCTAAACTCAACCCTGCGAGAGGACAGCCCTCACCCAGGAAGCGTCTCTCCATTCAGTAACGGTGGTATGAAACGTGCAAAAACAGGCCAGTAGGAAAGCACCTACTCCCACCGTTACCGGTATTGTCCAGTTGCCTAATGCCCCTATGGGATGCCATGTCTTGGGGACATTTGGCGCGGGTGCACTTGAAGGAAGCGACACCTGAGTTCGCTAGCCGAGTCTGGTCTGAGTAGCGGTTTCTTACCGCTGGGACAATGGATGTAGAGTCCTGGATCCGTGGGTCGATCCAGCTTTGGTTAATGTAAGGTCTAGAACATTCGCTTTATTTGTTAATTGACTGTTAACCCTAGTATGTGGTGCTATGGTAGGTGGATCTCCATGACAACTAGAGAGGCCTGAGTATGCGAGCTTTCCTGTTTTCCTTTCACCCCTTTTAGGCGTCTTACCTTGTATATTATATATCCCTTCTACATTGTGGACTCGCGGATAATCCAATAAAGGGCATAAGGATCATCACCTTATGCCTTAAGATGTTCAGTTCTGGAAAGTTTTGAATTGAGTGTCAATCCAGTTCTGGATGTCATCAGTCTTCATGGATCGTGGTGGATTATGTTCTTGTTAATTTTGAGTCCACGCATGTTTTTCTCTGCTTGGAATCCTAGATGTGATGCTTTGTATCTTCAACATACTAGGCGAAATGGGGAATAGGCAAAAATTCGGCCCAGCACCAGTTGTAGCCTTGTAGGGAAGACTGAGCTAGAACTGCAAATTTTAACGTGTTTGCGTGTGTGGATAAAATACTCCTGGAATGGTTGTATCAGGTCATTTTGTTCTTCCCGGCATACTTTTCCTGTGACATGACCAACAACACAGTACCCAAATTGTTCATTTACATACTAAACTGGATTCTAGTGAATAGTCAACATGTAGCCCTACAGTAGCTGTACCCACATAATACCATCTTGTCATAACAAACAATTGCTTAACTTCCTGTTGACAAAAAATATTATAGCCCCTCAAAATGATAATAGTGAGCATAGGTTGCTAGCCATAGTGATGGGACAAGCAGAGAAATGCATCATCAGCCAAGCAACAATGACAAGCCTGGCTCAGAATTAACAGTTCTTTGCACCCGGATAGAGAGCCTTCAGGATAACAAATGAAGAGAAGATGCAAAACTCTAACGCGAATCGACAATGCAGAAATTGACGTGTGGGGTAGCAAAAATCGTTTTTGACATGGGTTCGTCAAAGACTGTTGCACACAGATGCCAAACTGAACATCGTTCCATATGCTCCAGTAGAAAAGAAGAGGCTGTGTATTTGCAAATGTAGATAGACCGAAAACACCTAAACTCAAAAACCACAAATAGGAAAACACCTTCAGATTGAAACCATAAGATGCCGCAAACTTCAGCTACATAATTAGATGAAGCAACTGCTAGTACTATCATAACATCATACTGCCACCAAGATTCATATTCTACCAAGTAGCAAGTCATTTAATAAAAACTAGAATCATGTCATGGTGATGATAATACTAAGAGCTGACATCGACACATACCAAAACTTATTCATATTCTAACAAGTCATTCAATAACGAATATAATCATGTTTTGGTGATGTTAATACTAGGACATGACACCGTCCTATAAAAAAGCTTACAAAGGTCTAACTGAAAATAACAGCGAATATTGGCAAGGACACATAGGACAAATCTGCTTCTACCGTACTGATATAACAGGCAGAAGGACATTTGTTTCACTGAAGAATTAACAAAGACACTCTGAAATTCTAAATTACAACTGACTGACAATGTTTTGCATCATCTTTCATAGATTGATCCGATATTCTACCAAGTTAATAAGAAGTGTAAAATAACAGCTGATGACCAATTTATTCTCTATTTTTTGTGGGAGTCCATTTTGATTTCTCATGCTTTATCTGGAACTCGTGTACAATTCCACATATATGTCATGCTTCTTGCTTCTCCCATAATACCTTTGTACTTATAAATAGACTCCAGATGAACCTTATTCACAAAGCCTTATTGGTTTCTGCTGCAGGATGAGACGCAGGACTTCTACAAGAGGCAGCAGCTCAGGGAGCTGGCGATGCTAAATTCGACCCTGCGAGAGGACAGAGTGAATAAAAAGTAACATTATCTGACGACTGACACGGATGCTGTGTAAAGCTGTGAGAAGATAGTACAGGTTCATAGGCAAATGTGGTATTGTATCTTGGAACATACTAAGCGAAAATAGGAATCGGCATAAATTCAACTCAGAAGTTGTCAAACGTTGTCAATTTACTACCAGTAGTAGGGAAGACTGAGCTAGAACTGCAGATTTCAACATATTTCACGTATTTGAGTAAATACTTTTTTTTAGTGTATCGAGTGTATACTCCTGGAATGGTTGTATCCGGTCGTTTTGTTCTTCCCAGCTTACCTTTCCTATGACCATGAAGGTCCACAGTGGGCGTCTTCTGTCCCTGGATGCCATCTTCTCAAGAAGAGAGGACCCAAATTGTTCGTTTACATACTAAATTGATTCATTATTCTATTAATAATCAACATGTAGCCCTATAGTACTTGTAGCTGTACCTACATAATAATATTTTGTCATATCTAAATTACTGCACTGCTACAAACAATAACTAAACTTTTTGTTGACAAAATAGTATGTTAAAGCCCCTCAAAATGACAAGCAAAGGGACACATCACACAAGCAACAAAGACAAGCCTAGCTATGAATAACAGTTTTTTCACTTGCACTCAACTTGGATAGAGAGCCTTCTGGATAGCACATATAAACATATGATGCGGAACTCCAGCGCGAATGGACGATGCAGAAATAGGCGAGTGCGATAGCAAAAACCGTTTGACATGAGTTCGTCAAAGACAGTTTGCATGCAGATGCCAAATTGAACATCGTTCCATATGTGCACCAGTACAAAAGAAAAAAGGCCGCGTATTTGAAAATGTAGATATACAGAAAACACCTAAACTTCAAAAACATAAATAGGAAAAAAACACAGCTAAAGACTGAAACTATAAGCTTCCACCAATATCAGCTACAAAATTAGATGAAGCAACTACTACTACTACTACTATCATAACATCATACTGTCACCAAGATTGATATTCTAACCGTCATTTAATAAGAACAAGAATCATCTCAAGGTGATGATAATGCTAGGAGATGACATTGACACATACCAAAACTTATTCATATTCTAACAAGTCATTCAATAACGAATATAATCATGTTTTGGTGATGTTAATACTAGGATATGACACCGTCTACAAAGGTCCAACTGAAAATAACAGCGAATCTTGGCAAGGACACATAGGACAATTCCGCTTCTACTGTACTGATATAACAGGCAGATGGACATTTGTTTCACTGAAGAATTCACAAAGAGAATCTCAAATTCTAAATTACAACTGACCGACATAGTTCCACATCATCTTTCGTATTGATCCAATATATTCTACCAAGTCATTTTAATAAGAAATATAATCAAGATATGGTGATGTGAACAAGGACATGACACTGGCATATAACAAAGCTAACATAGGTCTAACTGAAAACAAACGTGAACCTTGGCAATGACACATGGGACAAATCTCCTTTAATTGCACTTATATAATAATTGGCAGAAGCACACTGGTTTTGCAGATGAGTTCACAAAGACTATGCCAGATTACAAAAGACTGTCATAGTTTCCAACCATCTTCCGTATCGATCCAAGATGACAGCTACATATCTCATAGAAGAATTTTATTCAGGATGTAGCAGATCAGTTTCATTACACATCTGACTATATCAACGGGGTGGTATATACATCAAATCATCAGCAATCATATGACAAGTTTTCACATCAAGAAGTTTAACACGGACAGAAATTACAGGACACGGAGTTCTAACGATGCTAGGCAGAAGAGGAAAGCTCTAACGATAGTAATTATGGATGATTGGACCTCCAGTCAGGTCCCGCCAACTTCCTCGACACAGACGGAGGAGGTGTGGAGGGCACCAACGCGGGTGCCGCAGCCCGACCGCTTCTTGCACTTCCCGGTGATGATCGCCCACACCGGCTTCACCGCCGAGACCTCAGAGCTGCCGCCCGCCTCTTTCGCCTCGCCCGCGCAAGCGCCAGGTTCAACCTTCACCTCCATTGCGCAGCTCATATCCTCCAGTTTTACATCACCTGCACGGGTCACACCATCCTCCGCCTTCGCCTCCTCTGCGCAGCTACCGTCTTCCTCCTCCTTGACCTCCCTGAATTGCACCAATTCCAACCCTTCTCCTTCCCCTGCGGAGGACAGGAAAGCTTCAGCCTGAGCTTCAACGGGAGGGTGAACGGCATAGCAGCTGGAAGAGGCAGCGGCGAGGTGGCAGGCTCTGGTGGAGGCGGCGGCGGCGAGATGGCCGGCTCTGGTGGAGGCGAGATGGCCAGTTTGGCAGGCTCTGGCGGAGTAAGGGGCGGCGAGTAAGGGGAGGCGGAAGGGGGGAAATCGACTGGCTCGCCGTTGTGGTGGATGCGGATTTTGGTGACGCGGTTCCTGGCGGCGTCCCCGCGGATGCGGATCTTGGCGGCGTCGTAGGCTGCGGCGGCCTCCTCGGCGGTGTCGAAGGTGCCGAGCCAGAGGCGGCGGCCCTGGCACGGGTCGCGGATCTCGGCCGCGAACTTGCCCCACCGCCGCTGGCGCACGCCGCAGTACCTCACCTTGGGCCTCCCGGCACAGGAGGACGGGGATGACGAGGAGGAGGAGGAGGATGAGGACCCCGCCCTCGCGGTGGTGGCCTCCATCACGCGGCGCTTCTTCCTCCTCTGCCCCTGCCCGTCCCCCCGCCGCTGCCGCTGCTCCGGTGGCGGCAAGGGCGCCTCGTCCTCGCTAGAGGAGGAGTCGGTGGCGTCGGCGTCGTGCACGAAGATCCGCACGATGCGTCCCCTCGGCGCCGCGCCGGGGGCGGCGGCGGCCATCCTCTCCAGGCTAGGGTTCGGACCCATGCCTCTTGAGCCTTCTCAATTCATCCTTGCGCGCGATCAGGGTGGGGCTCAGCCTCGGCGCTCCGCCATGGGAGCGCGCGTGGGGAAGGTGCTAGGGTTAGGGTTTCGTCGGCTGGTAGATGCGGCTTGTGGGGCTGCGGTGGAAGCGGGAAAGAAAGAGAGACGTGTTGTGTGGGGAATAATAGGTGGAGGAGACGACCGGGCCTGGCTAAAAGGACGGGTCGGTTCAGGGGTAATCTCGGGATTTCTTTCGGGCCGAGAAATATCGTATGGCATCTCGGTTCAACGGAGGACTTGTGGACGGGATATTCTGGGAACATGGGAGTCGGTGTGTGAAATTGAATTCATCAACTTGTCTCCGAAGAAACGTTGGGCCGGTTCAAATTTGCATACCTGTTGCTTCACGCCATGCCAGGTAGGAGTAGGCGGCAGCGTGGGTGCATGATTGAGGAATCCCGTTTGCCCACGTTTGGTGGATGGATGCGATCGGGGATTTGGAGGAGTAATCCATACGAATTATCACAGATCTCAAGATCAGGTTAGTTGTGTATATATTATTATTTGTTTGAAAACAATTGTGATTATCTCCTGTTTTTATATGTAGGGAGGGTCTAACTAACAATTGCCTGACTATGAATTTGTCGTAAGTCAAATTTTGCTTCAGTCATAAGAAGACAAGTGGCACGAGGAAAATCCCCCGAACCCACAAATGAAATCATTAATGGGCTTTATATGCAGTCTACTAGTTCAATTTGCGACCACCTATAAAAGACACAAAATCCACTATGCACATTTCAAGACCCAAAATTATAGTGTTGTTTGTCCAAAATTACATGGTATGATCTTGTAAACAGTAATGTAATGATTGTAGCTCGCTAGATAAAGAACTCGTGAAAATAATAGAAACAACAAATTTTGCATGTTTTCAAACGTAAAATCACAGTGGTGTTTGCCCAAAAGAGAGACCTTTTGTTATTCAGGGGGTGCATGTGCACCTCCAGTTTGTCCGTCCGATACACAAAGAGATGCATGTAGTTCGCTACATGAGGTGTTGCCCGAGCTGTGGATGCTTTTGGTTAAATTCGTTAATTTTAGGCGGTGGCCCCGGATCGTTGCTGCCTCGGGTAGCATGGCGTCCTATAGGTGTGAGGCGGTGGATGTGCACTGAGGCGGAGACATCAGGAATCGTGGCGACCATGGTTCTTTGAGGCGGGACCGTGATTCTGCATTGCAAGGGTGCTGAATCACTGCCACGAGGGTGGCTGGTTCGTCACCATGGTCCTTTTATTTTCTCTCTATTTTCTGTTGTTTCCAGATGTACGTCCGGACGACATCCGTGTAAGTTCCCCCTGCTTATCGATGAAAAGCCAATATTTGATGAATCTTTCTAAAAACAGCACTTAAGCATTTTTTTTCCTCCTTATAGCTTTGAAATTGGTGTGCGGCTGTTGGAAATTTCAGCCCACAAGAGGCCCAACTAAGATTCTGAAATCCCAAAGTTAGTGCACACCCTTTAGTCCCCACGTGGCTAAGCCAAGGAGAACTGATCTCTCGTCTTTTTCCTAAAATGTATGAAAAACACATATCTAGTTCAAACACAAAAGGACACAGAGCATTGCATCACACACATAGAGCGTACTCGCGGATTTTTGCCTAATTGTCCGTGTCTTGTGGTTTATACACCGAATTTACCACCATCCGAACCTGTCTACTACTGAAGTGCACTGCTCTGCAAACTGCAATGCATCCAAGCACTGCCTCAGGTCTGCACCGAACCAGCACTGCTTCCAGTGTTTGAGGATATCAACAGACTCAATTGTAAAGTTCTACACGATCTGTCCACTATGCGCATATGAACTTCACCTTGACTTGCTTTGGCTTAAACTACACACCACATGTGCGCTGCACTTTGTGTTAATATGAACTGCCTAAAGATGGTGGTATGCACTGTTGTTTGCAGTTTATTTTATCAGTTATGCGTTTTATGCCTCTTCGTAAATTTTGGAACTAGAATATTGCCCATATTTTCCAAGGATCTTCTTGTCTCTTATGCAATATTGGAAAGCTAGAAATGATCACCTTTTCAATAGTGAAATTTGCAGTCCTCCGCATGTTCTATATGCACTGAAAGCTCTTTGGAATGCAGGTGAATCCATCAGGCGTAGAAAACTTCGGTGACCATGCTGCTCCTGTTCTGCTTACTGTCGACAGAAGAAGGGTTGAGCACGCACAAAATAGGAAAAATAACTGGAAAAGGTCGATCTTAATGCAGACGTGATGAGTATGGTGTGAAGCTGGATTAAGGAACATATATGCGCCGGCTCAACAATTAAAGCAACCAGGTGGCCTTCATTAAGGCCACTTCTGTTGCCAGCTTTGCAGGCGAAGGCTCAAGCTTTGGAATTGGTAGCTCAATCTGTTAAAGCTATGGAATCCCTCATCCCAACTACTTGACAGATTGTCAAGTTTTAGCTGAAGCTGTGGCTAGAAAGGATACTCTGAAATACCCAGGGCACTAGACGATCAGGCCAAACATAAACATGCTGATGCCAGTCTTCAAGATAAAGGGGAAAAATAGGCTTCGCATAGTCAGGCTCAAAATGCACGGGGCAATGCTTTTATCACTGCTTGAACACAAAGTATAGTGCTTTTCATTCACCTGTAAATCACCGCTCCGAATGTGCATCCACCTTGCACGTTGATGTAGGCGACCCGACTTTGGAGTACAAATAGAATAATTGCTTCCATTCGCACGAGAATGGAATTGCTACCGATTCACATTGATGTCACCAACAGGAAACTTCACTTCACACTGCGATCCACTAGCCCTCCAAATTGGCATAAGTAAACTTCAGAAGCATCAATGCATCATACTAGTACACATCAGGCTTGAACACCTGACACACCCATGTCTCCATCTTCACGAGAACAACATATGTTTCTGTTTCAGTGCTACCACTATCCGAGTTCATCTAGCAACATAGAACTAACTCCTCATAAAAGTTACAGCAGGTATGGCAAATAAGCCAACAACATTTATGCGGTCAACTAGTACAGTCTGAATAAATCAGGTCCTCAAAGATGAAGAAGAAGAAAGAAAAAAAAACAGGCTCTTAACATACGAAAAACCAGACCAACCTGCCAGTCAGATACAGACGGCATCCCTAGCAGGACCAACGTTCTACTACCAGTAGAGCCAAGCCGGCGCTCAGCAGAACTTCCAGTGGTTGTTGCAGTTCACGCACGTGACGAACGTCGTCATCGGCTCATCAGCACTCCGGGTCTGCAGCTGGTAGTAGGTTGTCTTGCGCTGCCCGCACCTCCCGCACTTGAACTGGTCCGTCGACGCCTTGGGTGCCGATGCGCGCTCGCAGTCAAACAGAGCCTTCTCCTTGATCTGCTTGTTCTCAAGCTTCCTCGCGTCACTGGCCATCTCATCGGGGATATGTCCACAAGCTCCCCGGGTTTCACTTCGCCCAACAGAACCCTCCGCCGGAAATCAGGGTTGTTATCGGCCTTCAGGTTGAACAGTATCGATCTGTACTTCATCTTGTGAGTCCCAGTGGACCGTCCTAGCTTCTCAAACAACGCAGATTCCACTGTCACAGCCACTCTGTATGGGTCGCACGAGTCTACCTGATCCAAGAGGTCCCTCACTTCCTCTCTGTCTTCCTTGCTAGTTTCTGGGGAGACCTTGACGAAGGCCTCGACAAGAAGCTCCCTGTATTTATCTCGAGCAGCATCATTGCATCTGACAAGGGATGTTAGCTTTGGTGGACCATTTGTAACAGAAGATGGCTTCTTTGTATCAGTTCTACTGACTTCCTTCGAAACTGTCTCTACATTGACATGTTGAACTTTGGAACCATTATTCAGAGTCTTCTCAACCTTCACACTCACGTCTTTTTTCTCAATCTTCACCCTTGGCGACATAGGATTCTTTTCATCCCTCACACGTGGCGACATAGGATTCTTTTCAGCCTTCACAGTTGTCAATGTAGAATTCTTTTCAACCTTAATAGGCTGAGACTTCTCAGCCTTACCTGCAGAGTTATCTGATTTTCCATTCACAGATGTGCCGTTTTTCTTTCCCGTCTCTTCAATAACAACCTTCTTCCAGTACCCAAAAAGTTCTGTAGCCACCGCCTGTATGTCTGAGTGGGGGTGCTTAGTAAGGTACCGAAGACGTTTACCAACCTGAAAAAACAGAACATAATCGGTAAGTCAAAGGTCCCCTAGCCCTATATATGTAAAGAACTGTGGGGAAAATAGCCAACAAAAACTAACAGTAACCAGTTAACAAGGAAAGCAGATGTTTAATAACAAAGTATTAGAATTGTGAACCAAGTTTCTGTAAGAAAACAGAAACTTGCTTAGAAATTAATTTTGCACAAGCTGTTTCACAAAACCCCAACCAAGTGCAGTTATTAAATGCAGACCCTCAAAGGAGTACCATTGCTCATAACTAGTTTTTACCCATTTCTGGCTCATGCTCAGAATACCTTTCAGCCTTACGGAATTAGATATACTTTTTGACAAATACAAGACAGATCCAGCAAAACTAAAGCTTTATAAACTGGAATTGCACAATTACTCAGTCTATGAAAGGCAACTCACACATGAAAGAAACTGTCACTGCAGCCTCTTTAGGAGTCCTAGTCTCGGGTACTTATGTAGGTGTTATGGAAGGAAATAACTTCTAAATATCGCTATACGTTCAAAAGAGTTTCCATTATAGAGGAGCTTACCTAGTTTTAAATCACAAAAAGGTCTGAGTTACCAAAAAAATCACAAAGGTCTGTAAACTAAATTAAACTTTAAAGACTATAGCTGGCAAAGTCTGGTGTCGGTAGCTGGCTCGAAGAGAAACTGACTGTTGGGAAATTTGCAAAGTATGATGCGCCTTAAACGACAGGAAGCCGTTACAAGTTCACATGAGATTTACACAAAATGACAAGTTGATAATACAGTAATGACTGGTTTAATAACCCTACTGCAACGTGGATTTTCAGGAAAGTTGTGCGGGATGTCACAACCTAAATCTCCTGTAATTCACGGCTTTCCCGAATAATATAGAAGATTTCTTACATCTGAATTGTTCATATTCTGCACACTTTTCTTACCAAATCAAAATTTCACATCAACACTTGAACCAAAGACCAACAGATTCTTTTGAGGAAAATTGGCAAGAGTACTCAAAGGCCTTGCTAGCAAAGGACAGGGTACAAGGCCGAAAAACTCCATGAAAGCACCAAGTCCTGAGGAAAGACCAGCTAACTGTTATCTGTTCTTATTTCGTGAAATTTGAAACTAAGATATCTTATACTAGATAAACAAGTTATCACATGTTTGGCATACTTCTACAGCCAAATACCGAACCTGTGCTTGATCAGACCAATTTGGTCCAGTTCTTTTGCCAGCTTAGAAAATAAACTGCCCCCTCCACAGACTCTTCCATAAGCCACCTAGTTTATTACTCTTCCATGAGTACCAAGACACGATTTTTACATTCCTCATCAGTACACATTCTATTTGTTGGCAACCCAAGAGCATCATCGTTTGGAGACCACTTTATGCAGAATCCCAGTTAAGATGAAACTAGTAGCATCAATCTGATCCATATCAAGGTGAAAACCATTCACAACACGGAATTTTAATCATTATTTGGAACCATCCAACCCGGCCTTTTCAGAATGGGAATTGCAACGAAATGCACAATCCCGGCTACCTAACCTACCCACCCTCTGTTTCAGAAATCCTGGCACAGAACGCCCGCCAAAAGAACACATCAATCGAGGTATCAAAAAGAGGAAAAAGGAAGCGATATGCGCCCACAAGATCTAATTCCAATCCAAACTTTTTGGCATCTCTTCTTTTATCCTAAAAGAAGGGAACAGCAGCATGTATGACCTCAACACACGGTAAATTTTGACGAGATAACCGAGCCAAAGGTCAATTAATCCAAATTCAACGCATTGAGGCGCATGCACCCCCAATTCCTCGCCATGGTTGGCCGCCGCAGCACGCAAGCCACACACAAACAGATAGAGAGAGTGCGCCAGGAATAGGCCAATTCATCCCCAGCCACAGAATCCGGATCTGACCTGCGTGGAGACGAGGACCTCGGTGGTGACGGGGAAGGCGCGCAGCCTGCGCAGCGCGTCGAGGCAGCGGGCGGCCTCCGGGGAGGCGCCGCCGTCCTCCTCGGCCGCCGCGTCGGCCGCCTTCTTCGCGGCCTCGAACGTCTCCATCAACTCCCGCTCCATGGCTGGCGGCGGCGGCGGAGAACCACCCAATCGATTCAAAACCCTAGCAGCAGGAAGGAACGCCTCTGGCCGCCGCTGGTCTCCTCTCTCTGTCTGTTTGGCTCGGAGAGGCGGAAGAAAAAAGAGGTTGGAATTTGGAGATAGACCAGATATTTATAGGGGTGCCGCTGGCGCCGTTGATTCGGAGGCGGATTCTTCTGGAATGGGATGGATCGGACGGCGGATGTGACGGCCACCTGGCGGGCGTTCGGTAATTCGGTGGTGGGAAGGGTTACTTGTCGCACCCGGATGGTGTATGGGTCTCCCTTTGCTGTTGTCGTGTCATTTCCCTTTTCTTGCAAGGACGCGAGGAGGAGCTGACTGACGCGACGGCTTTTGGCGATGTTCAGTAAAAGAAATGTGGCACCTTTTACTCAGGTGAAAGATTTTTTTAATGTGTACACCTTCTGGAGATTTTCACCGGCATTACTGGTGGATCTCGGATTATAGGGTTAGATCGAAAAGCGGTGATATGAATATTGACGATGGATGGTGTTGGCGATGCTACCGTCTGACTTACATCGCCAAAACCGGTTAAGGAGGTTCATATGTGTGGGGTAGCCCATGGCGGAGGTTGGCATGATGACGAGTGAACAAAGTGCTAGTCCATGTGTGACCAGTAACGGATACACAGCCAACCTCGAGCCTCGAGGGTGCAGAGGACATCGGGTACAAAGCATTTTTTTGTAAATTAGCATTTTTTTACCATATATGCACACCCTAAAAATACATTTCATGTGTTGGGACACCCTCTAGGCACCCTGGTTGCAAATGCCCTAGCTCCGTCACTGTGTGTGACAGGAACAACCATATTGGAGGAGAGATAGTGGTGCATCGAGTCGAAATGTTAGTCACAGAGGAGGGGCACGGTGTGCCGGTGTGTGCCGCCGACGGTTGTGCTAGCAGGAATCGAACAAGGCATGAGTGACAAGTGAGGCATATAATAGGACCACTACACAAAAAGAGCAAGGTGGAGGACCGCCGATGAGGAAGGCACGTCGAGAAGATTAGAACGAGGTGCCTACATGGAGTGTCGGCCGCCGTGCGCCCCAACAAGCATTAATTCACAACATATACATTCTTACTTAAAAAGTAATCATTCATCATGAATATTCATTTCACCAACTTCTTTGTGTTTTTTCCCTTGTAGGAGAGCTTCTATGTGCTCGTTGCCTTTTTGGTGGCACAATAGCACCACGTTCGCCCCTTTCGATGTCCTCTTTCCTCATTTAGCCTCTTATCCAAAAATATCCAGCCACCAACCTGATAACATTACCGGAACAGTGTTCTACAAAGATCTGCAAGGACACTGACACCACATGCTACCTCGTCGCTACCATTACCACTGCACCACGCTTCAGAGAAAAAAGAGCAAGATAAAGCTTGACACGAGATTGGCTACAGAAAAAGATAATGTTCCTCCCGACCTCCTGGAAACACAAAAGGAGGCGGAGGAGATCCAATCTGAAGGACCATGACAGATGACATCATTGCACCTTCTACTACGTAGCAATTGCTTTGCGCCTCACAACCACTTGCATTTTGGGCACTGTTCGAGACCACAGCAGAAGCCTCGCCGCCGCCGTCAGTGAACTTCGCCAGGGAACGGTACTGCAGCTTCACGCTCTCCGCGTTGTCCAGAGTCTTCACCACGTACCTGTTCGACACAGGGCGGCAACGGATAAGTGACGTGACGGAGTACAGTTTCGAAAGATGATCAGGTTAACAAACAGATAAAATGTTCCTACCATCCGTTCAGGCACTGCGCTGTCACGACCGCTACACGGCCCACGAACCGTTCCGGGGTCCTCTTGTTCCCCTGATGAAACTCGTTTCAGTCATCGCGAATAATAAGAAAAGACGGAGAGAACAAAAGTGTGCTTGCTAAGACGATGACTAAAGAGACAGATACCTTGATTATGACCGGTCGAAGATAGCGAATGGGTACTGAACACCTTACATCTGGAAAGCTCGGTCGGATGCGGATCATCGTTGCCATTTTTGTCCTCATTTTAGAGAGAGGGAGAACAGATTTAAGAACATCATGTTCAAGGCGCCTGTCCTAATATGAACATTGGTTAATGTCAGCTGGGAAAAGGAGCATACCTCTTCAAGGCGGTCTCTTCTTCTTTTCAGCGATTTTGCTGACTCCTGCTCGCGTCTAAATGCCTGAACTGCAAGGCGAAGAGCTGAAAACATGGTGAAGAGAAACTATCTTAGGATTGACAGGACAGCAAGGAAGCTAGCAAACTCAGTGCATTGGAAACGAGCTCAATTATGTAAGATAGCTTAAAGTAGCCCTAGAAATCTTAGGGAGATTTAAGTCCATACCCAGGTTTGGTCGAATGGAGTCCTCGGTAATTGGCTGACCACATTTTCCACAAGCTTTCTGAATGGCAGGGATAGAAACTATTGTATATCACTTTCACGTGCATTTGTAATTTCGATAACCCCTCTTTAACTACTGTTGCAATAGCAGGTTAACAATCTTTCAGAATTGTTAAAGAAACTTGAAGTTACAGTTTACCTGGGGTTGTTACTCATGGTGACAGCAAAGATAATTACAAAATATCTGAGATGTTTGGCCATAAAACCTTCAGGTTTTGGCTTTAGTTGACTAGCGATGAAAAACCTTGTAATCAGGGGATAGCATGGTTAGCTCCCCTGATGTTTTGAAACCTCTGAACTGTTTGCACTGTGTTATCAGTTTTCATGCTAATGCAAATTGGGGCAGGCCCTTATATTTGGAAAAAAAATACCTAGTACATGTTTACTAATGAATGGAAACTAATGCTACTGGAGCCTTCATTTCACACAAAAATTAGAAATGCAGTTCAGGCAAGTAGATGTGTTTCCTTGTAAGACTTTGGTGGTTTCCTGTTTTCCCTTAATTAATAAAAAGAAAGCTGTGTGCATCTTTCGATGCAGAGGCTGGGGGTTATCCTCCATTTGGAAAAAAAAAGGCAAGTAGATGTGTACTAGAAAAAAACACAATTTTCAAAGCCACATAAAGTAACTAAGCTTACAGAAATCCTAATGCTATCAATAAAGAGATGTAGCAACAAACAGGAGCCCACAGAATATTTAAGCTGCATACAACATTTGAATAAACTACAGCCGAAAGTTTGAAAACTGTTAAGGATCCAATGGACAAACCATTCTATAGATATGCTCCATCCCATTACTTCCATAAGAATGTCCACAGGACAGAATCATCGCATCATCCATGAGAATACCTCTACAAACAGCAGTTGTGCGAAATTCAGAGATGGGAAGATAAATGAATGAAATGTTCAAATACTTTATCCCCGGGTTATGATGTCGATTATTACTGCAACCAGGTGTCATATTTGGGTACTCAACTGCTGTACATTTTAATGTTTTGGCAACAGGCAAAACTAGCATAGCATGAATAAATAGACATTAACATGTTGGTCATATAATGAATTAGTGAGAAAATATCATTATCCTACAGAGTAGTACGTAATGTTTGATACCATGTATTAGTCAATCAAAAAGTTGAAATAGCTAGGCAACCTTTATATCAAAGAAAAAACAAAATTCTCAAGCGAACACCGGTCACTTGCAGATACTACTCAGTACTCACGTCAACGGGTCAGACAGGTGTGCTCTGAGAAGGTCCCAGTAGCAAGATGCAGGGCCTCCCTCTCTTCTGCCAATAACCCCATACCCATCCTCCACCCTCAGCTCCCTAGGGGTGGAAGAACCAGGTTCTTCTTCGTCTCCTCTCGACGAAGCGTGGCCGAATTGCCCGGTTCCACCGCCGATGTGCAATTTCCATTGCTGTCCCTCTTGGATTTGCCACACTCCATTCCCTCCATTCGTCCCAATCCCTGATGTTTGAGAAAGCCAGCAAGCAGCAATGATCAGCTTCATTCAGATACACAAAATTTAAATCTAAATAAAGGAGGAAGGAAGTCGAGATAGTTTGCTGCTAAGCGGATCATATGGACCTAACACACATAGCTTCAAATTTCTCACAAATCAAATCTTATCTCGTTCTACAGGCAGCATGATAATTTACAAGAAACCCTTGCGTTGACTGACTATCGCTCACCTTGAGAGGAGGAGGCGCGTCGCTGCTGCGAGCTGCGGGCCGCGTAATCCACTTGCTCGTCGTACTCATCGCCCATGCTTTCCTCGTCTCCTTCGAACTCTTCCACAGAGGCGCCGCCGCCGCCGTCGGAGTCGTCGCCGCCGGAAAGGTGCTGCTGCCGGAGGAAAGGGCCAACGGCGCGGGAGGGGAAGGGCGAGGGCTGCGCCGGGCGGCGGGCGGAACCCGGCCCCGGAGGAGACGCCATAGCTGACGGGGAACACGGTGGTCGATGGGGGAGAAGGAATTAATGGTGGTTTGCTGCTCGCTGCTCGGGACTTCAGTGCAGTAGTTCAGTAGTTTCAAACGTTTGTTACCTCCGGAGTGGTTTCGTTTCGATTTCACATAAAATTTGCAGAAGGTAATAATTTCAAATAGCCCAAAGGGAAGCAGATCTTTGGACCGTGAAACTATTATCCAAAAAAGGATGATTTTTACCTCTAGGAATTTTGAAGCCGTTGCTGGATCCTAGTGTTGGATTTGTCGAACTCCAATGGATTGGAAAAGAGAAAAAAAAACATGAAATGCATTTCTATAGCCCTCAATTTCGTAGGAAAACCAAAATTAGCTCGAACCTAATTTTGTTGTCGTTTGCAAGGAAAATCATTTTGTAGGTCTGCAAAATTAGATAGTTGTGTACATCAATTGATCCAGAGGCCGATATTTTACTCCCCTTTTCCAAGAAAAAGGTCTGCACAACTAGGGCCAGTGCTTTTTTTTTATCTTGAAAGTATCATTCTTCCATTTCTACTTATCTTTTACTCAGAAGTAAGTGATCAGTAGCTGCTAACCATCTGTGTTCTGTTTATCTTCCAAATGGTTAGGACGTCTCCGATGTTTAAATTGCTCATAGTGGGGAGTAACATTGAGTGGTAACATACTTATGTTACTACCTACTCCCTCCGTCCTCGAAAGAGTGGACGTTTGGGGTCTAGTATTTTTCCATAAAAGAGTGTACGTCTACACTCTCAATGCACAATGCCTCTAATCCATTAGTTTTTAATTGACTCATGGAGCAACTTGTGATCTAGCTATTGGCTGCATATCCTTGGGTTACTTGCTTAATTACTGTATGTGGGAAACATTCATTTAATGGCCTTCTTAAATTGGTTGCATGCACGCATGGGGCTGTTACTTTTATGTATTAATGAGGCCATGGAGCAAAGTATGGTGTCTTCTTGATCTATGTGTAAATCTTCAAAAGCACACTTTTTCACGGACGGAGGGAGTATGTTATTAGCTCCATAGTGGGTAGTAACTTATTTGTGGTGTCATGCATGATAGCATTTATTCGGTTGTAGACTCATTTTGTCTTGGGTGTGTGATGTTACGGTAACTAGCTATGTTACTCTATTTGTCTCTCTCCACATTAATTAGCTGTCACATCATCTTTTTTGCTTAGGTGACATGCATGTTACTACCTATGTTACTCTCACTATGGCTAGTCTTATACATACGAGCATACACGATTAGAATCGGCCGGATTGCCGAGAGTATTTTATCGGCCACTTAGCAAACATTCAACATTGGCGGAGTGCCGACAAAAAAACACTCGGCATACTCACGGTTTGCCGAGTATATGCACTCGTGTCGTGGTGGGATCACGCAGATGCCTAGGGGTAGGCTTAGTCTGGGGCCGAACGTACGCTTGAGGATTCGGGAGGAATTGCGCGATGGAGTCGCACACGAAGAACACTACAAACACAAAGATCTACCCTGCTTCGGGGCCCTCGCGAGGAGGTAAAACCCCTACTGCAGCATCTATCCTACTTTGGTGTATTTTCCTCTGTATATGCAGTGTGTACAAATGCTCCTCGAGCTGGATACCTCTTTGTGCCTCTAAGTGTACCTCTAATCACTGCTAATTAAGCTGCTAACCACTGCTAATCCCCAGAGAGGAGAGCTCCCGCGGGGGGAAATGAGCCCAGGGGCCTCGTGTGCCCGTCTCTTTGCCTCTCCCCTGGTGCTCTTTATATAGAGAGAGCCCAGGGGACAACAAGGGGACAAGGGGACAAGCAGGGGACAAGAAACACTATTCCAGGTACACTGTAGCTGCGTCATGGAGGTGTACTCTAGTCACATCGCTGGCACTGTAGTCACGCTGCCTGTGTCATCGTCTTTGTCCTCTAGCGTCTGTCTCCTGGATCTTGGCATAGCATCTGTACTCGTCGATGAAGGAATGCCGGCCTGCTGCCGTACCTCGGTCCGTCCGTGCGTGCCGTTGCCTCGGTCTTATCTTGTTACCTCAGTCGAAGCAGCTCCTAGCGATCTCGGATGCGAGGCTGGGGTTCCCGGTCGAAGCTGCCTCGGTCGTTGCAGTGTCGGTGAAGGAGAACCCGGTCGAGGCAGAGTTGGTGAAGACGTCGGCAGTGTCACCTCGGTCCAATCTGAGGTGTATGCTTGGTCTGCGTGTATCTCGGTCGGCCCCGGAGTACACGCTGGAGGAGACGGCCGACTCGGCCCGCCGAGGTGTCTCGGCCTGGCGAGGCGCGAGGTTGCTTGACCCGGCGAGGCGGGAGGCGCGAGGTTGAGGACGCCGAGGTTGCTGGGGTCGAAGATGGCGAGGTCGCCGGGTCGACGTAGCCGGGGTTGGGGACGGCGGCGAGGTCGATGCGGGCGCCGGGCGAAGCTGTTCGAGGTCGGGGCCGAGGATGCGGGGTCGGGGACGCCGGGGTTGAGGAGGTGGCGACGGGGAGGCGCAGCCGGAAGCGCTGGAGCCGGGGCGGCGCGGGGAAGGCGGCCTTCGGGACGAAGCCGAGGTGGAAGCAGTCGAGGCGATGGCAAAGTCAACGTCGGCCCACCAGGCCTTGGGGACCTCGGCCCAGCTGGGCTAAAGAGAGGTCGGCCCAGCCGAGGTGTGCAACACTCAGCCCGCTCCTGGAGATTGGCCTGCTCCGAGGTTTAGGGAGAACTCGGCCCAAACGAGTTAGACGTACCTCGGCCCAACGCTAGGTAACTCGGCCCAGGCTTATTGTTTTTTCTCTGTTTCCTTTATCTTTATGGTTATTTATTTGCTGTTTCTTCCTCCATCAACTCAACTAAACCACCAACTCTGGGGTACCCGGGTTACATCCCCGACAACTCGGCATACTCACTGTACACATGTCCATTTTAACTGTGTTAAACGGCAAAAAAACACTCGGCATACTCACGGTTTGCCGAGTATATGCACTCGGCATATTCACTGTACACATGTCCATTTTAACTGTGTTAAACGGCAAACAGACAATAGGATCACTTTTTTTTTTGGGAAAACACTCATCGAAGAAGTAACATAGAATAGTATGCATGCATGTATTTGAATTTTGAAGCGAAAACTTATGAATTTTAATTTTTAAACTGCCAAAAGGAGTTTTCAACTTTTTATACATATTTTTTCTTATTTATTAAGTACCATTTTTTTGTTAATCTAATGTAAAGAATATGGTGTAGATGGAAGCTCTCCAACTTCACACAAAGTAGATCATATGGATAGACAACTCCCAAGTTTTAATAATTTTCTCAATTTCTATCTACTCACACCCATTTAAATAATTTTCCGCCTATTTTCTGGAAGTGATTAAAATTAGAATTCAAGTGTGTTTTAGTTTGCTCTTTAAAATTGCCAATAATCATTTCAAGATACTCAACTAGGATTATATGTAATATCCACACAGGGTGTTGAAATATTCGGTCCCTAGCTACAAATATTGCCCACGGTATTGACCTTGTTGTGAAAAAAAAATGTCAAAAAGTATAATCCTTTGGCATGGAATCCTGTTATGTGTGCTTGTTGAAAGGAAAACAAATCATAAACATAGATTTTGGTATACTTTTTTAGAAAAACTTAACAAAATGAACTGTTATGTGTGAACATTCATGACTTTCAAGCAAAATTGGCATGTTCATGATAACATATGTAACAATATTTGACAAAAAATGTGCACCTTGACATGTCAAACTATAATGCCAAAACGATTTTTCAACTTTTGATAAAAATTGTTTTAAATTTTGAAAACAAATACTCCTTCCGATCCGGTTAACAAGGAAAATTTTGTTTTAAATTTTGAAAACAAAAATGTTTTACATAATAGGTGCATCTGCACCTACTACGCAAAACGCCGCTCCCTTCCAATCCATAATTATTGTCGTGAACCCTGTAGACATTTGTACTACCATAGTATTGTTTCCCTACATTTTTGTTGGACCGGAGGTAGTAGCACATATATGTTACTCAATCAGACAAGATGAATCACTCCTGAAGAACCTTTTTGGTGGTCTGGGTATTGCCAATGGAGGGGTTTGTTTACTGTTGTTGCGAGTCATCGATTGCTTGGTAGGCGTCATGCTTTCTTTTTTCTTCTTTTTTTTTGGCTGTGTACATCCTTAATGTTTAGACAGGTTCTTAACATTATGTTGTTGTAGAAATTGGGTGTAATTGGTATCCTTTTGATATTAATATATTCTCTTTATTAAAAAAAAGCTACATCAGTCTCCCTGCGGTAGGAAACGGGAAAAAATCAGGCTCCTACATCAAACATCAGAGTCTCCTACATCGGAAACGCAAGCTGCATCATATACATTCTCTAAAGTCGCGATCAATCTGGTCCTCCTTCTGATGTTCTTGGTACACCTCCGACAACACCTCGCGCTTGCTGATAACCGTGCCTTTACTGTGCTTCACATGTAGCCTCGTGTCACCGGCCATCGTCCGGCCGACGCCGGCGATGCGTTCCTCGTGAAGGCCAATGTTGAGGAACAGCCTGACCTCGCTGTTGCGGCCAGGGACGTCGACATAATCGTGCATGGAGAACACCTCCTCCGCGCCGCCGCTCTCTGTGTCGTATGTGAACACTTTGTGCCGGCTCATCGCAAGCAACACCTTCTTCTTTCCCTCTGCGTCGGTGATGCCGCAGAGCGGGATGATCTCCCGCTTCCCACTGAGCTCATCACGAATCGGCCGCGGCAGGCTGCCCACTTGGACGCGGTAGCGCACCGACCACGACGGAGAGTCCCGACTCCACGTGAGGAGCAGGAGCACGTCGTCGACGAGGCGGTCGTGGACCACGGCGCAGAGGGAGCCGTCGAGGTTGGTGAGGTGGCGGATGCGTTCGGCCAGCCGCGGCGGTGTGCGCACCCACCCGAACCGCTCGGCGCCGACGGAGAGCGACATGATGGGCGCGTCGTGCGGCGGGTCACTGGCGCTATCGTCAATGAAGCTCCGCGGATGCAGCAGCCAGTAGAGGTACCCGTCGACGGCCACCGGAGTCATGCCGTCGATATAGCACGCGAACCCCGGCGGCCTGTCGCCGCCGGCGCAGGGCCGCCACCGCGATACGCCGGAGGCCGTAGGGGAGCACACCTCGCACTTCTGCCTCCCAAAGGTGTTCCTGAAGAACCTGACCACCTTGTGACTGCCGGTGGACTGGTCGAAGCCGAGGCCAGTGCTCGAGAGCTCTAGAGGAAACCGCTCCTGGATCCGTAGAAATATGGGCTCTATCTCTGCGGCCGGCTCGCACGGCGGTAGGGCGACGTGCTCGCCGGTAGAGAGGTTGAATACGTAGTACTCGGACAACCGAGCGTCGAAGTCGAGCGTGAGGCCCCGGCATGGCCTATTCCCGGACAGCACGAGGCGCTCCCCGACGAGGTCGCCCGCGGTGAGCAGCTTGCGGGCAGGGGCGGATGCAGGATTTGAGCATTGGGGGGGCCAAGATCGAAGAAGACATTGACCATGAAAACGTTACAGTAGAAAATATGACATGATCTCGAGAAAGTATCCAGTGAAAACTGTACTTCAGTGGAAACGTGGAAACCGGAATATGTGCCATTGGATTCGGAATGTACAGCTGAGATGAGACAGCACCCAAACGATGCATTTTTACAAAATCACGCCCGCAATGCTCGTTTCATGTTTGCGCAAAACACCTCCACTATCCTCTCCCTACCCAACGTTGACCCCAAATTTATTAGAGATCAGAAAATTTTGGTGCGAGATTTCTGGAACATATTCCGCCATCCATGGCCGCCCGGTGCGATTAGATGAGAAATCACTTGGTCCTGCCCCAACGACTCCTCACGTAAAATCAAAAATTGGGGTGCGTAATAGCATTGCAGGACATAGGAACCTCCAGATCTTTCATGGTGGTCTCGATTATCTTGTTTCTCTCTGCATGCGCGTGTTCTTAATCCAAAATCCTGCTAGTAGTGTAGAACTGCACATTTGGGTGTGAAGTTGGGAAGAAGAGATATTATAAGGGGTTTTGTGGAAACATGATGCAGGCCAGGCGGGCGTTTCTTTGCAAAAACGCGTCAGTTCGTTTGTGCTTCATCTCGGTCCTACATATTATATCCAACGGCTCACAATAGAGTTTTCATGTTTCCACTGAAGATCGGTTTTCACTGGATACTTTCTGACTCTATATTTTTATTAGAAGTATGCATATCAATCCTATCTACAGTAGGTTGCTCTGTAATCTGGGTCTCCTTGGTTGATATGTATTTTCATCCGTAGAGTTGGCTGTCTAACCAAACCAACCGGTTTGAAATAATCACTAATTGACTATGTCTTACTCTTCATGATAAGTAGTTTTACTAGTACAACATAATTGGCAACTAGCACATAAAATTAGTAAGTAGTAATTCTTGGATTCGATAATCAAATTAGCACACAGCAACAACTGTATATATAAATAATACCCCCTCCGTTACATAATATAATACTCCTCCGTCACAAAAAAAGTGTCTCAAATTTGTCTAAAAGTGAATGTATCTAGACATGTTTTGGGAAAACTTGAGACACTTATTTTTGGCCGGAGAGAGTACATTTTAGATATATCTCAAGATTGATCAGGCTAAATTCGTCTACACATACATGAATCAAGAAAAATTGAAAAAAGGTTACATTTAGGAACAGCGGTAGTACCTTTGAGAGACCAGGATAGAAATTATGCGTGGCGACGGGACGCGCGGACAGCGGCAGGTAGTAGTACTCGTCGTCCACAATTGAGAGATGTAAAGCGGGAATTATCGCAGCTTCGGTAATCATCGACGCTTGAATCCGTGTGACCCTTGACCGTGTCCCTGGCGGCGGCGAATATGATGCTCAATCGCTACGGAACGACGGAACGCTGTGCGGCTGGGCATACGATCGATACCTAGTCGAACTAGTAGTACTCTCTCCGTTCCAAATTAGTTGTCTTTCATTTGTATAAAAGTGGATGTATCTAGACATGTTAGATACATCCACTTTTGTATAAATAAAAGACAAATAATTTAGAACGGAGGGAGTACATGCGATGCGATCAATGGATCAAATTGTGTTTTGTCAAGGCTAGTAGGTACGCGGCCTTTGGTGCTGGCTAACTGATTTGGGCTTGGCCCATTTATATCAGCACGAGCTGATCTAGTTTTTAGGACTTACTTATAATTACACCTCGCTCGCTAATTGCCGGAGAGACTTGCCTATACTACTAGTCCCCGCTGTACATCCTTGAGGGGGCCGAAGCATGTGGGTGGCCTGGCCACCGCTCGCCCCCTGGATCCGCCACTGCTTGCGGGCCACGGCCGGTGCACCCCGTCGACCGGAAGCGAGCACGCGCAGAAGGACGTGGCGATGCCCGGTCCTATCGGCGAGAAGAAGACGATCTCCAGGTGGCGCGCGGCGGCGATTCTGGCCGCGTGCGCGGAGGCGAAGGGGTCGGATGTCTGGGCCGCGTACCACTCCCTACAGACGGCCTGGAAGCGCACGGCGGTGGCAATCGGCAGGCGCGTCAGGATCTCGTCGACCAACAGCTCACCGTGCAGGGACGGCTGGTCTGATCTTGGAACTGGCCGGCGAGGGCAACATCGTTTGCACGGCCAGATCGATTGACCTGGATTGATGTGTGATGCCGAGTTATGTCGATGGATGGAGGGCGCTGGTGGTACAGTTCGATCGTACTTATGTAGAGATACAGTTCAGTGTGTGTATTTGACTCGGAAAAGTTCGATTTGATTGTATTTGCAACCGAACATGACTCGGTTTCGTATTCGGATTTCTACACGTGTAATCCAAAGCTAGCGTATGGCAAAAGAGAAAAAAACGGTGTTTCGAACACGCAAGCAGTCATCTCTACACGTTTGAAGTGAAGAATCAACGAACACAGGTCACAGACTCTGTGGGGAGTCCCACGAACCCCACATAATTTTGCTTCCTACCCGTGGGTATCCACTTAATCTGTTACGTGGGCTTGGGCAATGGGCGCCGTGGGCAACCCACTCCCACCTGCACCCTGAGCTACAGGGGCAATCATCATTGACTGTATGGAGGTGATTAACACGATGAACGATGTGGAAACTCCATCGAAGGATGTAAACTTCGATCAAAGGGTTTTACTGTTATTACATTCGTTTTTTCACCTAGGGAAAGCAATAGAGCGGCACATGCCCTTGCCGCTAATGCGTAGGGGGTCCATGTCAACTGTATGGCATGATGATCCCTCTGGGTATTTTGTCAGATGATGTTACCTTATTAGATATAATCAATAAGTTGCCACAGTTGTTTTCCCTAAAAAAAATTAAGTGATTCAACTTTAAGTTAAAAAGCTTTCTTTTTAAGCGAGTATATGATTCTCCAGTCTCCACCTTATATATGGATAAACTCAACTAAATAGGCAGTCGCACACTGCAAAGAATGTCGTATACAACAAGGAAATACATAGGAAACCATAACTGTACGAGGCAACCCCGTTTTGCCTTGGCAATCTCTGTCCATCTCTGTTGTGGCACAGTCTATCTGGAGTTCTGGGCTCCCGACGTGAACGGTGGATCCCGTCAAGACTCAAGAGCACCCACCGATCGACGATGGCACCAAGGGCAGCGCCGGTGGTGGATGCGCGTTTCTGCTCGCCGCACCCGACAACGTTCACCGTGACCAAGACGCGGTGGTTCGACTTCACCGTCACGGACGACGCCGGCACGGCCGTGATGCGGGTGGAGGCGGCCACATGCTTTTTCATCCCGTGCGGCTACCTCCTCTTCGACGCCGCGTCCAGCCGCCCGTTGCTCACCGCATAGCGCTCGCCGTCCCTGTTCGGGTCCCTGCATATGTGGAAGGTGTTCAAGGGGGACAACACCAGCCTGACGGACCTGCTCTTCGTGCTCATCCCGCAGCCAACGGTGTTCAACCTGCCGCATGTCCACGTGCAGGGCCAGGCCGGTAAAATCCGGGGCCCTGTGCCGAACTATAAAATGGGGCCCTATTCCCTCTCCCTCAAAATTTGGCGATAAATCCATACTGAAGTGTCGATCGGGATTGTGGGGTGTGATTAGTTGATCGCAAGCGCAGAGTAAGTCGGGAAGGAAAAGAACAAGAATGGGAGCTCGACGCTTCTTGTCGGTTTTCTCACATAGCTAGCTTGATCGATTCACAAGTTGGCCTCTTGTAAGAGTCCACTACCTCACGTCCAGGTGCCCAGATGAGGGCCTACGGATTTAAAGAATCGATCTTAACTATTAATTTCTTCACTCTTTGAAAAATAAAATACCCTTTGTAAAGATGGATACGTTCTAATTTTAATATTTATTAGTAGATCAAATAGATAATGTATATGCCTGTTTCCATGGGTCACTGTGTTGTGTGGTGTAGCCCCAAGGCATCGCTCTTTATGCTGCAAGGTTACTGCGTGGATTTCCCAGAGGAAAAAAGTATACGTGTAGCTAAACTCATTTTTGTTTTCCACGGTTAAAACAATGGATAAAAATAACGGCAAGGAGGGTTGTACCGTGGTTAAAACAATGGACATAAAAAATACGCGGCAATGAGGATTCAAATCATTTACCTGAAATCCGTACGTGATGCTAAACTCAGTTTTTGTTTTTCGCGGTTAAAGCAATGGATAAAAATAATATATACGGCAAGGTAGATTGTACCATTTTTACTTGAAAGTCTACAGACGTGGCCAAACTCAACAAAAATAATACGAGTCCATGAGGATTCGAACCATTCACCTGTTGGACAACATATTTCGTCTTTACCACTGCACCTATGTTTATATTTTCAATTTTTTCCTACTTATATGAGTACTCAAAATTCAGAGTTTGGGCCCCCAAAATTTTGGGGCCCTGTGTGGCCGGCACGGACCGCACCACTGTGGGCCCGGGCCTGTCCACGTGTACCTCGCCGGCGGCGATCCGGGTGAGAGGCACCGCGACTTCGTCGTCATCCGATGTGGATTCTATGCGAGCGAGTGCACCGTCTCCCGGGGCGGCGCCGTCGTTGCTCAGATCAACCGTAGGGGACGCTTCAGGTGGCTTGGGTATGATGTTAGCATCAACGCCGGCGTCGACCATGCTTTCATCCTGGCGCTCACCGTGATTCTTGAGGGGATAAGTGTGTCCATCGATATTCTTAGTAGTAGAAATTAGCCCAACTAGATCTCATGAACAACATCACCGCCATTTTCATTTTAGTTTTGTTCATGCAAGATGTTTGTCCATTATTTTCCAATCAGCCAATCAGTTCGCTAAATTGGATAAATTATTCAGTGTTTGATCTTTGTGTGCCACTTATGTTTACCCTTATTTTTATCTTTGACATGCATAGAAAACGATTAGCGAGGAACAGAGGTTTTACAATAGCTAGATTGAGTGTTCTTACAAACCTTTTTTTTACGGTTATGTTCTTGCAAATTTAGTTAAGTTAAATAGCAACTCATAGTGGGGAGTAACAGAGTGGTAACATACTTATGATACTACCCTATGTTACTACCTATATAGTGGGTAGTAACTTATTTGTGGTGTCATGCATGATAGCATTTATTAGGTTGTAGACTCATTTTGTCTTGGGGTGTGTGATGTTACGGTAACTATCTATGTTAGTCTATTTGTCTCTCTCCACATTAATTAGGTGACATATCTTTTTTTTTCCTTAGGTGACATGCATGTTACTATCTATGTTACTCCCACTATGACTAGTCAAGGCCCTGCCTAACCAGCCCGGTAGCAAGTTACAAGGAAAAGATACAAATTTGGCTAAGAGCAAGTACAATAGTAGAGTCAAGTGTTGGCTATAAGATAGTGTCATGTCATCTATAGCCAGCTCTATAGCCAACATGTACAATAGTAAGATATAAAGATGAGCTATTTTATTGATACATGGCCCACCATCCACTCTCACAAAGTGTCTAGGAGCACCTGCTAGATTTGGCTCTTGGATGAGAGCCCACTCCTTTTCTCTCTCCTCTTCTCTCTCCTCCAACTAAGAAAAATATATTATTTTAATCCTTATAGCCCGCCAACGTCACTCTATTGTACTTGCTCTAAGTTATAAGTCAATCGCAAGGTGTAGAGACCAAACTTTGCATGGGGCCAGGGCCACGACCAGAAATCATCTCCCCCATACTACTATATATAAAAGATGGACCGATTCGCGCCCTCTCCCGTGGTCCATGTCACCCCCTTTCTTGTGGCTGTCGGATTGGCGAAATGGACAGTTAGGATCGAGCCACGTCGTCCCCCCGAGAGCGCGGCACCGTAGCACACGATTTTTGGCGCGCGGGGTGCGGCTGGTCAGCCGGTTGCAACCGGTCACCCCGTTGCGCACGACTTTTGGCGCACGACCTGCACGAATTTTGGCGCAGGATGCGCTGCGACTCCCGGTCGCCTTCGCCTGCCGCGCTCCCTCGTCGTCGCGCGGTCAGCCGGTTCCAACCGGCCGCCCCGTTGCGCACGACTTTTGGCGCACGACGTCCACGAATTTTGGCGCGGGATGCGCTGCGTCTCCCGGTCGCCTTCGCTTGCCGCGCTCCCTCGCCGTCGCGCCGCCGCCTCTGGCCTCCCCGAGACGAGACGAGGCTTCCAACAGCTCCACCGTCTTCCCTTCTTGCTCCCCATCGATTACTTCGTGCCGGCAAGCCGCCAATCGCGAGTTCGTCGCCGTCTTCGCCACCTCCGGCCGCCGCTGTTCCGTCAAGATTCCGACGCTGTCTGGCCTTTCCTGAGCACTCTGACCATCTCAACGCGCTCAGGGTCAGCTTGTGGACCTTCCCATGGTATTCGATTCGTTTCTAACGCTTTGTAGCATCGTCGCGTCGCAGACCGTAGCCGTCCGCCGCAAACCGCCGCCAGCGAGCTATCTCCGGCGACCAAATCCGAGCGGCGCCGCCTCCATTCGCCAGTTGTGCCATCTACGCGTCCCCGTTCGCTCTCACGCGACCAATTCGTGGCCGACAGAGGATTTGCCTCCATTGCTAATGTCAGGACGACATCGTCATGTTTTCTCGCAGGGAAGAGCGAGAGGAATGGGTGGGAGGACCCGAGCGAGAAAACGAGAGAAGCTAGGGGGCGGCTGCAAGTTGCCAGGGGTGGGAAGGGAAAAAGCCAAGGGGAGTTAGGGTTTCGTTCGCTAGGCATACATGGGCCGAAATGGCCTGTGGCCTGCCTGAGCTGCTCTGCTCAATCTCTTTCTAATTTTGTTTTACTGTTTTCTTTTGCAAACTATCTAACAAAACAAAACTAGTGTTGTACATCAATAATATTTTGGAGTTTTCAAAAATATGCAAGGTGAAAATAAAATACTTTCTCGCGCTCGCACTACGACGGTAAGTTTTCCAGTATTTACCGACTTTACACAAACAGTAATATTTAGTAGATCAATTAGCCCGAAGGACGGTATTTTCGAACGTTGTTCAAACAGCGGCCTTCGATAAAATATGTAAACTGAAAAGAAAATACTTTCTCGCGCAAACTATCTCACAAAACAAAAATTGTGTTGTACAACAATAATATTTTGGAGTTTTTAAAAATATGCAAGGTGAAAAGAAAATACTTTCTCACGCCCGCACTACGACGGTAATTATTCGGCAGTAAGTTTTGCCGGTATTTATCGAATTAACTGGAACAGTGAACTTTAGCAGATCCATTTGCCCGAAGGGCGGTATTTTCGAACGTTGTTCAAACAGCGGTCTTGGATAAAATATGTAAGGTGAAAATAAAATACTTTCTCGCGCTCACACTACGACGGTAATTGTTCGACGGATGTTCTGCTGATATTTACAGACTTTACTTAGACAGTGAACTTTAGCCGATCAACTAGCCGAAGGACGGTAGCAATGCCTTTCGATGAATTATCACGAGGTAAGTTTTGTCGGTGTTTTCCATTTTCGAACGGCATCCAACTAGTGGTATCTACCGGATGAATTAACCGTCAGAATGGTATTTTGCAACGGTACCCAAACAACAATATTCAACAGATAAGTTAACCCGAATAAAAGTATTTTCCAACGGCACCCAAACATCGATCTTTGGCATATGAGCTAACCAGAATATCGGTATTTTCAACGGTAACCAAATAGGGATCTTCGGCAGATGTGTTAACCCGAAGGACACTATTTTTCAACGGTATCCAAACAGCCATATTCAGCAGATGAGTTAATCCGAAGGGCAGTATTTTCCGAGGATACCCAAACAACAATATCCAGCAAATGACCAAACAGCGATATCCAGCAACTGAGTTAACTCGAAGGATAATATTTTCAAACGGTACTCAAACAACAATTTTCAGCAGATGAGTTAACCTCAAGGGCGCGGCGTGTCGCCGCGCCAGGTTGCCTAGTGCTTACTGATAGTATTAATCTGATCACCTCAGTTAGCTCTTCCTAGAAGAAAAGCCTCGAGTCTCGCGATGACTCCACATTTTGGAACTGCCCTTAGAACACTCGCTCATACTGACACTCGCTCAATGACAGGTGGGCGCTATGTGGCAGATATTTTTAGAGGGTCATTTTTTTTCGATTTTTACAGTATATGATCTTGAAGGACACTCGCTCATACTGAAAAAACAGTATAATATGAAAAATAAGAGGGAAACTTCTTGCATAAAACAAAAGGTATAAAAGTGGCGGCAGATCAGCGTGAGTTCCGGGCCTGTTGACTACGTTCGACGTCGTCGTGAGGGCCACGACGAAAGCGTGGTCCACGCCGGCGTTGACGGCTTGACGCTAATGCTATACACCAGCATTCTCCCGTATATCGAACAACACATCCGACAGCGTCACCGTACGGTCGATCTGAGCAAGGGAGGCACCGCCGCGGTAGACAGTGTACCCGCTTCTGAAGAAGCCACCGGAGTCGATGAGAAGTCAGGATCCCGTTCACCGCGGCCAGCGAGGTGCACTTACGTTGTCCCTGGCAAACAGTGGAGCCTCGACGGCGACGAAGAGTAGGACGTCTCTCCGGCTGGTGCTGTCCCCGCTGTAAACCTGCCAACTCCAGCGGAACTGCGTCAGCGAGCGGTCCACGGTGAGCACGGGGAGGCGTGACGTCAAAGAGGAGGTGGCGGTGGCCGGCGGGGGCGGGGGAAGCTGAACGTCTCCGCCCGCATCACCGTTGTTAAGGTGTTAAGTACTCCCTCCGTCCAAAAATAAGTGTCTCAAGTTTTCCAAAAAATAGATGTATCTATACATGAAACATGTCTAGATACATCCACTTTTGGAGAAACTTGAGACACTTATTTTGGGACGGAGGGAGTATATAATATCACCACTTCCTAACAGATCGGTCTTTTGGGATAGTTGGTTGGTACAACTATTCTAACATGGTATCAGAGCACTTGTGAGCACCTGAGCTCTCAGGTTCAAGTCTCAATCCCCGCACCATTTAATCCCCAATTTATCTGAGTGCCCGTCCACCAAAGGCGCCGCCACCGTCATGAGTAGCGACCGTGTCGATCGACGTCGAGACAAAGCTACAGTTCTGCTGTTGGTAAACGGCGCGAGTTGGGAGGGGGAGGCATTCGGGGGAGCGGCATACATTTTGCTGTTGTTTTCCAATCAGCGTGTTATCTATTGACCTGTGTCAACTTGATACTGCTAGCTGAGATAGGTTAGGGGTGCGTTCCTGGGGTGTTGCTTTCCTGGTCGTCTCTACGGCTTAGGAAGCTCTCGTAAAATTACTTCTGCCCTCCATAAAAGTAAGGTATGCATACTCTCGAAAAAAGATACTGCTAAAGTCTGAATGATCTAGTTTATATCCATGGATTTATATAGAAGATGAATCAAAAATATTGAGCGTCAAGCAAATATATTACGCATGAGAACAGTACAATGATCGACCAAGGTTTTGCAGTAGCTAGATGGAAATAATCTAGCTGAATTTTACTAACATGGGCATTCAGATACAGCATGAGAGAGTGCCCTATCCTTGAACTTAGCCTAAAGGTAGACACTACTAATACTGCCTGAATGTGAGGTTCAGACGGCCAGGTCGAAGATTTGCCTCCTTGGTCACATAGGTTGGTGCAGTTTTTGGTGTAATGCTGGAAACCCCGTGGAATATGTGCCTTGATTGACCACCAAATATTAGAACATCACCCGATTCAAGTTTAACCTTTGAAGCCTTAGTTTCATCCCTTGTATCACCGTACAAGAACTCCGCAGTGTCGCCCAGTGAAAAGGAAACAACAGGCAGTCTCTTGACAAGACTGTCTATTGTTTCATCTTTGTCCTGTCAAGTGACAGTCATAAGATTCAGCAACTAATCATCAAACAAGAGTGATGCACAATTAGCATTCCAGTTGCAAAGAAGTGGGAATAGAAGATGTAACACAAAACCCCAGAAGAGCATGTTTATTGGAATTCATCTATTCACGCACAGTTCTACCTATTGATTGTTACCGGCAATACAAAACGTAATGATGCTGATGTATGAAATATAACGTTGGAGAAAGTTTTCATTTTGTACCTGATGAAGACCTAACTTCCCGGCAGTTGTGTAGAAGTTAACAATGCAGATATCTGGTGACATCGGAGGAATTTCTTTTTTAGGATTGGACGTTCCTTGACCACTTTGTTTCAAGAATGCATGAGAAGCTTCAATGGCATCGTTGACGAACTTAGTTAATTCTTCTGGCATCTTCAGTGGTTGAGCACCATCAAAGGGTCGTATATCCCCATAGCATGAATCTGGATCCCAGTTCTTCTTCCCTAAGCACATCATCCGCAGACTTAACTTAGCACCATCTCGGTAGCTAGGTTGATAAAATCCTCCAGTGCCAACACCAAGATCCCGACATTTTTTGATAATTTTAATCTGACATGCGCAACAAAAGAATGCAATAATAAAGCCTTAGGTGTACTGAACAGATAATTAAATTATTACAGGAAACATATGTTTCTGGCTTGGAATTCTAAGAAGTGCTATGCGGGCTGCAGCATAGTGTGCAGACAAGAGACTTTGATTTAGAAATATAAGACTTGAGCAATTAGCACTGAAAATTTAACAATAGTCTTGAACAATCATTTTATATTATTAGATATGGAATAATTGTTGGTGCTAGGATAAAACTAAACAAAAAGCCAGAGAACAAACAAAGCATACCTGATCCTCGGGCTTTAAGAAGTTTTTCAATAGAACCATCCCAGGTCTTAAATGTTGCAATGCAGCTACACTCTTTGAAAGCTCTCTTGCACGCCGTTTTTCTCTGTTGATCTCAAGTAAAGAAGGTTGAACCTCAACAGAGCTTTTGCTTTCACCCCGGCATATATCAAATGGATCAGCTCGTGAATCAGACACAACAGCTCCAGAGCCACATGAAGTGCTCCTCGAGTCTAAAGACTTCGGTGGTTGAAACAATGCACCGAATTGGAGCGCTAAATCTGGAGATTCCTGTAGCTGAACTGGTGTAACCATCTGCGACGCTAGGTCTACAGATTTCGGTGGTTGAACTGGTGTAACCATTTGCAGCGGTGAGTCTACATATTTCTGTGGTCGATCCGGTGTAACCATCTGCCGCGGTGAGTCTACAGATTTCGGTGATTGAACTGATGTAACCACCTGCGGCGGTGAATCTGCAGACTTTGGTGGTTGAACTGGTGTAACCGTCTGCAGCGGTGATTTTTTACTGCCAACAGAGTGAGAAGATGAACGTGCACCATCCTCTTGAGATTCCGAGGACCTCTCACGACCCTATAATGTATTGTTGAAACAAGTAAACATTGATTCATCAGGAAACTCAGCAAAAAAAACGCCTGAAATACGAAACACATTGTGTACTTAAATTCAGCGGTAATCAGGCATGAGCATGTCTATCAAGTTGAATTTCACCATGTGTATGTTCTGAACTTTCTAAAGGCCGTATAGAAAATTAAAAGTCTACAGAACTGTTAATAATCGGAACAATCAAACAAGCCTTAAGAATAAATGAGTGTGCAAATCACATCAGGAGGTTCAGTTCCTCAGATACAAATTTAGATCTTATCAGGAACGGCTGCAATTTGGTACTACCGGTTTACTACTTCTTCCTCAATTGCCTGATTTGCTGCCAAACCAAACAACTCCCAACCTAGGGTAAAAAGAAAACAACTCGGTGACCCACCCATAGTTGGCAACCGCAGCGGCGCACCAATGCCACCGCATTACACGTCTAGAAAATCCGTCATCCTATTCCTATCCATGGCCGGCGGCGAAACGAGTGTGCAAACACGCAGTTGTACGGCTGTGCAAAATCACATCATGGAGCTTCAGTTCCTCAGATAGATATTTAGATCTCATCAGGGACGGAAATTCTGAGAAAGGAACAGCCCAATTTGTTATTTAGTGCTACCAGTTCACTACTTCTTCCTCGATTGCCTGTCTGCTGCCAAGCCAAACAGCTTCCGGCCTCTCGGGTGAAAAAAGAAAACAGCTCGTGACCCTTAATTTTTTTTTTTGCGGGTAAAATAGGAACTTCATTAAACAGGAAGGGTTACAAATCGATCATGCTCAAGTACCTGAAGAATATGCTACCGGTTTACTACTTCTAACCGCCGCGCCGCGCCAATTTCACGACTTGCACGTCTAAGAAACTCGGCATCTATCCATGGCCGGTGGCCAACCGCCGTCCCCAGACCCAGTCGGAACGGCGAGCAGGAATTTCCGTACCAAAAAGAGGGGAACAAGGGTTAGGGCAAGGCGGCACGTACCTGTCCGCGAGGGGCCCAGACCTTCTGTCCCGAGGAGGAGGACGCCGGATTCCTCTTGTTGGCGCCGCCGGCCATTTGGAGGAGTTACGCCTACGGCGGCGGAAGGGGGCGGGGGCTCTGCCTTTCCGGCTCCTTTTTTGGTTGGGGGAGCTGTGCCGTTGGCAGTAGAGCAGAGTGGTTCTTCGGGGCAGACGAACGGCAGGGGTCGTCGATATTTATGACCCGGCCGGGTTTGTGTGCGATACCGACTCGGCTAGGAGCCACCTGTCCAGAGAATTTGATACGACAGTCAAAAGTCAGTTTCAAACGGAAGATGAAAAGAGCGTGAAAACAGAAGAAGGCCTAGGCCTATTTGGCATCAAAATAGTTTTGAAGTATTCAATCCATACCACGGTTTTTAAAAACGGAAAATCTAACTAGCAGGCGCCTGATATCTGGCAAAACTCGACGCACCGATGTAAGCCGTTGATTTTCGTTTTAGCGGCCGAGAATCCCGCTCGTAAGAGTCCTCTAGTCCTCCGTGTTCGTGGCTTCGTGCGTGGTCAAACCGAATCCCCACTCTTATCCGAGAGCGAGACAACAACCAGCCCTCCTCGGCCCCTCCATGTTCGGACGTGCTCGTGCGACAAAGGGGCAGCATGCTCTGGCACAAGGTAGGCAGAGCTCACCGGCGCGGCAGGACAGAGTGAAGGCGACGTGGTGAGCTCGAGGCCACGCCTCGGCCGGTGGCGGAGCTGACCGGCGCGGCGGCCGTGGTCGACGGGAGGCGCGACGGGCAAGGAAGAGGAGACCGGGGACGGCATGGTCTGAGCGCGGAGGAGCACGAGTTCTAGGCGGACGGCTCGCCGGAGCACGGGCAAGGTTCGTCTCGCGGCCACGAGGAAGGCGGCGGCCGTCGGTGGAGATAGAGCTCCCGCCTTGGACGTGCTAGCTGTGGGTGGCTATTGTTGCTGCTTGCTTAGCTCCCGCTAGGTCCATCCGTCCATGCCTGCCCCAGCCAGACCTCAGGTCCTTTCTTCACGAAGAAGATGAAGTTGGGGATAGGGAGTATTGTGTGGTGCAGAATCGATGCAGCATGCTGCCTTGTTAAAAAAAAAATCACATGTTGTCTTGCTAGATGCATACACGGTTGTATTTGAGAATTCCTAACAAACAATAGTGATATGTGGGATCAGTTTTACTACTCATTCCTTTGATTAGAGATTGACCATCTATTAGTATTTCTTATAGTTTTGTAATTCTTGTATTTCATACACCACATCTGAACCTTTTTATGTGTTTTTTACTTTTTTTATTTTGTACATTAGTTTCAGCTTCCTTCGTAGAACCTTTTTTTGGTTTTTGAGATAGAGACTGCGACCAAACAACGGTGTGATTAATCGCTTTTCGGCTTTCTCACAGTGTTTGCTAGTTTCTCAAATGTCTAGATAATAGTTACCCACATAATAATAGTAGAGTACCCATTGTTGACTAATGATATAGCTCTCATCATTAAATCGATAGAGTTATGGTGATGAAGTTTACTCACACAGTATTGATAAAGTTACCCTTTTGTTTTCATGTGTAGTTATCCAACATGAAATTGTTATAGTTACCCTACTCTCTCTCTCTCGGCAATAGTTATCACCCAATACTGATGAAGTTACCCACCCAGTACTGATAAAATTATCATGTATTTTCATGGTATAATTATCCACCATATACTGATGAGGTTTACTCACCCAGTACTGATAAAGTTACCTTTGTGTTTTCATGTGTAGTTATCCAACACGAAATTGTTATAGTTACCCTACTTTCTCGGTAATAGTTACCACCCAATACTGATGGAGTTACTCACCCAGTACTGATAAAGTTATCATGTATTTTCATGGTATAATTATCCACCACGAAATCAACTTAGTTAATAGTTACTCACGCAGTACTGATATAATTAACCATGTGTTCATGATGTAATTATTCAACACGAAATCGATGTAGATGTCTCTCTCGGTAATAGTTACCACCCAATACTCATGGTATAATTATCACCACAAAATCAATTTAGTTACCATACTCTATCGGTAATAGTTATCCACCGAGTACTCATATAGTTATCCATGTGTTCATGATGTAATTATTCACCACGAAATCGATGTAGTCAACCTGCCTTGTGGCTAATAGTTCTCCACCCAGTACTGATTAAGTTACCAACCCAATACTGATGGTTAACACCTAGTACTGATAAAGTTATCCATTTGTTTTTTCATGTGTAGTTATTCAGTACAAAATCGTTAAACTTAACCTACTCTTTCAGTAATAGTTACCACCCAATTCTGATAAATTTATCCACACAGTACTGATAAAGTTACTCATGTGTTTTCATGTTGTAGTTATCCACCATGAAATCAATATAGTCAACATACTCTTTTGGTAAAAATTACCCACCTAATACTGATGGAGTTACCCACCCATTACTGATAAAGTTATCCATGTGTTCATGATGTAGTTATCCACCATGAAATTGATATAGTTATCATGTCATCTAAATAACTGTGAAGAACACAATGGTCATCTTTTTTATGGTGTAGTTGTCACTATGAAATGACAGTTATCATCCAAATACTTATGAAGTTGAATGGGTGTTTTATTTTATAGTTACCAACTTATGCACGATACATTTACCGTCCCAAAGTGATATTCACTGATGAAAAAACTAGGTGTGGTAACTTAAAAACTCGAAAAAATCGAAAAAAAATCAAAAAAATGGTTATAGTTCAGCCCAAAATATAATAGTTAATATGGTGGGTAACTTATATACTACAGCCTAGATAACTTGTGTGTTACAGGTGGGTAACTTTTGAGCTAAAAAAAGTTGTCAGAATATGTCAACATGGATCTAGTTTCGAAGATCTCGTCGCGACTAGCTCAATGATAAAAACGGATTCTAAATCGGATAAAAGATTTGACCTACAAAACATTTTAAATTTCTAGATTTCACATTTAATGCGAGATGACATCAGCATTTTTTGTCTTTTGTGCATGCATGCATGCAAGTGAGGCTTATTTCTCATCACGCGGGGTTGTTAAAGCACGTAGCTGTCGCTATCGCTGTCATTATCAGAACGATTCATGTTTGGGTGCGTACGAATTTGCCAAATCTAAGGCGCCTGATGTGTAGTCACGTCCTTTTAAAAATACTGCAGTATTAAAACATGTTTAGATGTATTGAATATTGTGGTTTTAAAAACTGAAGTATTGTTCAAAACTTTATTTTTTTGCTGAATTAGAAACTTTAGTCCTAACTTGTTTTTTCCTAAACTAAAGTAATGATTTGCCTGACAACTAAATAATTTGATTTTCCAATACTCTAGTTTTATAAAAATTGCGCTGCAAAACACTAGGCCCTAGTTTTGCTACTCTTGCTCGTATTATGGCATTTGCTATTTCATGATTATGAGGTTTTTTCTGAGATAATGCGAAATATGTCTGTCACGATGCATTAAAATAAAAGAATAGCTGCGAGACCCACCGTGCCCGCTGGAGAACATGCCACGCCCCAAGTACAATGCAACACACTAGGAACTAGATGTGGACAGAAGAATAGCCGTGAAGTACACCCTCCTTCCACGTTTAGTACGCGTGCACGCGTGTCGAGATGTAGTTTTGGTCAATGTGAGTTATATGACACACGATAATATTACATTTGAACAATTTTTGCATAAAACAACTAAACACTACTGTCTACTGGTCTATAACCTTGACATGTATGTGCTTATTGGTTGGTCAACTTGCAAAATATGTGGTGGATGGGTGACTAACTTCAATTTAATCTGGTGATATTTATGAAGATTGGAGGCAATAATCACCTCCTTTTGAAGGGATGAAGCCACTAGAAAAAAATGGTCTCCTTTGGCCCTCTAGAATAGATGACGACAAAACAAACTTGCTGCACCGCTGCCTCTCCGGCTCGCACCACTGTCCCTCTTTGGCCACCACCGCAGCCATCTTGTAGATCAGGCCGCACGACACCCGTCGACCCCATGATGTTGACTTGTCGCCGCACTCCCCTTTGGACTGGCCTCGGCCTCGGCACCTCTCCGCTTCGGACCAGGATGGTTTGGATATGGGCCAGACTTCCGACTCAAGAAATATTCGTTGGACCTGTACGATGGGGTCTGGATCCGGAAACGTAGCCTTAAGGATTTTGGTTTCGGTCAAAAGTTGCAACGGATTAGGCCTATGCGTTGTGCTTATGAGAGAGAGAGAGGGGTCAAGTGAACCCATGAACTTGGCCCACTATTTACTATAAGAAACACCGTTTACTTTACTGTATTTTTATTTTCAGCTGATAACTAATGTGAATATAACAAAAACATTTCCTTTTGCAATTAGTTACTTTACTTTTGTTGGCAGTCTCATTATAATATCCGTGGGCCTCACAACCATGCGATTGAGGGGGAGAAAAACAATATATTATGACACGAATATTATTTTGATAATTAGTTTCACCAAACTTACTGATACACAAACAAAATCACCATTATTATTCATATACGGATTCTCGTCAATTAGAAAAATGAATACAAAGATAGCTACAGACAATGTAAAACGTCTTAAATGTTGTGAATCACCATTATTCATCATGTTTGTCATGCCCTACTTCATCAACACCCGATAATAATCTTTCTTCTATTTCCTACCAAAGCACATGTCCTATCTATTTTCTCGCGTAGTTATGCTTAAGAAAATAACTTTAGGAGTTAGCGCGATAGAAAACAAAAAAAATCTCTCACATGCGGAAGCAACACTCAAGATCCGATCTACAAGATGCTAGTAACGGGGAGAGTAGTTCATCATACTCTCGAAGAACACGTGTGTTGAACGTTTATTTCAACGCAGCTCGGTGAAGTTGTTGATGAGGTTCGATCCGATCAGCACCGCAAATGAGCAGCGCCTCAGGAGGCTTGCACACGTACAACTCGATGACGTCTCCCTCTTCTTGATCCAGCAAGATAGAGGGAGAAGTAGGTGGGATCGATTCCAGCAGTACGACTGCGTGATGGTGGATATGGTGGAGAGTTTCCACGAGCAGGGCTTCGCCAAGCGGTGCACGGGGGGTAGAGGAGCAGCAAGCAAGTGGTGCGGCCAAGCCTTGGTTCCTTGGTGCGCCTCTCTACTCTCTTATATAGGCAAGGGAGTTGCAGCCACTTAATTCCCAAGGTGGTAACCCCCTCCTTTAAATAGTGGTTACCCCCTCTCCTTGCTGCCACTTAATTCCCAAGGTGGTAACCCTCTTCTTTAAAGAGTGGTAACCCCCTTCTCCTTTAAAAGGTGGTAACTCACTCTTTCAAGAGTGGTAACCCCCCATTTAAGGGCTGCTCATTGATTGGCCACATGGACCAAGGAGGGCTGGTCAAATGGACCAGTTGGCCACCCTTGGTCGTCCGGGACAGGTGGGCTGATACGTCTCAAACGTATCTATAATTTCTGATGTTCCATGTTGATATTATACCAATTGTTACATGTTTTATATACACTTCATAGCATTTTTATGCATTTTCTGGGACTAACCTATTAACAAGATGCCACAGTGCCAGTTCCTGTTTTCTGCTGTTTTTGTATTCCAGAAAAGGTAGTCTGGAAATATTCTCGGAATTGGACGAAACTTGGACAGAACCTCCTATTTTTCCAACACGAAGACGGAGACCAGAGGAAACACGGAGGGGGGCACGTGGCGCCCACACCATGGGGCCGCGTGGGCCCACCCCCAACCGCGTCGTGGGGTGGTGTGGGGCCCTCGTGGCTCCGCAGCCGCCGCCCTTTCGCCTATTTATTCCTCCCGACGCGAAAACCCTAGATACCCGAGCCATTATCCACGAAAAGTTCCAGAGACGTCGCCACCATCAACCCTAGCTCGGGAGGGTTCAGAAGCTCTTCCCGGCATCCTGCCGGAGAGGGGAATCATCACCGGAGGGCTCTACATCACCATGCCTGCCTCCGGAGTGATGCGTGAGTAGTTCATCTGTAACACCCCGAAATTTCAAACCTAATTTTAGTGGTGTTTTCTGACACCTGAAAACCTTTTTCTCCTTTCCTAAGTATTTCTTCAAATCTTTGAGGATAAAGTGACTTGGGAATTTCTCCCTCAAGATTTTCCCAGTGATCCACGGACCATTCCATCACCCGTGATAATTTTGGTGCTTAGGTTTTCTCCCAAAAACCCCAGCCCTAATTATCGAACCTTTTAAACCCTTTTTTCCACCTACCAAAGGAAAGCCGATTTACATAGCTTGAAAAATTCCATCAAAAATACCAGAGGACTCCCCTATCCATATAAAGACTATCCATGCAAAAATATCGCATACTTCAATGCAATATTTCCAAGTTGGACACTATTTTCCAAAATGCCATTTCTGATCCAGAAATGTTTGAGTCAAGCTATGCATCTCCATAAATTCTGATAAATTCAGGGGATGAATATTTTTGCATTCCCTGAACTTCATCTTTTGGAGCCAAATCCATTTGAGCAACTTTTGACCTACTTCCTTTGTAAGGCCATTTTCATGCCTTTTTGCAAACTTCAAGCAAACCTATACCTAGACAAATCCTATGACCATGAGACTTGGTCACCTTGACCACATGGTCGCTAGACACACATATCCAGAAGACCACCCCAAGGTGAAGTGTGGAAATTCACATTTCCCTGACCATGCCATTGTGTCCATTTTTGGACATCATGTGGAAACCCAATTTCCTTGTACCCATTTGAGCTCATACTCCATAGACACCCTCCTTGTGCCACAAGTATTCAGTGGTAATTTTTGGGGATTTTTCTGAGCTATGCAAGGCCCCTGTCATTTCATCGAGCACCTTCGGTATCGTAGCTTTTCTGAAAAATCTATTTTACAAAGTTTGGAATCCTTGAGGGGTTCTTGTTTTGTTGTGTTCCTCTCGTCGATACGAACCCAGTGGTGGAAGCCGTTTTCAGTTTGGAGCTCCGAGTCATCGGGAACGCGTCGATGCCGCCGTGTCGCGCTCTGGATGTTCGGGACGCACACTTTGGCATGTCTCAAATCCAACTTAGCACTGACCTAATCCTCCTTCACCAGTGCAGCCTCGTGCAAAACTGTGTGTCCAGCACGGCAACCTCATCTCCTCCTCCTCCTTATCCCCTCCCTGTGGCAGAAGACGGTGAGCTACGTGGCCATCAATGGCCAAACCGGCCACTACCTAATCCTCATCCCCTCCCTCCATATAAGAGCATCCCGGAGCAGCCCGAGCGAAGTTTAGCCACTCCTCCCCCTTTCTCCTCTCGACGCTCTCTCCATTCGGTGCCTAAACGCAGGGGAAAAAAAGCTCCACAAAATCCTCCACCTATTTGTCCACCATGGCCGAAGGTTCGAGCTCGGGCGCGCGAGCAGGAGGCCGTCCCCGCCTCCGGTTTCGCCTCCCCTGACCGCGGTGCTCCGCCTCCAGCCCGTCCCCGCCACCGGCCGGCCGCACGACGCGCCCCTCGGCCGTCCCCGGCCGGCTACTCGTCGTTCCAGCACGGGAGCAGGGGAGGAAGAAGACCAGATCGACGTTTTTTTTCTTTCCTCCGATACGTTTCGGTTGAAACGTTTTCTTCGGCCCATCCCAGAAGGCAGCAAGCAGGCAAGCCGCAGCGGCCTGCGGCCCAGGAACGGCCCGCCCAGGCGCTGGCACTGGCGCAGCGCAGCGCGCGACGGCCCAGCGACGGCCCGTGTCGCGCGACGACGCGGCCCGATCAGTTTTTTTCCCGCGGATCTGTTTTCTTTTTCCCGGTGAGTCAAACTTCAAACGTCAATATCTTTTGAACCGTAACTCCGATTGGGGTGATTCAAATTTCTAAATTCCTATCTTTGTGAGATGTTTCCAGTGGTATGGATTTCACCTCCTTCCAGTGAATATTCCGGGTGGCGCGTGTTGTATCCGATACCGTCCCGACGACGCGGTGTAGGGCTCCCGGTGCCCGAGTCCGCGACATCTTCACTTCATCGATGAACCAGAGAACAACTACGTGACCCCGAGGCAAGCTAACCACTTGCTATGAGCCCCTGTACAGTTGTCCGGTTGTGTTTTGCCTGCTAGTCCATGTTGATGATTGTGGATATGATTTCATGTGTATGCCTGCATGCCTTGTTGCATTTTAGATTGTCGCATCACTTATAGTTACTTATCTGTGCATCATTGCCTGTCGTCTGTAAACTGTGCGTCATGAGATATCATGACTTTGACATCTACTTTCCATAGAGTTGTGGTGTTGTGTCCGGGGGTACCACTTACCATTCCCGAGGCGATGGACTGGGGGAACCGCCACAGTCAACGGAGTGGGGAAACTATATAACTGTGCGCCTCGCACTTGCGTGGCTTTGTTTGCTTCTTCTTCTTCTTCGCCGAGGTGAGAAGCGGACGAATGTCGTCTTATGATCCTCGGAGTTGGGGGCATTTGCCAAAAGAGTTATTTGCTTCTTCTCCCTCCGTCAAACGTGGTTGGCGTAAGCCCGCCTGGACTGCGACGCTTGGGACATTTGCTTTCCATTTGGTTCTTTTTGCCAAGATTGCTGACACCACGTCGAGGTAATCCTCGAGTGGAATGGATGCTTTCTTTCTTATGAATGCTTTTCGGTTCATTTGGAGACTACATGCCCTACCGACCTTGGTAGTTGATCTGTGATGGCGCTGGCCGGAGGTATCTCCGCCACAGTCACCCGTTCGACGCCAACAAACTACGCTAGCTTTTGTAGATGATCTGCGAGGGCGCTAGCTGGAGGAACCGCCACAGACGTCCGATTGACCCACTGTGCTATTTTTTTTTCTGTGAACACTGATTCGTGGTGGCGCCGACTGGAGGAACCGTCATAGTCACCCGGTCAATACAAACAAACTATTGCTTGAAATATTGTGGTGCTAATGACTTGTTGTTTATTGATATATATTATTGTGATATTGTGATTGTTATGCTGGACTAATCCTCGGTTGTTTGGACTTGTTATAATGAAACTTGATTAAATGAAACACCCCTCCAAACAACGATAGGGTCAGTCCATGGTGCCACTAATCTGAACTTTGAAAGCAGGACCATCGTCGTCTCATGGAGGACCATGACCTAGTAGGTTGTTGAGCCCCTTTTGTGCCATCCGTTGGGCGCAGTCGTTCGGTTGTGCTGTCCGAGGGTAGAGGTCGACAGGCACGGGTTCGACTATGATAGGTAGTCCGGAGCTAGGCATACTCGGTAGCGCCGGGGGATGTGCCGGATTTACTTGCTCGTTGTGCCATGTGTATAGGGTGGTGCAGGAGAGTGTCTTAGCAAGTGGACCGTCATGTGAGTGTATTTTGCTTACTACGACTTTGGGCGTGAGAAACTTGGAGCGTCGGCTGAGTAGGGTGCATTCTGATAGGTGGGAAAGCAAACTCTCGAGAGACTCAACCTAGCAAGCTAGCCTCGTTCATAGGATATGGAACAACAGTTCAGTGTCGGTCACACTGTGTGTCTTTGTCGTGTCAGGAGGTTAAACTTAAGTTCTGTTTGAAAGAATTAATGAACGACCTGATCTCACTAAATGAACAAATAAGATGATGCAGGGAATGTTACCTTGAGATGTTGATGGTTACCCATGATATAGGATGGCGGTGTGATCGTTGGGAGCCTAGAGTTAGGCCTGAGCCAACATCAACCGTGCATGCCAGAGTGGAAAGATGAGGTCAGTGGGCCTAGCAGTGATCACAGGTGATGCTGTATATTATTTGGTACCAACTGGTACACTCGTTTACTCGTCACAGGTAAGCTCCTTGTTTGATTGCCGGTGCACGGTCCAACCACACCTGGCTTGGACTCTGCACTGGTGATACCCCGTTGTTTGCTTATGACATGTTTTTGCTTGTGATGCCATGCTACCTTTATGTTGTACTGTATATTTGCCTGTCTAGAGTACACACTTGCCATGTGTAGTGTTTTTATTTCCAATGTATATCTTGTTACATGATTGCCTGACTGTTCATGTCTTGTGGTTACGTTACTTGCGAGTACGTCATTGTACTCAGACTGGCTTTTCATGTGGCCAGACTTAGCCCGAAGATGGAGCAAGAGCGTGCTAGGATCAGTAGCCTAGCCAGATGCCTGTGGAGTGGAGACGCTCCGAGCCGTTGCTTTAGTCATCTTCCGCTGCCAGTTAAACTCTGTCCTGAGCCATGCTTGGCTTGATAGTTGGTCATGCCTTAAGGGCCCTGTAAACCATTTGTAGCACTTCTTGTTCCTGATTGTGTAATGATTTCCATAATGTTGCACTGTCACGACGTGCGGCCAGATATCTTGGGCTGGCGCACGGGACGACCGCCTCTCCGGCGAGATGTGCCAGGGAGGGGTGTCACAAACGTGGTATCAGAGCACCAGGCTGGCTGTAGACTACCCTAGCATGGAAAACCCTGCCTTACTTTTGCCCGACAGTGAGCCCGATGGATTTAACCCATCTCTGCCTAACCGGCATGGCTGGTGTCGGTCCACAGTAAGGTGCAGTAGGACGTGTCCCATTTTCCTGAGAGAGGCTCGCCGGTTTCTTCCAAGAGAAGGAGCCGACACACCCTAGCTTATATGAGACCACAGTCCTAGCTGCCGTTTATCCCCACCCTCGCCGGCTAACCTTGGCAAACCAACTCCATCGAAGTAGAACCCCGCTGAGAAACCTTGCCCTCATGTCTTGCTCTAGTCCCAAAGCCCCGAGTGAACCGCCGGTGATCCTCTCCTTCCTCCTAGAAACCACTACCGATGATCACCTCGGCTTTCCACATATCCTTAGAAAAGTCTGTGATCTCCTCGGTTGCCATGCTCGCCCTAGTTATGTTGTGTTCAGAAGTTCAGTCCCGTTTCCTGGGGGTGAATTTCGAGCAGACGTACACATCAGTCCATACCCTTCAGGCCCGAAGCAGCCCTACGTGATCCGTGGTAGGAACATGCCTACTCTGAGTCAGACCATCCAGAAAGCAGCCTGGGAAGGCCTCGCTCGTCTCCGGCACTCGGAACCGGCGATAGCGCATAGTCGAGCGTTCCACTTTTTCCCAGCTAGGCCCCTGCCTGGTGCAGAGTTGATCCAAACCTCAACCAATGACGAAGCCGACCCTGCCATGATCAGCACCGTCGCCTACGGAGTTGCAATGTCGACGCTCTGCGATTCCCTGTTGGAAGAACTCGTGGCCACTAGGCGTAACATTAACCACGCTAGCCTACAGCTTAAGGAATCAAGGAACCTTTCCTCCCTCCTACAAGATCGGAGTCAGGAGCTCCCAATCCCGGGCGATGCGCCAGGACCCAGTCTCCATGCTATCCCGACAGAAGCAGCAACTATAGTTCGCCAGTCCATCGAAGCACGAGATGCGGTACCCGAGGGCGTGCCTGCAATTCCCCACCCCGCTGAAGATGGAGATGTGGACACCACTCTTCGTCTCGACCGCGCTCCACCGACAACCAGAGGCCGTCAAGCGGAGTAGAACCCTTGTTTAGTTAGCCCGAGTGGCGCTTGTGTGTTGGTAGGTGAGAGTCAGGAAGGTTGTTTGTTTTTCTTGTGTTAGCTTGTAATGTAAGTTTGTTGTAAGTTTTCTGGTTGATGTCGAATCAGCCGTAATAAACTTGGCGTTCTTATTCTCTTGTTACCCAGTATGGTATAAATGGTTATGCCATACTCCTGCAATTGTTTTGGGCCATAAACTGCAGGATTATTTTTAAAAGATATTTTCTCAGTACAGCAAGTCCTTCTATCGGTATGCTAGTACCTCTGCAATTTTATCTGTGCTACAAGACCCAGTTTGTTGCAGCTGAGAAAAGTTCAGAAATGAAAATCTTGTTCCAGTTCATCAGAGGAGCCAAATTTGATGCAACCACCAAATTCAGTACATAAAGGGAATTTCAGAAACGAAGGATACAAGTTCTACTCCGACATAGAACACTACAACCACCTCAGTGCAGATGCAAAGGCACCCTAGAAATCCTACTCCCACTCAAGCTCAGTGGCGTTGCTAGAAGATGAGCCTGGCTCACCCGAAGCCGAGTCGCGAGCCGTGCGACGGTGACGGACGGCTCGAGCGGCCGGCTCACCTCCAGCTAGAAGAGCGGCCACCTCAGCAACCGGCGGCGCGGCCTGCCCCTCCGCCGCAGCCTGCTCCTCCGCCACAGCATCACCACCTGTGCCAGACCACCAGTTACATAGGCCAAAGATCAGAAAGACCACCGCCGCGAACAGCAGTGCGCCCACCACCGAGGACGAGATCCCGAAGAGCACGACGATGAGCACATGCTCGATGAAGCCCGCCCTCTCCAGCATCTCGACGTAGGCCCTAAAGAAGCTCTGGACGAAGCCCATGGTTGCGATGTGAAAGAAGAGAGGATTTCGGAGAAATCTGATTTATAGCCGAAACTCGGATGCCGCTCCTCGGCACCGCACACGCGAAAAGGGAAAGAATCGCGAGCGGTGGAGCGAAACTGTCGAGGACATGTTCCCAAAAGCCGTGATGGCCGCAACGTCGATGGACCGCATGCGCAGCAGTGCCGCAGTGGAGTGCTCCGCGCACTGAGAACCAGCCGTGTTCGGAGCGTGAGAGAGCGAGGAAGAAGAAGAGAGAAAGGAAGAAGGAGACTGCCAGGTGGACCCCGGTCCCACACGTCAGTGAGTAAGCAGATAGTCTCTGGGTGCTTCTATCCTTTGTCCAAGACCGCATCCCTCGCCTTCCAGTGTTTTTAGGGAAAATCTTTGCAAAATAATTTTGGGAAATGGCCTATTCCACAGTGTCCGTGAGCCAATTATTGGTGACACGGATATTTTCTTTTGAAAAGAAACCCTGTTGTTTTTCAAAACCTGTGTATACATGAAAGTGTATATACAGCTTTTCTAAAATAAAAACCCTAGATAGGGGATATGATTAGCATATTCCTAATCTTTGTTTTGCAAAATTTGGGTAATTGTTTGTCCGAGCTAAATCCTTGGTTGTTGGTTGATAGTTTGGTTGTAGATCTTGTTTGATCTTGCCATGTTTGTGTTGAGTTGAGCAAAACCATAAATTTAATTTTTAACCATGGTGGTAGGTCCTATGTTGATCGATTGAGTGAGCCCCTGCCATGCCATCTTTTAAATGCATGGAGTATGGTAGAAATATCATACTGTTTTTAATAAAAATCTTGTGGAGTGTTAATCCTTTGAGTGTTAAACTCTAGTATTTTGTAGAAAAAGTTTTTAAGTGGGGTATAAATGGATCATTCAAAAATTATCTTGTATAACCTCCTTAATCTCGAGGACGAGATTCTTTTAAGGGGGGAAGGTCTGTAACACCCCGAAATTTCAAACCTAATTTTAGTGGTGTTTTCTGACACCTGAAAAACTTTTTCTCCTTTCCTAAGTATTTCTTCAAATCTTTGAGGATAAATTGACTTGGAAATTTCTCCCTCAAGATTTTCCCAGTGATCCACGGACCATTCCATCACCCGTGATAATTTTGGTGCTTAGGTTTTCTCCCGAAAACCCTAGCCCTAATTATCGAACCTTTTAAACCCTTTTTCCACCTACCAAAGGAAAGCCTATTTACATAGCTTGAAAATTCCACCAAAAATACCAGAGGACTCCCCTATCCATATAAAGACTATCCATGCAAAAATATCGCATACTTCAATGCAATATTTCCAAGTTGGACACTATTTTTCAAAATGCCATTTCTGATCCAGAAATGTTTGAGTCAAGCTATGCATCTCCATAAATTCTGATAAATTCAGGGGATGAATATTTTTGCATTCCCTGCACTTCATCTTTTGGAGCCAAATCCATTTGAGCAACTTTTGACCTACTTCCTTTGTAAGGCCATTTTCATGCCTTTTTGCAAACTTCAAGCAAACCTATACCTAGACAAATCCTATGACCATGAGACTTGGTCACCTTGACCACATGGTCCCTAGACACACATATCCAGAAGACCACCCCAAGGTGAAGTGTGGAAATTCACATTTCCCTGACCATGCCATTGTGTCCATTTTTGGACATCGTGTGGAAACCCAATTTCCTTGTACCCATTTGAGCTCATACTCCATAGACACCCTCCTTGTGCCACAAGTATTCAGTGGTAATTTTTGGGGATTTTTCTGAGCTGTGCAAGGCACCTGTCATTTCATCGAGCACCTTCGGTATCGTTGCTTTTTTGAAAAATCTATTTTACAAAGTTTAGAATCCTTGAGTGGTTCTTGTTTTGTTGTGTTCCTCTCGTCGATACGAACCCAGTGGTGGAAGCCGTTTTCAGTTTGGAGCTCCGAGTCATCGGGAACGCGTCGATGCCGCCGTGTCGCGCTCTGGACGTTCGGGACGCACACTTTGGCATGTCTCAAATCCAACTTAGCACTGACCTAATCCTCCTTCACCAGTGCAGCCTCGTGCAAAACTGTGTGTCTAGCACGGCAACCTCATCTCCTCCTCCTTATCCCCTCCCTGTGGCAGAAGACGGTGAGCTACGTGGCCATCAATGGCCAAACCGGCCACTACCTAATCCTCATCCCCTCCCTCCATATAAGAGCATCCCGGAGCAGCCCGAGCGGAGTTTAGCCACTCCTCCCCCTTTCTCCTCTCCCTGCTCTCTACATTCGGTGCCTAAACGCAGGGGAAAAAAAACTCCACAAAATCCTCCACCTATTTGTCCACCATGGCCGAAGGTTCGAGCTCGGGCGCGTGAGCAGGAGGTTGTCCCCGCCTCCGGTTTCGCCTCCCCTGACCGCGGTGCTCCGCCTCCAGCCCGTCCCCGCCACCGGCCGGCCACACGGCGAGCCCCTCGTCCGTCCCCGGCCGGCTGCTCGTCGTTCCAGCACGGGAGCAGGGGAGGAAGAAGACCAGATCGACGTTTTTTTTTTCTTTCCTCCGATACGTTTCGGTTGAAACGTTTTCTTCGGCCCATCCCAGAAGGCAGCAAGCAGGCCGTTACATTGAAGTCCCTCTGAGCTCTAGCGTCGTCTCCGTCGCGCAGGTCGTTACGCCGGCGAAACCCGCCGCTGCACCTCCGAAACCTTGGACTGGGAGGCTCCCCATCGCGACCAGGAAGTCGACGCTCCTCGACATCTGAGCACCTCCACCCTGAGCGACAGACAGCGACACCATCTTGGTCAACAACATCTTCACCTTCAAGATCAACAAAAGTCGGCACCGCCGTCTCACGGCCACCGGCGAGGGGAACGGTCACTCGAGGGCTCCGCCGAGCCTCGAGCGAGAAGAGGACGGTAGATCCGCGGCGAAGCTCCACCGGAGCCGCACCATCGGAGGAGGAGACCACCGCCGTCAAAAGCCACTCCGGCACCGCCGCATCCTCCACAGCGCCGCCAGCTAGCCACCCACACACACCTAGGCTATGTACACACTCTATTTTGGTTTTCTCAAATATATCTTGGCAGAGACCTCACGGTGGTAAGTAATCAGAAAAGTCTAGAGTGTATAAATTGGCTCATGACCAACAGCCTCACAGGCCATAGTCATAAGGAGCGAAAGCAGCTGAGTGAGACAGGGCGGCTGAAGGACTAGGGTTGGTGGATACTAGCATATACACATACTATTCTTAGTTTCCAATGAGGTGACGTTTGCCATGACGCAGTTCTTCCCTATTTATCTGACTCGTAGCTTCCAAATACCACGATCAAACTGTCCCTTGAGTTTAGTTTAAAGAAAGCAATCAGCCATGGCGTCGTCCGCAGAAACAGAAGGCGACATGTTTAGTTTGAAGAAAGCAATTAGAGGGATCATGATAGCCATAATGACTCCCACACATTCAACGAAGATCTTTATTGGTTGAACCACTATGTCGTGGACTACTATAATCCGTATACAATTTCTTTTGTCATGCGATATTTTACTTACCCGAGATTTGATCGTCGGTATCACTATACCTAGTTCAATCTCGTTACCGGTAAGTACTCTTTACTCGTTCCGTAATACAACATTCTCTGTGACTAACTTATTAGTCACGTGCTTGCAAGCGTTGTTGAATGTGCACTACCGAGTGGGCACAGAGTATATCTCTCCGAAACACGGAGGGACAAATCCCAGTCTCGATTCATGTAATTCAACAAGTACTTTCCGAGATACCCGTAAGACACCTTTATGATCACCCTGTCACGAAACGATGGTTGATGTCCCCAAAGTATTCTTCCAGTATCCAGGAATAACATGTTCTCATGGTCTAAGAAATAGGATACTTGACAATAAAAGACATGACAATATAAACTTAATGAAATGATCAATATTGTTAAAACGATCATATTGTTATGCTTAGTTGGGTCTGTGCATCACGTCATTCTTCTAATGACATGATCTCGTTAATTAATTAACAACTCATGTTCATGGTTAGGAAACTATAACCATCATTAATTAACGAGCTAGTCTAGTAGAGGCTTACTAGAAACGCGGTGTTGTTTATGCAACCACACATGTATTGTGTTTCCGGTTAATACAATTATAACATGGAAAATAAACATATATCATGAACACGGAAATATGATAATAACATTTTTTATTATTGCTTCTAGGGCATATTTCCAACAATAACTTCCAATGAGCTTATATTTACATACCTTTTAATATAAACTTATATCAATTATTTATATTGAACTTCTTTACTTATTTGTAATTCAAATCAACATCATAAATTCTCAACTAGTGTTTTTACATTCCAATTACGACACTGAACTGCATATTAGTACTCCTAGTATAATGATGCTTTGTGCCTCATATCAAGGTTCAACTTTGCCTAACAACTAGACAAGTAATGTGTGACAAAATTGCACTATAAGAAAATTTCTCTTGATTACAAATGTAAATGTACCGGTTTTGTGTCATATAACTCACATATTATTGCTCTAATAACCGGTCAAATTTAAAACCTAAAATGTGATGGTGCACTTTTTTTATTTTGGGACGGAGGGAGTACAATTTTCTGTGTTATACATTTTAAGTTTTATTCTGTAAAATACACATGCACTATTTTTTATTAGAAGCATATCCTAAATTGCAACTAGAAGTTAGTTAACTATTTTTTCGCTAGAAACTATCCATTAAACCCTGCTAGACTATATAATGTTAGATTTGAATGATAAAAGGACAAAACGACCCCATGTGCCTTCACAAGTCACAGTTAATGTGTGCCCCTTATATGAATTGTATTGTGTGTAGAATATTTTCTTTTTTGCGCAGAAGGATCTGATTGCAATTAACCAAGATTCTTACAGAAAAGCCCAGAAAAAAGAAAATTACATTGAAGTCCCTCTGAGCTCTGGCGTCGTCTCCGTCGCGCAGGCCGTTACGCCGGCGAAACCCGCCGCTACACCTCCGAAACCTTGGACTGGGAGGCTCCCCATCGTGACCAGGAAGTCGACGCTCCTCGGCACCTGAGTACCTCCACCCTGAGCGACAGACAGCGACACCATCTTGGTCAACAGCATCTTCACCTTCGAGATCAACAAAAGCCGGCACCGCCGTCTCACGGCCACCGGCGAGGGGAACGGTCACTCGAGGGCTCCGCCGAGCCTCGAGCGAGAAGAGGGCGGCAGATCCGCGGCAAAGCTCCACCGGAGCCGCACCATCGGAGGAGGAGACCACCGCCGCCAAAAGCCACTCCGGCACCGCCGCATCCTCCACAGCGCCGCCAGCTAGCCACCCACACACACCTAGGCTATGTACACACTCTATTTTGGTTTTCTCAAATATATCTTGGCAGAGACCTCACGGTGGTAAGTAATCAGAAAAGTCTAGAGTGTATAAATTGGCTCATGAGCAACAGCCTCATAGGCCATAGTCATAAGTCACGGTGGGCATTCGGGTTTACCCGACATTTCGGGTCGGGTATTTCGGTAAAAAACAATTCGGGTTTGGAAACTTGATACCCGAGATTTGCTGCAGAAAACTGATACCCGACAATTCGGGTACCCGGAGATTCGGGTTCGGGTCCGGGTAATCCCGAATTACCCGGAAATACATAGGAGACCAAAATTTGCAACGGAAGAAGAAACAAATTCACGCGAGAACCAGAAGGAGGACGCTGGACGAGACTCGGGAGGCTGCTTCTCATCGAGTAAGATGGAGGTGTCGCACTGCCGCGTCGTCGTCGCATCGGAGAAGAAGGGGTGAGGCGGCGATTTGCCCGAATAGGAGAGCATGGGGAAGAGCAGCGCTGGTCGGCCGGGGCGGCGCTGCACCTCACGGCACCGCGTCGGGAAAAGGGGAGGCGGACGGCGATGGTGGCAGGGAAGGAGAGGAGGGCGGCCGCGTCGCGTGCGAGGGCGGCGGCCAGGGACGGGAAGATGCCGGCGGCCTGGTAGGATACGAGGGCGGCGGCGCTAGATCGTGAGGTCAGGGAAGATCGTGAGATGGGGCGGCGGACAGGGAGGTTGGTATGGCAGCGGACGGCGGCGGTGGCCTGTGGTGGCTACGGCATGGGAGAGGGACGGGTGGGTGTGGCCGTGTGGGTCTGTGCCTCTGTGGGAGACTGGGAGCACGAGGAGGAGAGGTGGCCGTGGGCCGTGGCCAGGTGGGGATTAGGGTTAGGGAAATAGGGTTTCGGGAGAGAGAACTGGGCTGCATATTGATGGGCTGCGCAGTGCGCATCGCTAGTTTGGTGCCTTGCTGGGCTTTAGTTCGGGTAAAACGGGATATTCGGGTTCTGTGATTTGATACCCAAAAAACCTGAACTAAATTCGGGTTTCCAGAAGTGATACCCGTACAAGTGCTCGGGTTTGTCGGGATCGGGGTATACGGGTTCGGGTCCGGATTTTACGGGTTCGGGGTTCGAGTTTCGGGTTTTATGCCCGGCGTGAGTCATAAGGAGTGAAAGCAGCTGAGTGAGACAGGGCGGCTGAAGGACTAGGGTTGGTGGATACTAGCATATACACATACTATTCTTAGTTTCCAATGAGGTGACGTTTGCCATGACGCAGTTCTTCCCTATTTATCTGACTCGTAGCTTCCAAATACCACGATCAAACTGTCCCTTGAGTTTAGTTTGAACGAAAGCAATCAGCCATGGCGTCGTCCGCAGAAACAGGAGGCGACAAGTACCGGTCGTTCATCCATGGCGAGGGCGAGAAGAACACCGTGTGGAGGCTTGGAGCCCCTCCCAACTTCGACGTGGTCAACAAGCTCTTCGAAGCAGAAAGGACCACGGTATGGGCTGAGGGGTCTGTGGAAGAGAAGGTGCAGCGCCTGCTCAAGACATGGAGATGGAGATGTTCCACAAGGTGCGCCCGGAAGACCAGAAGATCGTCCACTCCCAAGGATTCACCGGGAGCACCAACGGTACGTGAGACCTCATGGCCGCCACACGCGGTGCTCTTCCACTCCGTCCACCACCGAGCCTGTCACATAACTAAGTATGCCGTGCAACGACATGAATGGATGCTTCATGCTTGCAGGGATGAAGCCTCTGACGAGGAAGGAGTGGTCGGCCATGGGCGGCTACAACGCGTTCCTGGCGACCACGTTGCCGCCGGAGCACCGCATCTACGACCCGGACAAGGAGACGGTGGACTCCGGCATGTCGACGTTCCTGACGGCGTTCCCCGGGGCTTCGCCATCGAGGTGCTCGACGTGTACAGCGGGGCGCCGCCGAAGGTCGCCTTCAAGTTCCGGCACTGGGGTACATGGAGGGGCCCTTCAAGGGCCACCCTCCCCATGGCCAGCGCGTCGAGTTCTTCGGCGTCTGCATCTTCCACGTTGATGAGGAGATGAAGGTGGAGAAGGCAGAGTACTATTACGAGCGCGGAAACTTCCTAGCTAGCTTCTTGAGCGCGCCTGCTGGTGCAGCTGCTGCATCGGCTTCAGGTTGCCCAGTGATGAAAGCAAACTGAAGCACAAGGGATTTTGAATTGGTCCATGTCGTGACATAGCAATGTTTGAATAAAGTAGCTTATTTGTTACAAACGCCACTTGTGGTTTGAACAAAACTTTCGGAAGAGCCACACGAAAAATGGCTCGATCATCACTAAATATTTACTGAACTAAGCTTAACTAGCCTTCTTATCTTGGAGCTAAATAACGTCTTCCTCCATTGTTTAGAGGAGCATTCAGATCTCACCAGAGCCTTTGTGTGAGCAACACGCATTGGCCACCTTCTTATTCATCATAGTACAAGGCATAATATGGGATCCTAATAAGTCCATTGTCTTATTCGCTCTTCTGTTGTAAATAGCAGATTATGCTTCGATCAGAAAACATGAGCTTCACAGAAGCATTACAAGGTCTCTCCCGCGTCTCAGTGAACCGAATCCTGTACCTTGTATCTCTCCAGCCAAACAGATTCGTCCTTTAATTTCTCCACCCAAATGAATCCTCACCCGAAGAACCAAGTTCACTTATCCCTCTCCCATTTTTTGTCCGATGTGGCCACCGTCCTTCCATGTCAGGTCCGTTTCGATCAGAGGATTATACCATCAGTCGCCATTGCAGGAAAGCCCTAAAAGGCCAAACATGGCAGGGAAACAAGAGAGAACTGCTCAATGAAAGTATACACGAGTTATGGGGGACCAGCGGCCAGCTACACATAGCTTGCACAAGTTGCATTTCAGCCTTTTTTTTCTTCTTCTGTATCATCGTCAATACAAGAAGCTAATCCTACACTAGAAGATCCCCTCTCTTGTATCACCATACCTCTCCCACTGTATCATTAACCTAGGCTAACATTTCTTTACAGCGTCACAGAAGAAGAACGTCTCAGGACATGCATGTCATGGCATCATGCCCTCCCATTGCCCCCCGCCTTCTTTGAGGCGAAGAGATGGCGGACGACCGAGAGCTTGCTTGTCGCGCGGGAAACGATGGAGGAGACCGAAGAGCTCTTGCCACTCAGCGACGATGTCGTGTCCTCCGACTCCGCGTCTTCGTCTGGCTCCAAAGGGGGTGGGGGAGGTATTGTCGTGAGGAAGGCGTCCAGCATGCGGATAATCTGGCTGAAGCTGGGCCGCATGACGGGGTCCTCAACCCAGCATGACTCCACGATGGACACCAGATCCTGGGGGGTCTCCTCAGGGAATGTTGGGCGTACTTGCTGCCATTCCAGACAAGAGAATATAGTTAGTGGATTCAATCAAAAACTGTCAGCAGAAAACAAGTTTATGCTCAAACATTCTTTGGAGAAGGTAAATATAAACTAACATACGGTCCAATGGTGGTATCATACGTTTCTTAACATTACTAGTGTCAAAAGTCCCATTAGTGTGTTTCTTTGAGTTGAAACCATGCATATGCAATGAAGCAGGCAGTGGACTTGTCATCAAGACACGCAATACCCTGCACTTCCATGGAAGCATAATATACACACAAAAAGCGTTCTTCGCTCAAATACATGGCCATTTAGTTTTACAATTTCGTTGACATTCACTCTTTAGGTAGCCAAGCGGTTTCTGTAGCTAAACTTTAAAACGTACAAAGTATTGCCAGTTAGCAGTAGTAACAGCTTTGTCCACAAAATTGGACATTACTAACTTATTTCTGTCAGTGTGGACAACATACAGTTAAAGTTATCAAGATTCACAGTATCTTATATAATTGCTAGACAGCATTCTAGGAAGCGATATAATTCTGTACCAAATAACAGTTTCATACTTACTTTAAAAGCAGCAGCATATGCAGCTTGAAGATTCGACATGCCTTCGAATGGCATTTTATTGGTCAACAACTCCCACAAGACGATGCCAAAGCTGTATACGTCCACTTTATTTGTGTAGTGTTTTTTCTCACCTCGTTGAAGTGTGACAGTGCTGTATAACTACAATATCATATAACAATAAGTCAGATTTGGAATCACAAAGATCATTGCTAGAGCATCAGGTTTCTGCTCGTATAGAACGTTCTGAAATCATTTAACTTGACTCCTACAACTACAACCAGGAAATTATCACGTAAGTTTCAAAAAAAAAGGAAATTATCACGTGGACATACAAATCGAATTATAATTTCAGGCTGGAGCATCAACCATAATTTGTCTGAAATACTCAAGGAGACATTTTGTTTTGGCTTCACTTCATAATTTATTAATACTAAGTAGCTATTGCAGAAAGGAGTGATTTACGACCTCTGGGGCCATCCATCGGTATGTCCCAGTTTCAGCTGTCATCATTTCAGTCACTGTTTCCTCTCGTGCAAGTCCAAAATCAGTAAGCTTCAGCGTCTTACGGTTTGCAGTAAGCAACAAATTATCTGCGTACAAAAACTTTTATTAGGGCGCTGGAAGAGCATAAAGATCTTGACTGAACAGCTTTTCGGAAAGGAAAAACTACTTAAGGAACATAGAAGGCAAAAGACAAGTAAAACAAAAATGTGGGGCTGTAACAGATGTGAAGAAACATATTGGGAGTAGAAACATGAGCGGGAAGTATAGCAGAACCATGAATATAGAGCAATCAGGTGGCAAAATATCTTAATGAAAATTTTCAATGTTAACAGGCCCAATATGTTTCTCTCTCAAATCAAATGTTACTATCTTCTTTTTTGAACTTCAAATCAAATGTTAATATCAAGGCATAAAAATATACGCTGTGAACCAATTTCGTAGCTTTAACCTTATAAATGCATTATGTACCCATGTTTTGACATCTTCCATAGAATCTACAGCTGAGCACATACATCTTGGTTACACCAATAAGTGCAATTTATTATACACGATAAAGAGGAAAAATAGAGGTGCAACAACCACAGTCAAACTATGCAAGCACACATACCAGGTTTCAGTCTCTGTGTATTATTCCATTGGCATGTAAACATTCCATTGCATGAGCTATATTGAGTGCATAGCCTAATGCAGTATGGATATCTAGTTGGCTGGGCCGGATGCTGTTCAAGTAGTTTTTCAATGACATCCCTGGCAGTAGCTCACTTACAATCACCATCAATGGTTCCTTGCAAGCTCCAATGAACTAGAGAAATGCAGAAATTTGTGTTAGAACAAGGACAAGAGAAAATTGACGATTTAGTTAGCAATGGCTATGCAAAAGATGGAATTAGTCACAATAATGCACGGACGTACCTTCACAAGATTATCATGTTTTACTTTACACATCATATTTACTTCTCGGATGAAACGATCTTCAAGTGTAGCTCTTTCTTCGGCAGAACTGCCATTGTTAAGAACCTTTATGGCTACAATTTTATCGCCATACCTATTTGAGAGCAGACATGAAGAAGTTGGTTAATTACTGATATAAGGCATATCCATATAGGATGAAACAACCTATAATACACAGTATAATTAATTGGCATAGGTTAGGGACAAGAATGTCAGGCTGACAGCTATATTTGTGAGAGCAAGTGGGCAACAACAGTTAGCTCCAGAAGAAAATTGTTTTATTTGTTAGTACACACCACATTGTACATTGAAACATAAACAAAATTGAGAATCCACTCGTTGCAATTAGCAAAAGAAGATGCAATCTTAAACAATTTCCAGAATCCTTGACCATGGCAGGAGCAGAACATATCCACAACAGGCTGGCATAGCTAAATTAAGCACAAGAATAAATCAGGTCCTTGGAGGTATGCTGCCCTTGATTGCATAAGAAACCTAAAGTGGCTCTCGAGCAGATTATCCAATTTACTGATTGCCGCGTTGGTACACATTCAACATCCAAACACAGTTGGAGAACTATAAATTATTAAAATCAGAACCATTAACCTCCACTCCATTTAGATAATACTAACTCTCTGACCTTCTGCAATAACACCCGTTGGATTGCACGACTGCTGGTACTACAGCTAGGCAATACAAATTCAAACATGGTGCAATTGACGATGCAAGTACTGGGATAAACATTTGAAACAGTAGGTAGACACGGTTATCGCTTGAAAGTTCCTTACGACTTACTTTCCCTTGTAGACCTTCCCGTGCGCCCCCTCCCCAATCTTGGATCCGACGAACATCATCTTGGGATCGACGAGCAGCTTCCTGTCAATCCAGGACGCCGTCGCGGCGTCCGAGCACCGCGCAGGCTCCACCGAGTCGTCGGCCGCGACCTTGCTCGGCCGCTGCGTCCGCCTGAACTCCCCGCCGCTACCGCCGCCGCCGCCGCTGCTGCCATCCCTGCACCCGTCGCTGCCGCAGCTCATCGTATCCGGCCGCACCGCCACTCTGTCGGGATCGGCGAACTTGTAGCCGCGGGAGAGCCGAGGCATTAACGCGAGCACCCCGCGCGCGCTTCGGAGCCCCCGCGGCAGCTCCCGCCGCGGACCAAGCTCATAGAGGGAGCGCGCTCTGGTGTCCCAACGACAACCAGAGGACGGGCAGGATTTTCACCCTCGGTAAAAATCCCGGAGGCGCGCGCCGTTCCCCGAGAATCTTCGATTCACGCAACAAAAATCGGCAAAATTGTTTTTTTTTTCCTCTGCAGCAGAGGCAATACTGCAAACACGAGCTTGCTCAATCACCTCAGAAAGCTCCCGCTTGCACCGCGAAAAATCCAGGAAAACCTCAACAAACTGGAGGAAATCACCGGAAAGGGAATGAATGGCCGGAGAACCGATTGGAAAGCGCCGATTCCGATGAGCTCAAAAGGGGTAGGTCCGCACGAAAAGACCCACGAAGCTGAACCGCGTGGAGCCGGGAGCTGGAGGAGCGGAGAGGCGGACGGGTTGAGAGCGGGTGGAGGTTCGCCGTGCGGCCGGAGGTCTTGGTCGTGGTGGTGGTGCGGGGAAAGGGAAGGGGACGGGAAGGTATCAGGGTAAGCAGAGCGGCAGTGGGCAGCAATTTTAGAGGCGCACGCGGGGAGAGGAATTAAAGGAGAGGAGAGCGTGAGGGGAGAGAGTGGAAGTTGGTGTGGGATCTCGCAAGGTCTACCCCACCGTGTGTACCACACAACGCCTCCATGGCCCCAAAATATCTCTCTCAGTCGGCCAGTGAGTCAGAGCATCCCTGTCCTAGCATATCCTAAGTCCTAGGGCTAGGCTCATGCAGTCCCCACCCTAGGGTTGAAAGGTCTTCTTGTGAGAATTTGGGATCCAAAATCATGTATCTTGCTACTAATGTAGTAATGTGTTTGTCGAGTAATGGCGAGAGCTCGAGGATATCGTTGTAATGTGTTAGCGATGAGCATTTAAAACCTTTACTCGAATGTGTCACTCTTCTATTAGTTTTGTGTGCTTTGGCTACGAAGAAAGTAAGATCTTCCATTTTTTTACCTAGGATCTTCCATTATTTTTTTACCCTCCTAGGTTGCTAAATTTCGGTCAAGTAATGGCAAGATCTAGTGGTACTAATGTAACGATATCTGAAATTTCAAAAAAAAATTGTAACGATATCTGTAATATTTTTTAGTTCTGTAATCTTGCTATAATGTAGTATCTTGCTACTAATGTGGTGACATATTTGTCTGAGTAATGGCGAGAGCTCGAAGTTAACGTTGTCTTTACTTGAAGGTGTCACTATTCTACTCCCTCCGTTCCAATGAATAAGGCTTATATTTTTCTGAAAAAGTCAAGATAAATAAAGTTTGACCAAACTTTTTGAAAAAAAATCAACAACTATAATATTATATGGATATCATGTGAAAATATATTTCATGATGCATCTAACCATGTTTATTTTGTATTGTACATGTTCATAATCTCTTCAAAAAACTTGGTCAAACTTCACATAGTTTGACTTTTCAAAAATAATATAGGCCTTATTCGTTGGAACGGAGGTAGTATTCGTTTTGTGTGCTTTGGCTACGAAGAAAGTAAGTTCTTCCTTTTCATCCCGTCCTATGCTGCTAAATTTCGGTCGAGTAACGACAAGATCTGGAGGTACTAATGTAGCGATATTCGTAATCTTTTTATAGTTTTGTATATCTTGCTACTAATGTACGATATATCTATCAAGTAACGACAAGATCTTGAGTTTAGAGTTGTAAATGCAGTAGCGGCGAGGATACAAAAAAAACTTGCTAAAATGCCTCATTGTTCTTTTGGCTATATGCTTCTGTTGCGAAAAACAAAACATCTTTTGTGTCCTCCCCTACTAGGCTTCTACAGTCCTCACACTTGATCGAAAGATCTTTTTGGGATGGAATCTAAAATCGTTTAGTTAGTTCCTTATATCTTACTATAATAATACTACTATATGTGTCGAGTAATGGCGAGGGAAACATTTCGAGTTGTGTAATGCATTAGTGACAACGAGGCCCTCGAGGTCAGTCAGCCAGTGAGTCAGACCCTCCTTGTTCTTGCATCTACTAGTCCTAGCTCCTCCAGTCCCCACCCTAGGTTGAAAGTCTTTTGATGACAATTGAGATCCAAAATCTTCTCATTAGTTTCTAATATCTTGCTACTAATGTAAGTAACATTTTTGTTGAGTAATGGTGCGAGTTAAATGTAGTAGTGACGACGAGGATATAAAGCACTCGCTCAAAGATGCCACTCTTATTTGAGGCTTTGTGTGTTGCGGTTACGCCGATCGAAAGATCTTCCTTGTTGTACTCGGCTACCCTCCTACACTCATGTCTGAAAGTGCATGTGCTCTCATGTGTGGTTTTGGTAATTAATGACAATCTCTATGGACTAATGTTTGCATTGAGATATCTTTATAGCTCTTGTCCATGGGAAAAGATGGAATTCATGTGTTGGACTCTAGAAGATTATATGATGACCACCAAGGTTCTATCCAATGGGTTTATATGAAGAATGGTCAACTAGAGTTGAGCTTATTGCAAGCATGGCTTGAAAAAGAAGATTGAGTGAACATTCATGTTATCTCCAAGCTATCATCTATATCAAGAGAAGAAGATGAAGTGCAAGTGGATACATGAAGACGGAGCTAAGCGAGGCTCTCCCATAATGGTGTATGTGGGAGTATTTGGAGAAGTCTTCATCAAGCATGTGCTAGCAAGCACAATCAAGAAAGGTGTTCCAACTTGAGGGAGTCAAGATCGGCATCATATAGCTCAAGTGGAATGCACAAGTCAAAGGTATGATCTTGATAGGGTATCTATTTTACCGGTCTCATGGTGTTAGTGGAGACCGGGTTATAGGATAGACGGCGTACTATCAAGAGGGACTCTCAAGTGAGTAACTTGATCGCATCTTTGTGAAGAGCTCAAACCTTTGCATATTTGGCATCATCATCTTTCTTGGTTCTTATTTGGCTTTTGTCCTTGTTGGGTTTTGGTGCTTGTCGTGATCTTTATGACAAGCCCAAGTTCTTCGAAAACGGATTTTGTTTGGAAAACTTGTTGCGTTTTCGTGTTGGAAATATTATCGTTTTATCCGTGAGGAAAGTTCCACACCTTCCCATGTGTGTCAACTTAACTCTATTTATGGTTCTTAATATTTCCAACCTCGTTGGTTTCATCTCGTTTGGAGCTTCCTTGCAAATGTTATCGCAGTTCAGGTTTCAATCTGAAATCCTGCCAGCGGTAGTACCGCCGGAACGGGCGTAGTACCGCTGGCCCTGGGCTGGGAAGCCACAGCGGCAGTACCGCTCCTAGTACCGCCAAATATGTCTTGGGACGCAATGTGCGGTACTCGCAGCGGCACCGCTTGCGGTAGTACCGCCCTGGGATTCCTGCGCAGCCCGAGGCGACGGTAGTGCGGCCCGCACTACCACTCCAGACACGCCTCAGAGGCTTTGTGCGGTACCGGCCGCGGCACTATGGGCGGTAGTACCGCCGGCGCGGGATGAGGCTGCGGCTGACCGTTGACCCTGTGGCTGCGTGGAGCGCGTTGGCGGTAGTACCGCCCCTTCCAGCGGTAGTACCGCCCGTGCGCGTTGCTGCAGCCAACGGCTCATTTTTTGGGGGACCTATTTAAGGGGCCCTTCTTGCCCAACGGTTTTCTAACAACTTGAGCATGTTTTCCCCTCTCTCTCTCCTCCATTGTTGATCTTGGAAAAGTTTGCCTTCCTCTCAATCCCTCCAATGATTGTTGCTACTTCTCGAGGGAAAATAGAGAGGAGATATAGATCTACAATTCCACCAATCCATCTCTCCTCTAAGTGAGGGGAATCCTTGGATCTAGATCTTGGAGTTCAATTTGTTGAGTTCTTCATTGTTCTTCCTCTCTTCTCCCCCCACAAGCATTAGTTGCTTTTGGTGGGATTTGGGAGTGAAGGATTTGAGCACTTGTGCTCTTGCCCTTGTATTGTGCATCGGTTTGTGCTCTCCACGAGGATTCGTGGAAGTTCAAAGTTGCGAGCTTGTTACTCTTGGGTCTTTGGACCCTATACGCCTTTTGTGGTGTTGAGACCTTTTGTGGTCACTTGGGAGCTCACAATCCTTTTGTGGGTTGTGCCTCAAGATTGTTGTAAATGCTCCGGATTCTGCCTTGAAGGATTCCGATAGTGGAAGGTGAACCGAGCTTTTGGGAAATGTTCATCGGCGAATAGGGTGAGGCCATTTGTGGCATTTGAGTTTGAAACTCACACCCCTCCAACGAGACGTACTCCCCTAAAAAGGAGGAACTCGAGAATACATCATCGTCTCCGCGTGCCTCGGTTATTTCTATACCCGAGCTATTTACTTATGCACTTTACATTGTGATAGCCTTCGCGCTTGAAGTCCTTTTTATTGCTATCACCTTGTGGCTTGTCTTGCTTAGCATAAATTGTTGGTGCACATAGGTGAGCCTAGTTTATTTAGGTTGTTAGCTTGTTAATTTAAACACTAGTTTTATTCCGCAATTATCAAGCCTAAACCGGAAAAGTTTTAAATCGCCTATTCACCCTCCTCTAGGCGACATCATTATCCTTTCAATCCCCGTTGCTCGCCAAAAGATCTTCTTAATGGAGATCCAAAATCTTCGGGGTAGTTTCCTGTAACTTATTGATTTAGTAATATAGTTATTGAGTAATGGCGATTGCTATCAGGGTAACGTGTAAATGCAGTAGCGGTGTCATGTGTATAAAACATTGATCCAATTATGTCACTTTTTTGGGATCCTTACGACGAATTAAATATCTTCATTGCCGTACCCTCCTACGGTCCTGCAATTCCCACACTAGATCGAAATAACTTCTCGTGGAAAATTGAGATCTTAAATGTTTTCATTGGCTTCTATTCTTATGAATGTAGTAATATAAAAGAGGCAATGATGGCATACTTTTTTTGTGTGCTTCGGTAGTTTCTTATATCTTCTCACTAGTTTCTTATATCTTGCTACTAATGTAGTAATGTGTTTCTCGAGTAACAGCGAGAGCTCGAGGTTACCGTTGTAATGCGGTGGCGATGAGGATATAAAACCTTTACTCAAAGGTGCCACTCGTATTTTGTGTGCTTCGGCTACACAGAAAGTAAGATCTTACTTTTCCTACCCTCCTAGGCCGCTACATTTCGGTCGAGTAACGGCAAAATCTGGAGGTACTAATGTAGCGATATCCATAATCTTCTTTTAGTTTTGTATATCTTGCTATTAATGTGTGATATATCTATCGAGTAACGGCAAGATCTGCAGGTTAGAGTTGTAAATATAGTAGTGGTGACGATACAAAACAAAACTTGCTCAAATGTCATTGTTCTTTTGGCTATTATGCTTCGGCTGCGAAAACAAAAGATCTTGCCGCTACTGCATTAATGTAGTAATGTGTTCATCCAGCAATGGTGAGAGCTCGAGGTTACTGTGGTAATGCGCTAGCGATGGCCGATGAGCATATGAAACCTTTACTCGAAGGTGTCACTTGATACGTCTGATACGTCCATTTTGCATCACTATTTTATATCATAATTTACTGCTATTCATCGATATATTTCATATTTAGAAGTGTTACTTATGTTATTTTACCTATTTTGCATGTTTGATGAATAATGGAGAATTGGACACCGGAGTCAGGATTCTGCTGGAAAAAGCACCGTCGAGATGCACTATTTCTGAAGATCAATAAATCGAAGGAGACATATGGAAGTTCCTATTTTACCAGAAGATGGAGGAGGCCAAAAGGGGAGCTGAGAAGGGCCAAGGTGGGCCCTCCTCACCCTGGCGCGGGGCCCCCCTGCCGCGCCGACAGGTGGTTTGGGGGCCCTGGCCCACCTCAGCCGTTCCCCCTTCGCGTACTTGACCCCCTCGGAACCCTAACACAGGGAGGGCCATCGAAATATTCCGCCGCCTCCACGAGGCGGAAAACACCAGAGAGCGAAAAGCTCCCCTGCAGGAAGAAATCTGCCGGGGGAAATTCCCTCCCGGAGGGGGAAATCGTCGCCATCATCACCGTCATCGAGCTGGACTTCATCGGGATCATCATCATCATCTCCACCGCCAACACCATCATCACCGCCGCTGCACCCCGTCTCCGCTATAACATCTAGGGCTGAATCTTGTCTATTTCATAGGGGAAACTCTCCCGGTGTTGATTACTCTTGTTATTGATGCTATTGGGTGAAACCATTGGACTAAGGTTTATGTTCAGATTGTTATTCATCATCATATCACCTCTGATCATGTTCCGTATGATGTCTTGTGAGTAGTTCGTTTAGTTCTTGAGGACATGGGAGAAGTCTTGATGTTAGTAGTGAACTATGTTGAGTAATATTTAATGGTTTGATGCTTAAGTTGTGGTGTTATTCTTCTAGTGGTGTCATGTGAACGTCGACTACATGATACTTCACCTTTATGGGCCTAGGGGAATGCATTGTGTATTCGTTTGCCAATTGTGGGGTTGCCGGAGTGACAGAAACCTGAACACCCGTTGGTATATCGATGCATGAGGGATAGCAGGATCTCAAAGTTTAAGGCTGTGGTTAGTTTATCTTAATTACTTTCTTGTATTTGCGGATGCTTGCAAGGGGTATAATCACAAGTATGTATTAGTCCTAGGAAGGGCGGTGCATTAGCATAGGTTCACCCACACAACACTTATCAAAACAATGAAGATTAATCAACTATATGAAGCGAAAGCACTTGACAATATTCCCGTGTGTCCTCAAGAACGTTTGGTCATTATAAGTACAACAACCGGCTTGTCCTTTGCTGTAGAAAGGATTGGGCCACTCGCTGCAACTATTATTACTGCATTTTATTTACTTGTACTTTATTTATCTGTCATATCAAAAACTCCTAAAAACTTGTCTGTGAGCATTTACAGTGAATCCTTCATCAAAACCGCTTGTCAACACCTTCTGCTCCTCGTTGGGTTCGACACTCTTATTTATCGAAAGTACTACGATACACCCCCTATACTTGTGGGTATCAAGACTATTTTCTGGCGCCGTTGCCGGGGAGTGTAGCGCTATTGGTAAGTGGAATTGGTAAGGGAAACATTTATTGTACGTGCTGTTTTTATTTTTGCCTGCTGCTATATCTCATTATGGAGGGGTCTTCTCTTGAATTCCTATTTGGGAAAACAACTACCACTGCTAAGGTAGTAGAGGAGGCGCCAGATGAGCAGGTAATACCGTTCAAAATTCCTATGAAAATTGTTGAACGTGTCACAAATAACCGCTATGCAGGAGATGGAACTGTCCATCCTGGAGATCATTTGTTATTTCTGCATGAATTGTGCGAGTTATTTAAGTGTGCAGGTATCTCGATGGGAGAAGTTAAGAAGAAATTATTCTCTCTATCACTGTCTGGTAAAGCTGCACATTGGTATAAACTGCTGAAGAATGGGTATTCTCTTGGATGGGAGGAAATTGTACCTCTCTTTTACTCCAAATTCTATCCTCCAAGTGAGATTCATAAGGATCGGAACCTCATATATAACTTCTGGCCCTATGATGGAGAGAGTATCGCTCAAGCGTGGGGGAGATTGAAGGCATTAATGCTCAAATGTCCCATTCATGAGCTTCCTGGTAATATTGTTATTGATAACTTTTATGCAAGACTCTCCTTTCAAGATAAAACTCTATTGGATACCACTTGTGCTGGATCGTTCACTCGTAATAAAGAAGAGTTTAAGTGGGACCTTCTTGATCGGATTCAGGAGAACACTGAAGGATGGGAGAATGACAAAGGTAGGGAGTCAGGTATAAGCTATGACTTTGAGTGTGTTAAAAATTTATGGATACTGATGATTATCGCAAAATTAGCACTACTTATGGTCTTGACTCTCAAATTGTTGCAAACTTTTATAAAGCCTTTGCTTCCTATTTCGGTTTGCCGAAGGAGGGTTTTAAAAATTATCATGAACCATATAAAGATGAATCTGTTTCTCATATATCTAAAGGTGTTGAGGTTAATGTTGCTGATCGCATTATTCCAGAACCTTATATTGAAAAAGTTCCTTTTCCTAATAAGATTAAGGAACATACTATCATAACTGGTGTTGTTAGTAAAAGTAATAAGAAAACTACCAAACCTGATGAGCAAATAACTGTTGAACCTGTTGTAGCATTGGTTAAAGATCTTGTCACTGAAAATTTAGAAGATAGACACATTATCTTTTGTGAGGATGCTTCTAATATTGTCTCACATCCTAAAAGTTCTAGGAAGTCTAGTGTTCCTGTGCTTTCTGTTGGGATAGGTGATCATTGCTATTATGGTTTATGTGATATTGGTGCAAGTTCTAGTGCTATTCCTTATGAGCTTTACAGGGAAATTATGCACGAAATTGCTCCTTGTAAACTTGAAGAGATTGATGTGGTTATTCAGCTTGCTAATAGGGAAACTATCTCTCCAATTGGTATCATTAGAGATGTCGAAGTCCTTTGTGGTAAGACTAAATACCCTGCTGATTTTCTTGTACTTGGGTCGGCTGCCAATGATAGTTGTCCTATTATTTTTGGTAGACCTTTTCTGAATACTTGTGGTGCTGTTATAGACTGTAAGAAAGAGAAAATCTTTACTAAATTTGCTGGTGAATCTTATGAATTCAATTTCTCTAAATTTGCTAAAGCACCTTATGAAACTGAATTGCCTAGTGAGGATTTTGAAATTGCTCAACTTGCATCTATTGTTCTTGCTCCTAACAATGCTTTGCAGCAACATATGGAGAATCATGAAAGTGAGAACTTCAGGGAAGAAAGGAATGAGCTTGATGAAGTATTCCTTCGTCAACCTATGCTCAAACACAATTTACCTGTGGAAGATTTGGGTACCACAATGCCACCCAAGGAGGATCCTGTTTTTGATTTGAAACCTCTGCCTGATAATCTTAAATATGCTTATATTGATGATAAGAAAATATATCCTGTTATTATCAGCTCTAAACTTTCAGGTACAGAGGAGGAAAGGTTATTGGGAGTGTTGAGGAAACACCGCGGAGCTATGGGATATACTCTTGATGACCTGAAGGGAATTTCTCCTACTATATGTCAGCACGCCATCAACATGGAACCTGATGCAAAGCCTGTTGTTGAGCATCAGCGTCGTTTAATACCCAAGATGAAAGAAGTGGTAAGAAATGAGGTATTAAAACTTCTTGAAGCTGGTATTATTTATCCTATTGCTGATAGTAGATGGGTAAGTCCTGTGCATTGTGTTCCTAAGAAAGGAGGAATTACCGTTGTTCCTAATGAAAATGATGAACTAATTCCTCAAAGAGTAGTAGTTGGTTATAGGATGTGCATTGATTTTAGAAAGGTTAACAAAGTAACTAAGAAAGATCATTATCCTTTGCCTTTTATTGATCAAATGCTTGAGAGGTTGTCCAAGAAAACTCACTTTTGTTTCCTTGATGGGTATTCTGGGTTTTCTCAAATTGCTGTGAGAGCGCAAGATCAAGAGAAAACTACTTTTACTTGTCCTTATGGAACTTATGCTTATAGACGTATGCCTTTTGGTTTATGTAATGCTCCTGCTACTTTTCAAAGATGCATGTCTGCTATTTTTCATGGCTTTTGTGAGGAAATTGTGGAAGTCTTCATGGACGATTTCTCCGTCTATGGAACTTCCTTTGATAATTGTTTGCACAACCTTGACAAAGTTTTGCAGAGATGTGAAGAAACTAGCCTTGTTCTTAATTGGGAGAAATGCCACTTTATGGTTAATGAAGGAATTGTTCTTGGACATAAAATTTCTGAAAGAGGTATTGAAGTTGATCGAGCTAAAGTGGAGGCAATTGAAAAGATGCCTTGTCCCAAAGATGTTAAAGGTATTCGTAGTATTCTTGGTCATGCTGGTTTTTATAGGAGGTTTATTAAAGATTTCTCTAAAATTTCCAAGCCTCTTACTAATCTTCTTCAAAAAGATGTACCCTTTGTTTTTGATGATGATTGTAAGGAAGCTTTTGAAACTTTGAAAAAGGCTTTAATCACCGCTCCTGTAGTTGAACCACCTGATTGGAATTTACCTTTTGAAATTATGTGTGATGCTAGTGATTATGCTGTAGGCGCTGTTCTTGGGCAGCGAGTAGATAAAAAGTTAAATGTTATTCATTATGCTAGTAAAACTCTTGATTCTGCTCAAAAGAATTATGCCACTACTGAAAAAGAATTTCTAGCTGTAGTTTTTGCTTGTGACAAATTTCGACCCTACATAGTTGATTCGAAAGTCACTATTCATACTGATCATGCTGCAATTAGATACCTTATGGAAAAGAAAGATGCTAAGCCAAGGCTTATTAGATGGGTACTTCTTTTGCAAGAATTTGATTTGCATATCATAGATAGAAAAGGTGCTGAAAATCCTGTTGCTGATAATTTGTCTAGATTGGAAAGCATTCCTTATGATCCTATTCCTGTTAATGATAGCTTTCCAAATGAACAATTGGCTGCAATAAGTGTAAGTTCGCGAGATAGTCCTTGGTATGCTGATTATGCTAACTTTATTGTTTCCAAGTACTTGCCTCCAACCTTTTCAGCTCAGCAAAGAAGGAAATTCTTTTATGACTTGCGGCATTACTTTTGGGATGACCCACACTTATATAAAGAAGGAGTCGATGGTATTATGCGAAGATGTGTTCCTGAATATGAACAACAGGAAATACTGAGGAAATGCCATGGAAGTGCTTATGGAGGGCATCACGCTGGAGATAGAACTGCGCAGAAAGTTCTACAATCAGGTTTTTATTGGCCTACCCTCTTTAAGGATGCAAGAAAGTTTATTTTATCTTGTGATGAATGTCAAAGGGTTGGTAATATCTCTAGACGCAATGAAATGCCTATGAGTTATTCTCTTGTTATTGAACCATTTGATTGTTGGGGATTCGACTTCATGGGTCCTTTTCCTTCTTCACAAGGTAATACTCATATACTTGTTGCTGTTGATTATGTCACTAAATGGGTAGAAGCTATACCTACTAAAAGTGCTGATGGTGAGACCTCTTTAAAAATGCTTCAAGATGTCATTTTTCCTAGGTTTGGTGTACCTAGATATCTTATGACTGATGGAGGTTCTCATTTTATCCATGGTGGTTTTAGAAAGACTCTTGCTAAATATGGTGTTAATCATAGAATTGCTTCAGCCTATCATCCTCAAACTAGTGGACAAGTAGAATTGTCAAATAGGGAGATTAAATCTATCTTGCAAAAGACTGTTAATAAATCTAGAAAAAATTGGGCTAGTAAGTTAAATGATGCTTTATGGGCTTATAGAACTGCTTATAAGAACCCCATGGGCATGTCTCCTTATAAAATGGTTTATGGTAAAGCTTGTCACTTGCCTTTAGAATTAGAACACAAAGCTTATTGGGCAGTGAGAGAACTTAATAGAGATTTTAAACTTGCCGGTGAGAAAAGGTTGTTGCATTTAAGTTCTTTAGATGAATGGAGAAGTGAGGCTTATGAAAATGCTAGACTCTTTAAAGAAAAAGTTAAGAGATGGCATGATAGGAGAATTCTTAAAAGAGAATTTAATGTTGGTGAGAAAGTTCTATTGTATAGGTCTCGTCTCAGATTTTTTGCAGGAAAGTTACTCTCAAAATGGGAAGGACCATTTGTTATTGTGGAGGTGTATCGTTCAGGTGCAATAAAAATTGCTTCATTGAAAGATAACTCTACACAAGTGGTAAATGGTCAAAGACTCAAGCATTATATTTCTGGAGATTCTATTAATGAAGAGGTTGATACAATTAAAGTGGTGACTCCGGAAACTTTCATTGAAGAACATTTTTCTGGGACTGCAGAATTCGATTCGAATAGGTAACAGTTTCGGTAAGAAAAGTTTCGCGAATAACTTTCTAGAAGATATTTTCGTCGTTTTTATTAAATATGGAAAAATAAGAGACCGAACCGGATGGGAGACGGCACCCGTGGTGCCCAAACCATAGGTCGGCGCGGTGGGCCCCCAGCCGCGCCGCCTGGTGGTTTGAGCACCCCGGAGCTCGTCTCCGATCAGGTTTCCTCCTGTACCTTCCTTATGTTGTAAAACTTTTTGCTATATAACTCACCCGAACCCCCGAGGTTCGTATCTCGCCTTTTCATCGTGTTTCGTTTCGAGCTGTTTCTGTCCAGATATTGTTTTCAGATTTAGAAGCGCCATGGTCTCCAACAACAACAACAAGGGCAAGGAGCCTTTGGAAGACGAGACTCAAGACCCCAAGCTGAAGGAGGAAGTCAAGAGCAAAGATGAAAGCGTCATGAAGGAAGTAAAGGGGATGCCGTCAACAAAGGGAGAACAGCCTGCAGTCAGGAAGCCCACCTTTGTGGGATCGGTTAACGCTCAACGTGCTTTTTCTCATAACCTGCAGGGAGCAATACCACCTATTCCGGACTACAGCTCTTTTCCGGCAGTGACGGAAGTACTTCGAGTTACAGATGAGTTCTGTGATCAATACCGAGCCCTGCGGAGGGAGGTGGAAATACTCCAGGAAGAGAATATCAGACTCCGCCGAATGCTGGAACGGTTTCTTACTCCAATCCAAGTCATACCGCCACCACCACCGAAGGAGTAATTCATCATAAGTATTGGCATCCCCTTGGTTTGTTCCAAGCTTGGGGGAGTGCCGCGGTATCACATCATTATCTTTACCTTTTACTTTTCCATAAAGTCATATCGTGAGTAGGGAAGTTATCTTATATGATGGTTTGCAATGTGGAAGTATCTCTCTTTTAGTTGGTTATCTATGTATCCCTTGGTGTGAGTTGCCGTTATGAAATATTAATGAGAAGTTTTATCATTTACTTTCTGCATACTTTATTTTAGCTTGCAATTCTCTTTCATATTGATAACCTTGTTGTTAGTATAGGGATCACTTTTTAGAGCACCAAGTTAATCTTTTTGGTTTTGGCAAACTTAGCATTGGTCAGTAGTAGACAATACTTTGAGACTTAAGTAGAGAGAGGGAGTGCATGCAAATATATTATTCCATGATCTTTCTTTCTTTGTAGCTCATAAGCTTAGTATTCTTAAGTTAAACTATTTGTGCTTCTAAGGAAGATTGCATGATTATTCTTATCACTTGTATAATTGTTTGTATCCCTCAACTCTTATGCTTGCTACATAACCTTGCTAGCCAAAGACCTGTATCGAGAGGGAATGCTTCTCATACATCCAAACCTTGAGCCAAACCATTGCCATTCGAGTCCACCATAACTTCCTACTATATGGTATTTTGCGCCATTCCAAGTAAATACTTCATGTGCTACCTTTAAATTATTCAAAACTTATTACTCCTAGTTTTGTGTCACTGTTTATTAGCTCATGAGGGTTCTGTAGAGTTTCTCTAGCACTTTTGTCAAACAGACTTTCACCAATGGACTAGTGGCATATACACCGCTTATCCAACAATTTGCAAAAAGAGCTGGCAAATGGGGTGCCCAGTCCCAATTAACTACAACTTTCATTAATAATTCTCTTCACATGTTTTGCCCTGATTTATCAGTAAGCAACTTAATTTGCAAATAGACACTCCTCCATGGTATGTGAATGTTGGAAGGCACCCGAGGATTCGGTTAGCCATGGCTTGTGTAAGCAAAAGGTTGGGAGGAGTGTCAACTATAAAGAAACTAAAATACATGTGTAAACAAAAGAGAAGAGGGATGATCTACCTTGCTGGTAGAGATAACGTCCTTCATGGGAGCCGCTCTTGAAAGTCTGGTTGACAAGGGGTTAGTGTTCACTTTACTACGATTCGTTGACAACGACATACATAGCTCAAACAACTATTTTCATACTCTCTATATGCTTTGCAAAACTTAAAAGCTCTAGCACATGATTTAATCCCTGCTTCCCTCTGCGAAGGGCCTATCTTTTACATTATTGTTGAGTCAGTAAACCCATTCCTCTCTATCTCAAGCAAGCATTTGAGTTGTTGAGATCCAATTAGTTATATGTGTTGATACTTCTAATCATATCTCTCATTTCCTTGTTTCGCACAATAGCTTTTATCCGAATGAATATAACTTTGAAAGTTATCAATGACTGTAAGGAGACTGTTATGATTAAGGCATGTAAGTTCTGCTATATAAGCTCTGATATAAAGACTCTTCTCGAAAGATAAGTATGATCTGTTAATTGTTCTCTGACCAAGAGTTTAAGTTTGCCTTCACCAATCATGGTTCTCTTTATGCACTTCATCGTGGTTCCCTTTACTTATTTCAAGTTAGATTATATGAAGGGAAGTTGCTGTCTAGAATGACTTGTGTATCAATGAATGTGATGCTTCTTGTCCGTATTTTATTTATCGACACTTTGCTCCATAAACTTGTGGTCATGTTTACTGAGCTCAGTTTTCGCTTGGGGACAAGCGAGGTCTAAGCTTGGGGGGGTTGATACGTCCATTTTGCATCACTATTTTATATCATAATTTACTGCTATTCATCGATATATTTCATATTTAGAAGTGTTACTTATGTTATTTTACCTATTTTGCATGTTTGATGAATAATGGAGAATTGGACACCGGAGTCAGGATTCTGCTGGAAAAAGCACCGTCGAGATGCACTATTTCTGAAGATCAATAAATCGAAGGAGACATATGGAAGTTCCTATTTTACCAGAAGATGGAGGAGGCCAAAAGGGGAGCTGAGAGGGCCATGGTGGGCCCTCCTCACCCTGGCGCGGGGGCCCCCTGCCGCGCCGACAGGTGGTTTGGGGGCCCTGGCCCACCTCAGCCGTTCCCCCTTCGCGTACTTGACCCCCTCGGAACCCTAACACAGGGGAGGCCATCGAAATATTCCGCCGCCTCCACGAGGCGGAAAACACCAGAGAGCGAAAAGCTCCCCTGCAGGAAGAAATCTGCCGGGGGAAATTCCCTCCCGGAGGGGGAAATCGTCGCCATCATCACCGTCATCGAGCTGGACTTCATCGGGATCATCATCATCATCTCCACCGCCAACACCATCATCACCGCCGCTGCACCCCGTCTCCGCTATAACATCTAGGGCTGAATCTTGTCTATTTCATAGGGGAAACTCTCCCGGTGTTGATTACTCTTGTTATTGATGCTATTGGGTGAAACCATTGGACTAAGGTTTATGTTCAGATTGTTATTCATCATCATATCACCTCTGATCATGTTCCGTATGATGTCTTGTGAGTAGTTCGTTTAGTTCTTGAGGACATGGGAGAAGTCTTGATGTTAGTAGTGAACTATGTTGAGTAATATTTAATGGTTTGATGCTTAAGTTGTGGTGTTATTCTTCTAGTGGTGTCATGTGAACGTCGACTACATGATACTTCACCTTTATGGGCCTAGGGGAATGCATTGTGTATTCGTTTGCCAATTGTGGGGTTGCCGGAGTGACAGAAACCTGAACACCCGTTGGTATATCGATGCATGAGGGATAGCAGGATCTCAAAGTTTAAGGCTGTGGTTAGTTTATCTTAATTACTTTCTTGTATTTGCGGATGCTTGCAAGGGGTATAATCACAAGTATGTATTAGTCCTAGGAAGGGCGGTGCATTAGCATAGGTTCACCCACACAACACTTATCAAAACAATGAAGATTAATCAACTATATGAAGCGAAAGCACTTGACAATATTCCCGTGTGTCCTCAAGAACGTTTGGTCATTATAAGTACAACAACCGGCTTGTCCTTTGCTGTAGAAAGGATTGGGCCACTCGCTGCAACTATTATTACTGCATTTTATTTACTTGTACTTTATTTATCTGTCATATCAAAAACTCCTAAAAACTTGTCTGAGAGCATTTACAGTGAATCCTTCATCAAAACCGCTTGTCAACACCTTCTGCTCCTCGTTGGGTTCGACACTCTTATTTATCGAAAGTACTACGATACACCCCCTATACTTGTGGGTCATCAAGACTATTTTCTGGCGCCGTTGCCGGGGAGTGTAGCGCTATTGGTAAGTGGAATTGGTAAGGGAAACATTTATTGTACGTGCTGTTTTTATTTTTGCCTGCTGCTATATCTCATTATGGAGGGGTCTTCTCTTGAATTCCTATTTGGGAAAACAACTACCACTGCTAAGGTAGTAGAGGAGGCGCCAGATGAGCAGGTAATACCGTTCAAAATTCCTATGAAAATTGTTGAACGTGTCACAAATAACCGCTATGCAGGAGATGGAACTGTCCATCCTGGAGATCATTTGTTATTTCTGCATGAATTGTGCGAGTTATTTAAGTGTGCAGGTATCTCGATGGGAGAAGTTAAGAAGAAATTATTCTCTCTATCACTGTCTGGTAAAGCTGCACATTGGTATAAACTGCTGAAGAATGGGTATTCTCTTGGATGGGAGGAAATTGTACCTCTCTTTTACTCCAAATTCTATCCTCCAAGTGAGATTCATAAGGATCGGAACCTCATATATAACTTCTGGCCCTATGATGGAGAGAGTATCGCTCAAGCGTGGGGGAGATTGAAGGCATTAATGCTCAAATGTCCCATTCATGAGCTTCCTGGTAATATTGTTATTGATAACTTTTATGCAAGACTCTCCTTTCAAGATAAAACTCTATTGGATACCACTTGTGCTGGATCGTTCACTCGTAATAAAGAAGAGTTTAAGTGGGACCTTCTTGATCGGATTCAGGAGAACACTGAAGGATGGGAGAATGACAAAGGTAGGGAGTCAGGTATAAGCTATGACTTTGAGTGTGTTAAAAATTTATGGATACTGATGATTATCGCAAAATTAGCACTACTTATGGTCTTGACTCTCAAATTGTTGCAAACTTTTATAAAGCCTTTGCTTCCTATTTCGGTTTGCCGAAGGAGGGTTTTAAAAATTATCATGAACCATATAAAGATGAATCTGTTTCTCATATATCTAAAGGTGTTGAGGTTAATGTTGTTGATCGCATTATTCCAGAACCTTATATTGAAAAAGTTCCTTTTCCTAATAAGATTAAGGAACATACTATCATAACTGGTGTTGTTAGTAAAAGTAATAAGAAAACTACCAAACCTGATGAGCAAATAACTGTTGAACCTGTTGTAGCATTGGTTAAAGATCTTGTCACTGAAAATTTAGAAGATAGACACATTATCTTTTGTGAGGATGCTTCTAATATTGTCTCACATCCTAAAAGTTCTAGGAAGTCTAGTGTTCCTGTGCTTTCTGTTAGGATAGGTGATCATTGCTATTATGGTTTATGTGATATTGGTGCAAGTTCTAGTGCTATTCCTTATGAGCTTTACAGGGAAATTATGCACGAAATTGCTCCTTGTAAACTTGAAGAGATTGATGTGGTTATTCAGCTTGCTAATAGGGAAACTATCTCTCCAATTGGTATCATTAGAGATGTCGAAGTCCTTTGTGGTAAGACTAAATACCCTGCTGATTTTCTTGTACTTGGGTCGGCTGCCAATGATAGTTGTCCTATTATTTTTGGTAGACCTTTTCTGAATACTTGTGGTGCTGTTATAGACTGTAAGAAAGAGAAAATCTTTACTAAATTTGCTGGTGAATCTTATGAATTCAATTTCTCTAAATTTGCTAAAGCACCTTATGAAACTGAATTGCCTAGTGAGGATTTTGAAATTGCTCAACTTGCATCTATTGTTCTTGCTCCTAACAATGCTTTGCAGCAACATATGGAGAATCATGAAAGTGAGAACTTCAGGGAAGAAAGGAATGAGCTTGATGAAGTATTCCTTCGTCAACCTATGCTCAAACACAATTTACCTGTGGAAGATTTGGGTACCACAATGCCACCCAAGGAGGATCCTGTTTTTGATTTGAAACCTCTGCCTGATAATCTTAAATATGCTTATATTGATGATAAGAAAATATATCCTGTTATTATCAGCTCTAAACTTTCAGATATAGGTTATTGGGAGTGTTGAAGAAACACCGCGGAGCTATGCGAAGAAACTTTTACATGTGCCTTGCAATATTATATGATCAAGATTATAATGGTAGCCTGTCACCTCAAAAATTATTTTGTTTTTATCGTTTACCTACTCGAGGACGAGCAGGAACTAAGCTTGGGGATGCTGATACGTCTCAAACGTATCTATAATTTTTGATGTTCCATGCTTGTTTTATACCAATTGCTACATGTTTTGCATCTACTTTATATCACTTTTATACATTTTTGGGACTAACCTATTAACAAGATGTCGAAGTACCAGTTCCTGTTTTCTGCTATTTTTGTATTCCAGAAAAGCTAGTCTAGAAATATTCTCGGAATTGGACGAAACTTCACGGGATCCCTATTTTACCAGAACACACCTGAAGGACCGAAGGAGCAACGGAGAGGAGCCACAGGGGCCCCACACGCCACTAGGGCGCGGGCCACCCCCTGGCGCGCCCTAGGGTGGTGTGGGCCCCTCGGGGTCTTCAGCCGCCGCCCTTTCGCCTACTTATTCCCCCGACGCGAAAACCCTAAGGGCCTGAGCAAATATCCACGAAAAGTTCCAGAGACGCCGCCGCCGTCAACCCTAGCTCGGAGGGTCCAAAACCTCTTCCCGGCACCCTGCTGGAGAGGGAATCATCACCGGAGGCTTCTACATCGCCATGCCTGCCTCCGGAGTGATGCGTGAGTAGTTCATCCTTGGACTACGAGTCCATAGCAGTAGCTAGATGGTTGTCTCTCCAATTTGTGCCATCATGTTTAGATCTTGTGAGCTGCCCTACATGATCAAGATCATATTATTGTAATGCTACATATTGTGTTTGCTGGATCCGATGAATATTGAATACTATGTCAAGTTGATTATCAATCTATGCCCTATGTTATTTAAGATCTTGCATGCTTTCCGTTACTCGTAGATGCTTTGGCCAAGTAGATGCTTGTAACTCCAAGAGAGAGTATTTATGCAGATAGTGGGTTCATGCCTCCGGTAATCTGGGAGAGTGACAACAACTTCTAAGGTTGCGGATGTGCTGTTGCCACTAGGGATAACCTAACAATGCTATGTCCACGGTCATATGTATTTGTTTACATTACGCATTTTACTTAATGCAATTATCTATTGCTTGCAACTTAATACCAACGGGGACTCGGATGACAACCCGACGGTGGATTATTAGTCATAGACGCTGTTGGATGACGGTCTATGTATTATGTCGTAATGCCCAATTAAATATCATAGTAATCATCATGTCATGTATATGCATTGTCATGCGCTCACTATTTGTCAGTTGCCCAGCTGTAATTTGTTCACCCAACATGTTAGTTATCTTTTATGGAGAGACACCACTAGTGAACTGTGGACCCCGGTCCATTCTTTTACACTGATTAAACCACCACAAACTGCAAACTGTTACTTTTTCATTCTCTGCAATTTAATACTCATTTTCCACACCATACGTTTAATCCTTTGTTTTCAGCAAGCCGGTGAGATTGACAACCTCACTGTTTCGTTTGGGGCAAAGTAGTTTGATTGTGTTGTGTGCAGATTCCACATTGGTGATCGTATTGCGCCGTGTGAGCCACCAACAACCTTCTGAAGAGTTGCTGCTCCTACTGGTTCGATAACATTGGTTTCTTTCTGAGGGAAAACTTGCTGCTGAACTGCATCATACCTTCCTCTTGGGGTCTCCCAACGAGCGTGTGATTCACGCCATCATCACTCTTCTATTAGTTTTGCGTGCTTTGGCTACGAAGAAAGTAAGATCTTCATTTTCCTACCCTCCGAGCCTGCTACATTTCGGTCGAGTAACGACAAGATCTAGATATACTAATGTAGCGATATCCGTAATCTTCTTTTAGTTTTCTATATCTTGCTACTAATGTAGTGATATATTTGTCGAGTGACGACAAGATATGGAGGTTAGAGTTGTAAATGACTAGCGGTGATGATGCAAAAAAAAAACTTGCTCAAATGTGACACGGTTCTTTTGGCTATATCATTCGGTTGAGAACAAAAATATCTTTTGTGCCGTGTCCTACTAGGTTCCAACAATCCTCACCCTTGATCGAAAGATCTTTTAGGGATGGAGATCTAATTTTTTAAGCTAGTTTCTTATATCTTACAATTATTGTGCTACTATATATGTCCAATAATGACGAGGGCAACATTTAGAGTTGTGTAATGCAGTAGCGGTGATGAGGTTGTCGGGGTCAGTCGGCCAGTTGAAAGATCGGTATGGTCGAATAGAAGGAGGTGAATAGGCGACTAACAATTTTACCTTTTTTCTTTTGAATTAGGGCTTAACAAGCAATAACAAGGTTGACTAGACATGCGACTAGATGATGGCAACCTATGTGATGAATTCAAGATACAAAGCGCAACAGAAACAAGTAGTGAAGGTAAGAAGTTGAAGGAGATATGCCCTAGAGGCAATTAATAAAGAGATTTTATTTGTCATATCTCAATTGTTCATAATATGTTATTGTACCATGCTATAACTGTATTAAGCAGAAACATTAATACACATGTGGTATGTAAACAACCAGGTCTCTAGTAGCCTCTATTTAACTAGTTCGTTGGGTAACAGATGATCAAGGTTTCCTGATCATGGACAATTACGTCAGTTGACAACAGAGTCATGTCATTGGGTGAATGACGGGTGGACATACCCAAAAGATATAGAAACGTAGTGCTCATACCTTCGACAGTGAGATCATATCAAATCGCTACTTTTGGAAGGTGCTTTGATTGCATCAAACGACATGTCTTATATAGCGTGACAATAAAGGTGACACTTTCGGGTATTCGAAGGAAGCAGTGGAGGCGAGTGATTAACAGCGGGATTTGCTAATCCACATAGCAGGATAGATACTCTGGGCCCACTCGGTGAGATTACATCAATGAGCTTGCAAGCATGTGACTAGGTCACGGGGATGTATATCACAGACGAGTTAAAAATAGATTTGTCAATAACGAGATCATGCTCGGTAATCGTGATACCGGAGAACGATGCTCAGACAATCTAAGTATGGCCAGACAAAAGGTTGAGACTGGACGTCTAAAGGTTCGAACGATAAAAGACTTTCGTGGACGCACAGGGGCTATCATGGGTATCCAGATCCCGCTGTTAGTCATTGATCGGAGAACTGTCTCGTTCATGTCTGTGTGATCCTGAACCGTAGGGTAACACACTTAAGAGTAGATGACGATTAGATTGGATATAAGAGAGAAAGAAATCGGAGACTCTGGAAGCGTTCCGGGACATGTCCGATGTTGATCGGAGGCAACAAAATATGTTTCGGAACTCGAATGAATTAAATAATATGTATTTAATATTTATAAGTGTTTTTAGTGATTAAATATATTTTTTATTTAATTAATTTTGAATTTTTAAAGGCATTAAACTTAAATGGGCCTTAGAGGCCCATTAGGGAAAAACCCCATTTGAGAAATGGGGAGGGCCTAGCCGGCCTAGGGTGGGCCGTATGGGGCCCACCTAGGTGGCCGGCGCACCCCATGTGGGGTTTAGTCCCACATGGGTGAGCCAAGGGTGTGGCCTCCCCCCTCCACCTTTATAAGGAGGTGCCCCCATGCCTTGAAATCCATCCCATCTCCTTCTTCTTCTCACCTACCTTGAGTGTGGTTCTGTTTCTGGAACTTCGTACGAGGAGGGAAGTCTCTCCACTATACGCACACTGCTGTGCTACTAGATCCAATCTTCCGCTTCCGCTGCTCTGCTGGATCTGGAGCCCGGAGGTCGTCATCTACACCGTACGTGTGTTGAACTACGAGGTGCTACACGGGTGGCACTGGAAGACGTCTTCTTCCTCTACACGACCTTGAGGCCGGCGCCGTCGGCTTCATCGACAACGTTTGTGCAGGAACGTAATCCCGCTTTCGGTTTACAAGGGTATGTACTCCGTTCTCCTCCATATAGTATATCTGCATAGTTATAGATCTTGGCTAGTTTCTGGTTGTCGTCGGTAGGAATTTTTTTCTGTCTATGATTCCCTTCAGAAGTAACCGCAATGGTGGACATGAGGAGATGTTTCCCGTAGTTTCTTCCCAAGGGAAGTACGTCTATGTTGGAGAGGTGTGAAGCTGCCTAGCCACTCCAATAGCCAGTTGTGATTCACCTTAATCTCCATGAGCTCTTCACACGAGGGATTATCTCGTTCTAATACGAGGTTGACTTGAAGGCGTTGACCAAATTAACCTTTACAACAAGGTTTAGGCTCTCTACAAGTGTATTGGAGACTCTAAACAATGTCCCGGAGATCCTTACACCAAGGTGAAGCTCCAAAACCCAACTAGTCGTCTAGGGTCCAAGGAACCCAAGAGATAACATGATTCGCTAGGGATTAGTGCGGGGATTCGAAATTCCTTCTGTGGAAGTGTAGATCTTGATCTTCTCCTTCACTCCTTAAAGTATGACTGTTCTAATGCGTTAGCGATGAGCATATAAAACCTTTAATCAAAGGTGTCACTCTTCTATTAGTTTGTGTTCTTTGGCTACGAAGAAAGTAAGATCTTCCTTTTTCCTACCCTCCTAGAGTGCTACATTTCGATCGAATAACGGCAAAATCTGGAGGTAGTAATGTAACAGTATCACAATATTCTTTTAATTTTGTATATCATGCTACTAATGTAGCGATATATATTTGTCGAGTAATGTCAAGATCTAGAGGTTAGAGTTGTAAATGCAGTAGCGTAAGTATACAAAAAAACTTGCTTGAATGTGTCACTGTTCTTTTGGCTATATGCTTTGGTTGCAAAAACAAAAGATCTTGGACCTACTGCATCAATGTAGTAATGTGTTCGTCGAGTAATGGCGAGAACACGAGGTTACCATTGTAATGCGTTACCGATGAGCATATAAAACCTTTACTCGAAAGTGTCACTCTTCTACTAGTTTTGCGTGCTTTGGCTATGAAGAAAGTAGGATCTTCTTTTTCCTACCATCCTAGGCTGCTACATTTTGGTCGAGTACCGGCAAGATCTGGAGGTACTAATGTAGCGATAACACTAATATTCTTTTAATTTTGTATATCTTGCTACTAATGTAGTGATATATCTATCGAGTAACGGTAAGATCTTGAGGTTAGAGTTGTAAATGCAATAGCCACAAGGATACAAAAAAACTTGCTCGAATGTGTCACTGTTCGTTTGGCTATGTGCTCCGGTTGCAAAAAAACAAAAGATCTTTTTGTGTCCTCCCTCCTGGGCTCATACAGTCCTCGCCCTTGATTGAGATCTAAAATAATTTAATTAGTCTCTTATATCTTACTATTATTGTACTGCTATATTTGTCGAGTAATGGTGAGGCAATATTAAGAATTGTGTAATGCCGAGGCGATGATGAGGCCCTCGACGTCAGTCGGTCAAGGATTCATACCCTCCTTGTTCTTACATCATAACAGTTCTAGGTTCCTGCTGTCCCCACCCAAGGTTAAAAGGTCTTTTGATGATAAATGAGATCCAATATCTTCTCATTAGTTTCTCATATCTTACTACTAATGTGAGTAACATATTTGTTGAGTAATGGTTAGAGTTAAATGCATTCCAAACGACGAGGCTATAATGCGTTAGCGATGAGCATATAAAACCTTTACTCGAAGGTGTCACTATTCTATTAGTTTTGTGTTATCTGGCTACAAAGAAAGTAATATCTTCATTTTCCTACCCTCCTAGGCTGCTACATTTCGGTCGAGTAACAGAAAAATCTGGAGGTACTAATGTAGCGATATCCATAATCTTGTTGTCAGTTTTGTATATCTTGCTACTAATGTATATCGACTACCGGCAAGATCTAGAGGTTACAGTTGTAAACGCAGTAGCGGCGACGATACAAAAAACTTGCTCGAATGTGTCAACGTTCTTTAGGCTATATGCTTTGGTTACAAAAAAAACAAAAGATATTTTGTGTCCTTCCCTACAAGGTTCCTACAATCCTCGCCCTTGATCGAAAGATCTTTTGGGATGAAGATCTAAAATCTTTTAGTTAGTTTCTTATATCTTACTATTATTTTATATATGTAGGTAGGTTGAAAGGTTTTTTTATGAGAACTGAGTTCCAAAATCTTCTCATTAATTAGTTTCTCATATTTCGCTACTAATGTAAGTAGCATATTTGTTGAGTTAATGGTGACAGTTAAATGCAGTGGCGACGACGAGGATATAAAGCACTTTTATTTGGGGTTTTATATGTTGCGGTTACACCGATTGCAAGATCTTCCTTGTCGCACACGGCTACCTCCTACGCTCATATGATCCCCATTGCTCGCCAAAAGATATTCTTATTGGAGATCCAAAACTTTGGACTTTGGTATAGTTTATTGTATCTTATTGATGCAGTAATATAGTTGTTGAGTAATCGCGATGGATATCGGGGTAACGTGTAAATGCAGTAGCGGCGACATGTGTATAAAACACTTATCCAATGATGTCACTCTTTTTGGGTTTGTGCGTGTGAGTTGCGATGAGCGAAACCTGCCTAGTGGTTCCAAACTTGTATATCAAATATCGGTGGCGGAGCTTGACCATCAACATGGAAGGGGGCAAAAGAGATTCAGTGATGCTTGTGTAAGGTAAAAATATGTGTTAAACACATTTATTGGTATAATGGAGGGGTTTTTAGGTTTGCATGCACAGTTTGCCAAGCCCAAGTTTGGTAATTTTATATGTGTTTGGTTCATGCCACACTTTAGATATGTCATACTTTATTATCCATATGGCCCACCCATAATAGAGTCAAAATTTTGCCAACTGTTTCCACACTTTCTGGAGCCCAATTTCTCGGAGACACTTTTGTGGCTGCCACATTTGCTAAACTTAGGAATGTTTGGTTTGAAGCTACACTTTACCAAATGTTGTGCAGACAAGTGTGGCAAATGTTTAGTTGCACCATATTTAGTCGCTTATTCACTTATCATAGAATCGTTTGCCATCAAAATTGTTACATGCCACACTTGTGGCATAAAAATGTCGCAAAGTGTGGAGGGAAACCATACATGCCCTTGGTCTTGAAAAAATATGGACTAGAAGCCAAACAACCCTGCAATCCAAACTTGAGGTCTGATACGTCTCAAACGTATCTATAATTTCTGATGTTCCATGTTGATATTATACCAATTGTTACATGTTTTATATACACTTCATAGCATTTTTATGCATTTTCTGGGACTAACCTATTAACAAGATGCCACAGTGCCAGTTCCTGTTTTCTGTTTTTTGTATTCCAGAAAAGCTAGTCTGGAAATATTCTCGGAATTGGACGAAACTTGGACAGAACCTCCTATTTTTCCAACACGAAGACGGAGTCCAGAGGAGACACGGAGGGGAGCCACGTGGCACCCACACCATGGGGACGCGGGCCCCCTGCCGTGCCGTGGGGTGTGTGGGGCCCTCGTGGCTCCGCAGCGCCGCCCTTTCGCCTATTTATTCCTCCCGACGCGAAAACCCTAAATACCCGAGCCATTATCCACGAAAAGTTCCAGAGACGCCGCCGCCGTCAACCCTAGCTCGGGAGGGTTCAGAAGCTCTTCCCGGCACCCTGCCGGAGAGGGGAATCATCACCGGAGGGCTCTACATCACCATGCCTGCCTCCGGAGTGATGCGTGAGTAGTTCATCCTTGGACTACGGGTCCATGGCAGTAGCTAGATGGTTGTCTCTCCACTTTATGCTATCATGTTTAGATCTTGTGAGCTGCCTATCATGATCAAGATCATCTTATTGTAATGCTACATGTTGTGTTTGCTGGGATCCGATGAATATTGAATACTATGTCAAGTTGATTATCAATCTATCTTATATGTTATTTATGATCTTGCATGCTTTCCGTTACTAGTAGATGCTTTGGCCAAGTAGATGCTTGTAACTCCAAGAGTGAGTATTTATGCTAGATAGTGGGTTCATGCCTCCGGTAATCTGGGAGAGTGACAATAACTTCTAAGATTGTGGATGTGCTGTTGCCACTAGGGATAAAATAACCGATGCTTAGCTTAAGGGTACGCCGTTAGGTCTAATGCATTTGTTTACTTTACGCACATTACTTAATGCAATTATCCGTTGCTTGCAACTTAATACCAACGGGGAACTCGGTATGACAACCTGGCGGTGGATTATTAGTCATAGACGTTGTTGGATAACGGTCTATGTATTTTGTCGTAATGCCCACATGAATATCATAGTAATCATCATGATATATATGCATTGTTATGCGCTCAATATTTTGTCAATTGCCCAGCTGTAATTTGTTCACCCAGCATGTTAGTTATCTTTTATGGAGAGACACCACTAGTGAACTGTGGACCCCGGTCCATTCTTTTACACTGATAATACAACCAACTGCAAACACTGTTCCTTTTCATTCTCTGCAATTTACTACTGTTTTCCACACCATACGTTTAATCCTTTGTTTTCAGCAAGCCGGTGAGATTGACAACCTCACTGTTTCGTTGGGGCAAAGTAGTTTGATTGTGTTGTGTGCAGGTTCCACGTCAGCGCGCCACTGACAACCTTCAGAAGTGATTTCTTGCTCCTACTGGTTCGATTAAACCTTGGTTTCATACTGAGGGAAACTGCTGCTATACTGCATCATACCTTCCTCTTGGGGTCTCCCAGCGAACGTGTGATCCACGCAATCAAGCTCTTTTTCTGGCGCCGTTGCCGGAGAAGAAAATTTCAGAGCTCCTCTACTCCCTGCAACAGCTCTTTTCTGGCGCCGTTGCCGGGGAGCAAGAGGATTTCTGCAAGGGGAGTTTCACGCTTCCAATCTCTTTACTTTGTTATTGTCTTGCTTAGTTTATTTTTATTTAGTCTTGTTTGCTTTATTTATCAAAAACACAAAAAAATTAGTTACTTTTATTTTCAAGTTGTTATCTTTCTGTTTTGTTTTAATTTTGCTAAAATGAGTACCCCTGAGAACACTAAGTTGTGTGATTTCACTAGCACGAACAACAATGATTTCATTAGTACACCTATTGCTCCACCTGCTTCTAACGCAGAATTCTATGAAATTAAACCTGCACTTTTAAATCTTGTTATGAAAGAGCAATTCTCTGGTGTTAGTACTGATGATGCTGCTGCTCACCTTAATAATTTTGTTGAACTTTGTGAGATGCAAAAGTATAAGGATGTAGATGGTGATATTATTAAACTGAAACTTTTTCCTTTCTCTTTGAGAGGACGTGCTAAAGAATGGTTGCTATCTTTGACTAGAAATAGTATTGATTCATGGACTAAATGCAAAAATGCTTTCATAGGAAAATACTATCCTCCTGCTAAGATTATATCTTTGAGAAGTAGCATTATGAATTTCAAACAATTTGATAATGAGCATGTTGCTCAAGCTTGGGAGAGAATGAAATCATTGGTAAAGAATTGTCCCACCCATGGACTGACTGCTTGGATGATCATCCAAACCTTTTATGCAGGACTAAATTTTTCTTCAAGAAACCTATTGGATTCGGCCTCTGGAGGTACCTTTATGTCCATCACTTTGGGTGCTGCAACAAAGCTTCTTGATGATATGATGATAAATTATTCTGAATGGCACACCGAAAGAGCTCCACAAGGTAAGAAGGTAAATTCTGTTGAAGAAACCCTTCCTTGAGTGATAAGATTGATACTATTATGTCTATGCTTACAAATGGAAAGATGCATGTTGATCCAAATAATGTTCCTTTAGCTTCTTTGGTTGCTCAAGAAGAGCATGTTGATGTGAACTTCATTAAAAATAATAACTTCAACAACAATGCTTATAGGAATAATTTTGGTAATAACAATTATAAGCCCTATCCTTTTAATAGTGGCAATGGTTATGTTAATTCTTATGGTAATTCCTACAACAATAATAAGAGTGTACCCTCTGATCTTGAAGTCATGCTTAAGGATTTTATTAGTACACAAACTGCTTTCAATAAATCTGTTGAGGAAAAGTTTGGGAAAATTGATGTTCTTGCCTCTAAAGTTGATAGTCTTGCTCTTGATGTTGATTTGTTAAAAATTAAAACTATGCCTCATGATGTTAAAGAGAGCAAAACTCTCAATGCTATACAAGTTAAAATTGATAATAATGTGAGGATGTTAGCTGATTTACATGCTAGGTGGGCAAGAGAGGATGAAATTGCTAAAAAGAATAGTATTGCTAGAGTTTATACTATTACTACTACTGAAAATGCTATAAACTCAAGTGTTAACAAACCTCCTACTATCAATGGTAAAGTAATTGGTGTTGGCAATGTCTCTACTTCTGTTGCAAAACGTTTAAAATTGCCTGAAAACACTGAAACTGTTCCTGATAAAAGTGCTGAAATTTTTCGAGATGTGGGAGACAATGGTCCTATTACTTTTGATAATAATGATTTTGATTTTGATGGTTGCAATATTTCTGAAGTAATTAAGTTCTTGCAAAAGCTAGCTAGAAGTCCTAATGCTAGTGCTATAAACATGGCTTTTACTAAACATATTACTAATGCTCTCATGCAAGTTAGGGAAGAGAAATTAAAACATGAAGCTTCTATCCCTAGGAAGTTAGAAGATGGTTGGGAGCCCATCATTAAAATGAAGGTGAATGATTTTGATTGCAATGCTTTATGTGATCTTGGTGCTAGTATTTCTGTTATGCCTAAGAAACTCTATGATATGCTTGATTTAGCACCTTTGGAACACTGTTATTTGGATGTTCACCTTGCTGATAATACTATAAAGAAACCTTTGGGGAGAGTTGATGATGTTTTTATAATGGTTAACAATAACCTTGTCCCCGTTGATTTTGTTGTTTTGGATATTGAATGCAATGCTTCTTGTCCTATTGTTTTGGGAAGACCTTTTCTTAGAACTGTTGGTGCTATTATTGATATGAGAGAGGGGAATATTAAATATCAATTCCCACTCAAGAAAGGTATGGAACACTTCCCTAGAAAGAAGATGAAGTTACCTTTTGATTCTATTGTTAGAGCAAATTATTCTGTTGATGCTTCATCACTTGGAAACACTTGATTCTTACTTTCTGCGCCTAGCTGAAAGGCGTTAAAGAAAAGCGCTTATGGGAGACAACCCATTATTTTATTTCTGCAATTTTTTTTTGAGTCAAGGAGTTGTTTACTTCTGTAACAATTCCTTTGTATCTTTATTTTATCGCATTGTTGTGCCAAGTATTGCCTCTAATAGGAAGATGATGCTAGATTTGGATTTCTGCGCAGGAACAGATTTCTGCTGTTCACCGTTTTAATTCTGTAAAATCACAGAAAAATTATTTAAATCTGAAATTTTTTGTGCGTGATCCTCAGATATGTACGCATCTTTCGTTAGTTTAAAGTTTTTCGATCTGAGCAACGTAAGTGCCTCGAAAAAATTCGTCTTTGCGGACTGTTCTGTTTAGACAGATTCTGTCTTTTATTTTTCGCATTCTCTCTTTTACTAGTGTTGAGTGGAATTCTTTTTTAGGGTGAAGAGCTTCACATAACATCAGTGGCAGTAGCTAATGTTAAAAGTAACGGTCATGTTTGTGTCCTTATAGAACATGTGAGTTTTTGATTGTGCACTAACCCTCTAATGAGAATTACTTTGAGTTTGGTGTGGCGGAAGTTTTCAAGGGTCAAGAGAGAAGGATGATATAATGTGATCAAGAAGAGTGAAGAGCTTAAGCTTGGGGATGCTCCCATGGATCACCCCAGCATATTTCAAGAAGACTCAAGCGTCTAAGCTTGGGGATGCCCAAGGCATCCCCTTCTTCATCAGCAACTTATCAGGTCATCTCTAGTGAAACTATATTTTAATTCTTTCACATCATATGTGCTTTACTTGGAGCGTCTGTGTGCTTTTATTTTCAGTATTTTATTTTTCTTATGGTCAACTTGATTGGACCCCAGCATTCTTGATTGGGAGAGAGACACGCTCCGCTTTTTCATATGAATACTCCTATTCTTCACTTATACTTGTTGAGTATTCTTGTCTAGCTATTGCTATGCTTTTAGCTCCTGTTTTTCATGCATCTCTTATTCAGAGCTGTTAGTTCTTTTAAAGAAAGTACTCTCTTGCTTCACTTATAATTGTTTGGAGAGTTTATGTTGAAATAAATTGATTGGTGTTTGGTTGGAACAGAAAATGTTGCATGTGGTAGATGGTATAATGGAAAAAGCTTACATATTCTTGTAGATCATTGTATTGGATAATTTGATACTTGTCAATTGTTTTGAGTTATCAAGTAGTTCATGTTTAAGCTTTTGTATCATGTAGTTAAAACCTATTAATGAAGAACTACCGTAAAGCTCGTTGAAATTTGGTTTGCATGATTGGTATCTCTAAGGTCTAGATATTTTCTAGTAAAAGGGTTTGGTTAACAAGGAAGACAGTGTAGAGTCTTATAATGCTTGCAATATGTTTTCATATAAGCTTGCTGTGTCGGTTGATATCCTGTGTTTGCTTCAAATAACCTTGCTAGCCTAAACTCTGTACTGAGAGGGAATGCTTCTCGTGCATCCAAAACCTTGAGCCAAATCCATGCCATCTGTGTCCACCATAACTACCTATATGTGGTATTTCTTGCCATTCCAAGTAAATTTTTCATGTGCTACCTTTAAACTATTCAAACTTTATTACTCCTATTTTGTGTCAATGTTTACCAAGCTCATGAGGACGGGGTGGATGTCTTTATGTCAACTGTCAAACAGACTTTACCACCGGACTAGCGGCATATACATCCGCTTATCCATTAATTTTGCAAAAAGAGCTGGCAAATGGGGTGCCCAGTCCCAATTAATTACAACTTTAACCGCTTAATTCTCTTCACATTTTTGCCCTGATTTATCAGTCAAGCAATGACAAACAGTGAAATATCTGCATGTGTAAACAAAAGAGAAAGAGGGATGATCTGCCTTGCTGGTAGAAATAACGTCCTTCATGGGAGCCGCTCTTAAAAGTCTGGTTGGCAGGGGTCATATTGTACTTTCCATTTTCTGATTCGTTGACAATTAACAAACACCTCTCAAAACTTATTTTTACTCTCTATATGATTTCAAAAACTTAAAAAGCTCTAGCACATGATTTAATCCCTGCTTCCCTCTGCGAAGGGCCTTTCTTTTACTTTTATGTTGAGTCAGTTTTCCTACTTCTTTCTATCTTAGAAGCAAACACTAGTGTCAACTTTGGTGCAACAATTTTTATATGCTCGTATATTGCACTTATTATATGCTTTGTGTTGACAAATATCCATGAGATATATATGTTGAAAGTTGAAAGCAATTGCTGAAACTTAAATCTTCCTTTGTGTTGGTTAAATACCTTTTACTTAGAATCTATTGCTTTATGAGTTAACTCTTATGCAAAACTCTTTGATGCTTGTCTCGAAAGTACTATTCATGAAAAGTTTTTGCTTATATGATTCAGTTGTTTGCTCATTATCTACTTGCTAGCAAACTATAGACCATTGACCTGGATCACTTCATTCATAACATGTGCTTTACAATATTATTTGATCAAGATTATGATTGTAGCATGTCACCTCAGAAATTATTTTGTTTTTATCGTTTTACCTACTCGAGGACGAGTAGAACTAAGCTTGGGGATGCTTGATACGTCTCAAACGTATCTATAATTTCTGATGTTCCATGTTGATATTATACCAATTGTTACATGTTTTATATACACTTCATAGCATTTTTATGCATTTTCTGGGACTAACCTATTAACAAGATGCCACAGTGCCAGTTCCTGTTTTCTGTTTTGTATTCCAGAAAAGCTAGTCTGGAAATATTCTCGGAATTGGACGAAACTTGGACAGAACCTCCTATTTTTCCAACACGAAGACGGAGTCCAGAGGAGACACGGAGGGGAGCCACGTGGCACCCACACCATGGGGCCCGCGGGCCCCCCTGCCGCGCCGTGGGGTGGTGTGGGGCCCTCGTGGCTCCGCAGCCGCCGCCCTTTCGCCTATTTATTCCTCCCGACGCGAAAACCCTAAATACCCGAGCCATTATCCACGAAAAGTTCCAGAGACGCCGCCGCCGTCAACCCTAGCTCGGGAGGGTTCAGAAGCTCTTCCCGGCACCCTGCCGGAGAGGGGAATCATCACCGGAGGGCTCTACATCACCATGCCTGCCTCCGGAGTGATGCGTGAGTAGTTCATCCTTGGACTACGGGTCCATGGCAGTAGCTAGATGGTTGTCTCTCCACTTTATGCTATCATGTTTAGATCTTGTGAGCTGCCTATCATGATCAAGATCATCTTATTGTAATGCTACATGTTGTGTTTGCTGGGATCCGATGAATATTGAATACTATGTCAAGTTGATTATCAATCTATCTTATATGTTATTTATGATCTTGCATGCTTTCCGTTACTAGTAGATGCTTTGGCCAAGTAGATGCTTGTAACTCCAAGAGTGAGTATTTATGCTAGATAGTGGGTTCATGCCTCCGGTAATCTGGGAGAGTGACAATAACTTCTAAGATTGTGGATGTGCTGTTGCCACTAGGGATAAAATAACCGATGCTTAGCTTAAGGGTACGCCGTTAGGTCTAATGCATTTGTTTACTTTACGCACATTACTTAATGCAATTATCCGTTGCTTGCAACTTAATACCAACGGGGAACTCGGTATGACAACCTGGCGGTGGATTATTAGTCATAGACGCTGTTGGATAACGGTCTATGTATTTTGTCGTAATGCCCACATGAATATCATAGTAATCATCATGTCATATATATGCATTGTTATGCGCTCAATATTTTGTCAATTGCCCAGCTGTAATTTGTTCACCCAGCATGTTAGTTATCTTTTATGGAGAGACACCACTAGTGAACTGTGGACCCCGGTCCATTCTTTTACACTGATAATACAACCAACTGCAAACACTGTTCCTTTTCATTCTCTGCAATTTACTACTGTTTTCCACACCATACGTTTAATCCTTTGTTTTCAGCAAGCCGGTGAGATTGACAACCTCACTGTTTCGTTGGGGCAAAGTAGTTTGATTGTGTTGTGTGCAGGTTCCACGTCAGCGCGCCACTGAAAACCTTCAGAAGTGATTTCTTGCTCCTACTGGTTCGATTAAACCTTGGTTTCATACTGAGGGAAACTGTTGTTATACTGCTTCATACCTTCCTCTTTGGGTCTCCCAGCGAACGTGTGATCCACGCAATCAAGGTCATGTCTGTCCCGACTGTTACTGAGTTTAGATATTTTATGTAACTTAGTGATCAGATAATGGTTTGAGTTTTTGGTCATGCTAGCTAGCTCAAAATATCTTCGAGGCTATGACATGTTTTGTTTCACTTTCTCAAGGCTTGGCTCATTGACATAACCAAACATAACTATTATCCATGTGATCGATAGTATATAGACCATGTGAACACAATATTTAGAATACAAGGTAGATTGTGGATATTGCTCAAACGTAGTGGCACAATGCCCCATGTTGGTTCAGTGAAAAAGAAACAGAAGGCCATTTTTTATTATCTTATTTTAAAAAATAGAAGAGACATCTCATTAGCGGGAAATTGGGATGCAAAATTATTCTCACCAGTTTATTTATATATTGATACTAATGTATTTGTTGTGTAATGGACAAAGGTGGGATCAAGAGTTGTTAATGCGGTAGCGACGACGCCGATATCACTTACTCGAATATGCCACTCTTTATTTTGTGTTTTGTGTGCTACGGTTACGATGATAAAAAATATATTCCTTGTCCTACCGAGCTACCCTGCTACGGTCATGTAATCCCCACTGCTGGCCAAATGATCTTCTTAATGGAGATGTAAAATCTCCATGCTAGTTTCTTCGATCTTATTTATGGAGTAATATAGCTATTGAGTAATGACGATGGTTCGTGGTAACCTGTAAAGGCAGTAGCGACGACAATGGTATAAAAGACTTAGGCAATGATGACACTTTTTTGGGGCTTTGTGTGCTTCAGTTACAATGAATGAAAGATCGATCTTCCTTGTCGTGCCCCCGTATGCTCATGTAATCCCCATTCTTCTCATGGAAATTGAGATCTTAAATCTTCTCATTAGCTTTCTTATTAGTGTAGTAATATATCGTTGAGTAATGCGAGTTGTTGGGGTTGGAGTTATAAATGTAGTGTGAACGATAAGGATATAAAACGCTTAGGCAATGAGGCCAGTTTTTGTGTGTGTTATTGTGTGATTTGATTACGATGACTGAAAGATATTCCTTGTCGTATATATCTTCCTAGGCTCGTGAGGTCCCCACCTTAGAACGAAAGATCTTGTGAGAATTGATATCCAAAATATTCTAACTAGGTTCGTATATCTTACTACTAATGTAGTGTTATATATGTTGAGTAATGGTGATAGATGGGATTTATAGTTCTAAATGCAATAGCTATAATGAGGATATAAAACACTTACTCGATGATGTCACTCTTCTTATTGGTTTTGTGCCCTTCGGTTATGTACTTATGTATAAGAACGATAGATCATCCTTGTCGTGCTCACCTAGGCTCTTGCAATCCTCACACTAGACCGAAGGATCTTCTCAATATGGAGATCCAAAATCTTCTAACTAGTTTCTTATATCTTACTATTATTGTAGTATTATATGTGTCAAGTAAAGTGTGATACAAGTTTAGATCTATAATGAACTAGCGACAATGAGGAGATAAAACATTTAATCAAATATATGGCTTTTTTTTGTTTTTGTTTGCCCTTAATATGACGAAGTAAACTTTTCTAATGGCTCCATAGTTTTTTCTCTATCTAAAAGTGGAATAGAATAACCCGGTTGAAGGGTAATGATCATATGTCTAGAAATGCATTGTATGTCCCAGAATAGGTCCTATTATTCAACCCTTCCCAGGTAGTCAATGGATATTCATAGCTACTACCTTAACACGAAAGAAGAGTTCGACCCAGTGCTTTTTTTGTCTTAGTGAATCCTGATTCGACATAGAAAAAATAATAGTAAGCGATTTCATAAATCTACGTTGTTGCACAAGAATTCACTGTTAATCAACGATTTCTTCTATAGAGAGAGTTGCCCTCACAAATTGCAAATACTAAATTTGTCCTTTTAATGGATTTGCCCAGCGGAATCCGTGGTTTTGGGTGCATACAAGTATTTTTGTTAGAGCAAAGGTGATTAACTAAAGGAATACTTAGAGTCTTCCACTACTTGATAAAAGGATCTAATGACTGTCAGTAGAAACGATATTTCCCTCGCGTTCGGCTATAACGGAAACCCTCGAATCTGGAGTTGTTTGGCATTCCAATCCAGTTCCAGCAATGCACTTCTCGGACCGAGAAAGGGCAACTGCTTGGCGCTGCATATTAGAACTCATTAAAGCCCGATTAACATCATTGTGCTCAATAAAAGGAACGAGAGAACTTCGAAGGACAAATTATAGCAGATGGAGCTGCTACAGTTGGGGGAGAGCTTGCTTTAGGAACAAAACGTATTAGTAGATTAGATGCACTGGGAAGGTTACAATTTTGAAGACGCGGTACTCATTAGCGAACATTTGGTATATGAGGATATTTATACGTCATACTACCGTACCAAAGAGTTTGACTGTGATCACCGAAGGGTCCAAAAGGTGTTGAATGAGAGTTGGGAGGCCTATTTGAAGTCATATCTATGGTAAAAAACACTAATTACTAAGTGCTATAACAAAAATTATCTTTGAACCGACAAATGGGGCATGACTGTCCTGGTCTAAACTAAGCCAAGGCAATGTCTGTAGCTCGTTGGCCGGAGCATCCATTGATGTTTGATAATGTTATCTCGACTATGAATCAAGTTAGGGTATGCCCAATTTCAATTTTCAGAGGCCAACAAATCTGAAAACTGTTATTAGCTCTGAGCTCATCTGAGTCCTTTTAAAAATGGAAACCATATTTTCAAATTTGAAAAGAAATCATATAAGGACATCTACACAACTAGTGTGCACGGCCCAAGTTTTGCTAGAAATATATTATTGTCCATGGTTTTACACAAAAAGACGAGAGGTGCTTTTTTGGGTAAATGAAACAAGTGTCTAGGACATTGCTTACACGTAACGTAAGAGCACAGAACCGCCATATTTGTTCAACCAAAATAGACTCTATGGTATTATGGACAACACACAAACATATTGTATTACACTTTAAAAAAATCCACAAACATTTTACTCACTGTTTGTTTAGAGCAGGCAAATCATCTTGCTCGGGGACACTTGGGCGGGTACCATTAGCCAAATCTCCCATGGGCAGCAGCTGAATAAACTACTCTCGGAGTACGCTTTATTTATTTCCTGTTTATCTACGGGCGGGGCGAGTGGGCGAATTTGACTGGAGGACTTGGATTGGGTGGAGAGAAAGCAAGTGGGGCCCGGGACGTGGGGGCCGCGACTCGATCCATTTCGGTTCCGCTCCGGCCTCGTGCTCCTATCCTCTCTGGGCTGTGGGCCCGAGAAAAGTCCACGTGGTCGATTTAGTGGCCCGTGTTTTCTTTTCTTTTCTGCGCAAAGTTGGCGGACAGAGAATATGTAGAAAAAATCGCAAAAAAAGAGAGAGAATATGTAGAAACGCTCACGCGGCATCTATCCATGTGTACGGCATTGCCTTCTTTATTGTTCCGGCGTGAGTCGCTCCCACCCGCATCGCACGTATTCTCCACGGATACAAATTGGGGTTTTCTCCCGATCATGTGATTTTATGGGTTGTTAGGTTTTTTTTGAAATTTAATATATTTTCTATGAAATTACCTCAGATCATAAGGGTATTATGTCATTCTTATTTTTTCGAAAAGGAGGTTGAAAACGAGAGCAGCGTTTTGGAGCTCGGGAGCATATGCTCCCGTTATTTTCAGGAAAATAAAAAAAATAGAAAAACTTTTCAAAAAATTCCGAAAAACATCTATGGCAAACATGAGTATGGTACGCACGCCCGTGATTTGTTTCATAACGAAATGACATCGTGGCCGTCCTGTGCGAAAAAGACAATAACGGGAGCATATGAGCTCGGTGCCATTATGAATTTCCGGTTGAAAACCCTCTACTTCTACAATACACACAACACTTTTTTACTAATAATTAGTATTAAGCAGAATACACAACAAGGATAATCATCACTGAACACATTGCAAGATATGAAATAAACACTTGCGACCAAGTCGCCTTCTTCCGCCGTAACATCTTCATGAAGATAAACGTCCTCGCGTCATCGTCCCCACGTACAATCGTAGACGTCCTAGGCAAAAAAAATTGTCCCGTATGTCGAGACCAGTCAATAAAGACAAACACAAGAACAAGTAGATAACGCTTTTAACAAGGTAAGTACACAAGTTCGCCGCCCTTGAGCCCCGGCTATAGCCTATAAGGTTGGGACAAGGCTTTTCATCCTAGATGTGAAGCAGTGTTCCTGTCAGCATCTTGATCCAAACGATCGATAGTTGCATCTGTCAGTACTCAACACTAGGCAAAAGGCACTAGAAAAATGGTGGGACAGTTTTCCATGCCCTCTATAGAACAAAAATCTCAGGTTCAACTTAAATTGTATTTCCAAAAAAAACTTCTATCCTAAGAGCACCCTCGTTGAGAGTCGAGAGCGAGCTACCTTCTTGGGCTTGATCCAGCATCTTCTCAGGAGGCGATGCTAGCTGGAGCGGAGATGGGAGAGGAGCTCACCTCACTCTTCTACATAGTAGTGTAGGAGGTTGTAGGTTTCCCCTAGTGGTGGCGGTGGGGAAGAGATAGATGTAGCGATGAGCGACCATCGTCTCAACTGTCATGTAGTATGATGCCACTGATCTATGGTGAACACTCTTGGCGCCCTTCGTTTTTGTGTCCGACTCTAGTGACCATGTGGTGGTGTGAAATCGGCCATGCAAGTCGACTGTTCTTCAACCATCAAGCGGAGGCCTAATTCCGAACTCACGACGGTGTTCTCCTTCCCCTTGGCTCCAAGTGGTATCGTCCTTGGTGCCGGAGAGGATCTTGCAGTTCTCCGGCGGTAGCAGAGAGGACCGGTTGCCTTTTAAGTTTTTATTTATGTTTTTTATGTAAGAAGTATGGACTTGGTTGTTATTATTTTTTGTTTCGAGATCCCTTCTGTAAAATTTACGTATACTGCTGATATTTAAGAGGCACCCAGGCATTTCATGACCTCTCTAGTGTTCAGAAAAAATGCATTTATTTTTTCTTTTAAGTACCCTAAAATTCATAGGGTTTATTTCATATGCTCCATTCACTGTAAATTTTCTTGTGTTCCAAAACATTGTAGGATTATGGTATTTTGCATCTTAACCCCGCGGCTTCTCTATAACTACATTTTAAAATATGGTCTCATTTTTGCCTTCATAACAATGTCAGGTAGAAGTTGTGTGAGGTTTGGATTAGCAAAAGAAAATGAATGAAGTAACCATGTAGTGTGCCGCCTAGCTCGACCATCCTTAACTTTAGAAGGTATGATATTAGATCGTGGCCGGAGGAATAGGGCGGCGGTGGAACTTTAGCTTCCACGCCCTCTTGTCGGAGAGGATCGCCACGTCTCCACACTCCACACACGCAGTCAAATAGCCTCAATGGTGCCATAGGTAACCAAGCTTACAACTTGTAGTAATGTTTTGCATGAGTGAATCTTAGCCAACTTGTGAGGAGGGCGGTCCAATCAAAATTTGGGCCCAAGGAAATATAATTTATACTAAACTTTTATACCTTTTTAGGTCTTATTTTTCTCATTTTGTTGTATTACAAGTTTAATTTTATGTTTATTCGTATAGTTTAACAACATAAATGGTAATACTACTAAATATTAGTTTGTTTGTTCTTTGTTTGTAGTGAATTCATTAAATGATACTAAATTATATTTTGTAACAAAGTTTGTTCTACAAATATGTTTTCAATGCATAATTTATAAATATTAATGGTAATGATTCGTAAAGAGTACGACCTAACAAAAGTCTCAATAGCAGTTTCTAGTGTATGATTGTAAGAATATTTATAGAAACTTGAAGAGCATAAACTGAACCAATTACACTACTCTTTCATGGTAAAAAATGTCTAGCAAGTCATAACAAATTGTTCATGCTTTGTACTTGGTGTTGAAACAACATTGTTTACAATAATCACCAATGAAAACAATTGTGTGGATTTACTATTAGATATGCTCGTATGTAATGTGCTTATATCATCTTGTGTACACAAGTCTCCCATCAGTTTATGAAAATAATGTTGCACAAAATTAAACATGGAAATCACGTAAAATCTGCAGTACACACTAGAAATAGAATATTGTGATGACTAAACTTGTCGTCACCGGTCGCATTGTTTTCTTCTTACCTCTCAAAAGCGATCTCACAAGATAACTTTTACCAATCTAGCACCTCGTGTAAGGGCGACATGAGTGAGGAGGACGCACGATACAGATTCGTACACTAGTAAGATATACAAATTAGGTACACTAGTAAAAGAAATCGAAATGTTAGCGAGGAGGATAACCTATTCCGGCCTTGTTAAATTCACATGAAAAGTTTTTTTTTGTGGGGGGATGTAAGCACATAAATGAGGTTTCTTATGTGGTGACATTGTGCATCCACCATCTGATTTAAACCAAAAGAAGAGGGAAAAGGGCTGAAAATTGTTTTGAACTGCGTTTCAAGAGGGAGACACGCTAATACCACTTTCCACTTGACATCATTTGAGATCCCAGCGGTTCAACTCGATTTGACCGTATTTTTCAGGATCTAATGTGCTCTTACGTTTTTCCAATATCAACCCACACTCCACCTCAGAGAGGTTTTGTAAAAAGTTTCGCTGATGTCTTACATGTGTCTTGGAATGGACGTAGCAACGAAGATTTCATTGGAGTTAAAAAAGTTTGAAATATTCTCACACTTAAAATTTCCACATTATGTTTCACAAAATTTACCGTGCAAGTTGACTAAAAATTGGAACATATTTAAAATATTATGAAACTTGGAATCAAACATCCTAAATGATGGACATTGGAATCGGACAAAAGTGAGAGAGAGAGAGAGAGAGCGCTCTGACTCGGTTTCACGAGGAATACACGCTAATTCCACGGTCTAAATGGCATCGTTTGAAACCCAGCGGTTTGACTCGATCTGACTGTTTTGCAGATCCTACTCTGAAAAATTCTGCCACTCGCCCTACTCTTTATGGAAAATGGAAGTTTCCAAGGAAAAAAATGATGAGCTCGTACCACAAAGCAGATTGTTCTTGTCAAACGACCCCACGCCGCACACGCTCGATCCGTCTCAGAATTCAACGTACCGTTCTAGAACACGTGACGCATGCGGGGCCTAAAATCATGGGATGTGTGGGCCGGTCGTCGCACGCACCGGCGGTCACCGCTCGTCGGCCGGCCGGAGAAGAAGAAAACAAATGGTTCGCACGGTCAACCGGCGGGGCTTCAAAACTCGTGCGGAGAGAGTCGATCGATGTTGACCTCTCATCGTGTTAGGTCACGCACGGCACGTCGCCGGTGGATAACTATATCCACTACGTACTACTCCTGCTCCATCGAATTTTCTACGTACCTATTATGGCTAATGCACGGTTCAGTCCGGCGAATTTTGGAGCAACTGTGACACGTCCGGGCATACTGGTATGAAAAGTCTCCCGTGAACCTTCTTTCTTCAAAACCAAGTATCTTATGAAAATAAAAAGATTGTGGTGACAACTTAATCTTACGCTTCTACTAACTCCGATCCCATAATAAGCGTCACAGTTTTGAACTAACCCGATTTAAAAATGCGTCATTTATTTTGGATCTCTTTTTGTACAGTCTTCTATTTTTAATTTTTGCGAGACCGACGCGAGTGTTCATTCATATAGAAGAAGATAGTTTCCTCATTTGTTAGGGAAACGGGGCGAAGCCTGGTCAGAGGGCACAAACTCCTCCGCCATCCACTGAAATGATGGAACCAAAAACAAAATGCATCACCAAACTCACCAACTTATACGAGTACCATGAAGACACTGCACCATCACACCACCAAAAAAGGGGAGAGTAACCAGGCCACCATGGAGGAGTGGGGCTAGGCCGCCCCAACATCGGCGGCAAAGAAAGCGGGCCTCAAGAATCCCACGCGATCAATAGCACCAGACACAACGACAACCACCTCTGCCAGGGTCATAACCATGACATCCACCTAATTGTCGCGTCCTACACAACGCGCTAGCACCACCTTCTAGGGCCGCTGCTCCGACGTCCTTTGCTCGCAAATGAGCCACACCAAGCGCAACTCAACTTGACCCGTGGCCGCCACCCAAACGTGCAAGTAAAACCATCCCCGAGAGCTGCATCTGCGCAAGACGATAGACCCCCGCCACCCTTGTAGCACCAAATCGCCGCCCATTCCGTGTTGAGAAACAGACCCACCTCACAGATCCACCACCACTTCGCAATCCGTGGCCACTGCCCACCATAAAACAACCAACAAAACTTGAGGTCACCCCTTCGATGTCCACTCGCACCTTGTGATGCGGAAAAAACACCAGAACAACACAAACACCATAAACAAGACGAGGGGCCAGCCCTACATAGGCGACGCCCCAAGGTGGGAGTTAGGAAGATGTTGCCGTCACACGCTCAGGCGAGGACCAAATCTAGGTTGTCACCCGGAAAGCCCATGGACTTGGGGCGTTGGAGGGGGTGGCATTCCACAATGATACCTCAAAGGAAGGACACAACAAGGTTGGGGCTAGGTTTTTACCCGGAACAAACCAAACGACCACCAATCAGTGGTCCTCGTCAGCACCTAGTGTATCCCGCGTCGGCGAATCGTCTCTCGTATGCCAGCCCAACGACTTCCTACACGAACATGAGAGGATCCTTCCTGGCATTGTTTGGTAGCGGGACGACCACCACCACCGCGACATAGGAGCCGACAACGGGGGAGCACCGGAGGGGAGAGGGTGGCTAGGGCGGGTTGAGATCCTCTGCAGTTACTGTACACCCAATGACAGGTGGGGCCGGGCCCGCCTAGCAGAGGCAGTAACTGCACGTACAGTAACTGCAGAGGATCCCAGTGGGGCTAGGGCAAGGTACGCCCCCAGTGTTGCATGGGGAGCGACACATGGGAGGGTTTTTCGCGCAGGGCTTAAAATGTTAACAGATCCAGTGGTCTAATTAGAACGCCAGTACGTCATTTGGATTGGGTTGAAAAGTCAAAAGAGTAGGTAATAGATAAGTGTTTCCAATGAGGCAATGAGTGGAAGTCCGATCTAGGTTTACCTAACATAAGGATTGAACAACGACCACCGAATTAATCTAGACCCCTGCACCGTTAACAATCCCAACGCCCTATGTACGTGTATTTGCCAGTAAAAGTCCAATATAGTGTGTTGTAGCTGAAGTGCTCATATATCCAAACGATAGTTGAAATCCAACAAGCCAGTGGGTGAAGGTGTCAAGCGGAGTCCCGCTTAGGCCCGCTTAACTAGGGATTAGTAAAAAACCAAGTAATCTGTTAAAAAAACGTTATAAGTAGTATGCCTTACTTTGACTGGAGCGACCCGGATACGGGCGCCGCTATGCAACCTGACCAGTGGGAGTTTACTTTGATATCAGTACACAGCTTGATAATACTTGGATCTATAATAGAAACAAAACAAAACAAACTCGTACTCCCTCCGTCCTCGAATAAATGTGCTTCTAACTTTTGTGGAAAGTCAAACTTATTAAATTTTGACCAACTATATAGAAAAAAGTATCAACATTTATGACACTAAATTGGTATCAATAGATTCTTCTTGAAAGAAAATTTCAAAATATACCAATTTTATGTCATACATATTGATAACCTTTTCTATAAAGTTGGTCAAATTTTTAGAATTGACTTTGTATAAAAGCTAGATTTTTTTAGAAAAAGGGCAGTCCCAGCCTCTGCATCGATTGATGCATGCGGCTTTTATTTTATTGAAATTTAGAGATCCTTACAAAACGATTACAAATACGATTACATGACGGGTCACACCTAGCTGCGACAATAATGAACCACAGGAAAAGGACAACAAGAGAAAACTCTGCATCAACATGCTATCCTAAGATCAGAACGCCAGCTGTACTGTGAATATAGATCCGATGCGACCGATTCCAGGCGGCTGCACCCAGAAACCATTGCGTCGCGCTTCTCCGTTGATTGTAGGTAGGACCACGTACGGATCCAGTGAGTAGCCATCGGGATAACCTGCATAAACGAAGTTTTCTTTGCTCTGTCAAATATATAGTCATTACGTATATTCCATATGGCCCAAAGCAAAGCACAAACTCCGACTCGAAGCTGAACCTTCTCAGTCTTAGAAACCCCATTTAACCAATTGCCAAATAAATTTGCTATGTCGCTAGGGGGTTTAAGATTAAAAGACATATGAACAATGCGCCAGGTCATCTTTGCAAGCGGACAAGATATGAATAAATGCTGAATTGTTTCATCTTGATCACAAAAGCAACATTTTTTACATCCATTCCAATTACGTTTTGCTAGATTATCCTTGGTGAGAATAACTTTGCGATATAAGAACCACATAAAAATCTTAATTTTTAGAGGTACTTTCATTTTCCATAGATATTTGCGAAAAAACCTTGTATGATCACTTATGAAATCAAGATACAAGGATTTAACAGTGAACACACCATTGTTAGTTAAACCCCACCGAAAACCATCTTGTTCGTTCGTGAGATTAACGCACATTAGTCTATTAACCAAGTGCAGCCACCTTGTCCACTTATTACCAGTCAGCGCTCTACGAAAACCTATATTTGGGGTGGGGGGGGGGGGGGGCACTTGGGATAAAACATCGGCCACTGAAACTTGTTTTCGGTGGACAATATTATATAGGGATGGATATTGGCTAGCTAGTGGCTTGTCACCTAACCATGTATCCTCCCAAAACCGAGTTCTCTCACCATTCCCCACGGTAAAAGAGCCACGGTCAAAAAATTCATCTTTAACTTTTATTAGGCCCTTCCAAAAAGGTGAGTCATTCGGTTTACTTTTGACTTGGGATAATGACTTGGAATGTAAGTACTTGTTACGAATTAATTCCTGCCATACCCCACCCTCGTCATTAAGGATTTTAAACAGCCATTTACTTAATAAGCATTTGTTCTTAAGCTCTAATACTTCAATTCCAAGACCCCCTTGGTCTTTCGGTCTACACATAATATTCCATTTTGTTAATCTATATTTTCGTTTATGTCCATCACTTTGCCAAAAGAAACGAGATCTAAAATAATCCAATCTTTTTCGTACCCCTATGGGTACCTCGAAGAAGGATAGCATGAACATGGGGAGGCTAGTCAAAACCGAATTTATCAAGATTAGTCGATCACCATATGAAAGTAATTTTCCTGCCCAGCTTGCTAGTTTCTTCTCAAAACGATCCTCTATCATCTTCCATTCGCTATTTTTCAGCTTACGGTAGTGAATTGGGATACCCAAGTACTTGAACGGGTAGGACCCAGACTCACAACCGAAAAGTATTCTGTACTGATGTTCGACTTCTTTAGCTTTACCAAAACAAAAGATCTCACTTTTGTGAAAATTAATTTTCAAGCCGGATAATTGTTCAAAGATACACAGGATAAGTTTCATATTAAGTGCCTTTTCGATGTCATGGGTCATAAAAAGTATGGTATCATCAGCGTATTGTAGGATCGAAATCCCCCCATCAACTAGGTGTGGTATGAGTCCATCAACCTGGCCATCTTCCTTGGCTCTAGCAATCATTATAGCAAGCATGTCGGCCACAATATTAAATAAAATTGGTGATAAAGGATCCCCCTATCTTAGGCCTTTTTGTGTTTGTAAATAGTGACCTAAATCATCATTTACCTTAATACCCACACTCCCTCGGCTCACAAAATTTTCTATCCACTTACACCATTTGGGATCAAAGCCTTTCATTCTTAACACTTGTTGTAAGAACGGCCATTGTACTCTATCATACGCCTTTTCAAAGTCGATCTTAAGTAAAACCCCATCCATTTTTTTCCGTTGAAGTTCATGAATGGTCTCGTGGAGGGTCAGAACTCCCTCCAGGATATGTCTCCCAGGCATAAACGTTGTTTGAGTAGGTCTAATCACTTTATGGGCCACCTCGGTAATTCTATTGGTTCCCACCTTGGTGAAAATCTTAAAGCTAACATTGAGAAGACATATGGGGCGATATTGCTGAATTTGAACGGCATTTTCTTTTTTTGGGTAGGAGGATAATATTGCCATAATTTAAATGAAAGAGGGGCAGCTCACCCCGCTGGAAAGCTTTGAACAGGTTCATCAAGTCAAGTTTAATATTGTCCCAAAAGTTTTGATATAACTTCGCTGGAAACCCATCAGGTCCCGGAGCTTTGTTTTTCTTCATAAGCATAATTGCCTCATACACCTCCTTCTCTGTGAAGTTGGATGTAAGGATCATATTTTCCTCCGCAGAAATTTGTGGGATATCAGCATTTTCGGACTCAATTAGGGAGACAAAATGCTCAGCCGATTTTCCAAACAGCTTTTTGTAGAAACTAGTTATATAGTTTTTGATATTTTCTTGCCCTATAAATGTTCCTTCCTCCTGTTCTAACTGAAATATTCTTTTGCGTCTATGTTTCCCATTCGCAACATAGAAGCTAGATGTACACATATTCGAGTAATGAGGGAGTAAATGGGACGGACAAATCACATCAGCTAGCATAACACACACATCATCGGCCACGTACTGAAAGCGTTGCGAGTGACTGACCAAGATCGATTCCAAAAACAATCTCGAAGCGGTGCATGGGGCCAAGCATGATCTCACCCCCCCCCCCCCCCCCCCCCCCCCCCCGGTGTCCCAAAAAATGTTGGAGCACTACCTCTCTGCCTCTTGCTTTATACAACACACGATGGCAATTGCGCTATGCTTTTTATTCGCAAAAAGAAGAAGCAGCAGCCGTTGAATCAGACAAGGCTCCCTGCCAACTGAATGTGTATGGTGCTTTGCCCCCGTACGTCCCCATCCATCGTTGGTCATGTCGCCATGGCTTTTCCTTTCCGCTTGTGCTCCTCTTATCACAATCTTTATAAACTTCTTCATTCTGTAATTATGAGATGGCGTCTCTCTGATTTTCACAAATTCAGAGCTCGTTTGGAACCGACAGATTCCATGCGAAAATGTCTCGACATCCTTCACGGCTCAAGAGAATTCAAAATGGTCCAAACAGGGGCCCTAATTTGTTTTCTCCAACTCATGAATGGCTTGGATTTCGATAAGCTGCAGAAGATCGACTAAAGATCGTAGGTCATTATGTATTAAACAACACACACGTATGTATAGAAGCTTGAGGCTTAAATTAACCTGCGGTTTGGTAAGAGGTCACTGTCCTCCACCGGTTCACGGATCCCTCTCAGTTCGCACCTTTTTTATCAAGCGTACGCAGATCATGTGTGTCACGCACTTGTTTCTTTTGCCTCCCAAGACTAAGCCTCTGTTTGTTTCCGCTTCAGCTTGAGCTTTTGAGGTCGAAAATCGGAAGCGCAAACAAACAGCCATCGGTGAAAAAGCGCTGGTGAAGAGCGCGGTAGGAAAATGAACGTAGCGCGCGAGCGAGACGGAAAGCTAGTTGGGAGCTGCTTCCCGAGCGCCATCGGACCAAATTACCCTCTATAATTTGCAGAATTTACAGAATAACTGCCACCCGATATAATTGGAACTCCTCCGTGCGAAACTGAGCTGACCGACACCCCCTGACCATTTCCCCCTTTCTCCCCGTCCCCTAGCCATGCGTGGATAGGGTTAGGGTTCACCACTCCGACCGCCGCCGCCATTCCCCGCCACCGGCGCCGCCGTTCCCCGCGGCTGACGCCGCCATTCCCCGCCACCTTCCTCCCTCTCTCCATTCCCGGCCTCCTCCAGCTCGCGTCGTCCCCAATCGCCGGGGCGCACTACGGGACCCGTCGGCTGCAGGCGACTGGAGCTGTTCGAGGCGCCGCCGGCCACTGGAGTTTAACCTGCATTTCTCTACTTAAACTCATGTGTTGAATCCTATATGTAAAAGATCACAAGAGTTGTGCTTATGCACTTTATTCCTGTTTTCGTATCCACTATACCTCTTTTTTGGACAACTTTGTATGATCTTTTGGATATGTGATGCTTTATGGTCTTTCGGATATATGTAATGCTCTATGTTTGGATAAATACGTGTTTCAATTATTAGAGAAAAGTAGATAAACTGAGATAATTTAGCTACCTAAACATCGTAATAATGAATTAAATAAGTCAAAACAATTGTTTCGCTTCAAATCGGGACTTATATAACATCTTCAGCACTCAGGGGCATTCCAGACATTTCATCCAGAAAACCAACAGCAACAGCTACCAACAGCACTTCTGCCAAACATCAAATCTCTGCTTCCAGCAGCTGCTTCCCACAGCTGCTTTTCCACAGATCAACAGCTACAGCTGCTTCTCAAAAGCTGTAGCCCAAACAAACAGACCCTAAGACCTATTTGGGGTGCGAGTTGCGGCGTCACTAACGAACTGTTGTGATCTGCAGGCGTCGTATTATTGGGTTTGCTTTGCTTTTCTCCTAGGAGAGATAGCTAATGTGTTTCTCCTGCATTTGGTTAAGCTCACTCGACGCAGCCTTGTCTAGCAGGAGCAGTGGAGAAGAAGGGTTTGCCGACGTGTCGAGCATGATGAATTGATGTGAATTATTAAGAGAAGAAATACATACAACTAAATAAGATATACTCCGTAGGAGATTTTAAGGGCATGTAGCCTATTTGTTAGTAAGAAAGTCGTGTCCTTTTTAGTGCACATGCTGTTTAGATGAAACAATTGTTTGTACAGTGGGTTATCACTTGGACTCTGGGTGTTGTCTCCAACAATTTTTTGCACAGGTCACAAAAAATGTTTTTTCTTCACATAACTTTTTGTGCTGACATAAAATATCTTGAAGTATATCCGAAATTTTTATTTTGAATTTTTTGACATTTTAAAATTGGTTTTTTGGGCAGTTGGTGCATCTGCACCTGCTACCCGTTATGGATTCCTGCATTCCATAAGACTAAATTTCATAAGCCCAAAAGAAGGGGAATAACAACTATTATGAGTTTCTTTCCTCCAGAGTTTATCCCCACTGAAATCCATAAGCTTATTTTTTCCATAAGCGAAAACCCCAAAAATAGTGGCCCTTAATGTGTGTAGCTTAGTAAGGGTTAATCTGGGTCATCGCCCCCAAGCCCACATCTCTCTTTGATTATCTCTTAATATACGGGCCATATCGCACTAAAAACAGGCCCAAATTCTGTTTTGTTCGGCCCCCCAAGGCCCAACCCATGCTCTCTCTCTACTGTCTTGCTTATCGACATATACGCCATTGTAACCTAAGCTTGTTCAAACGACCGTTCCACCAACTACCTTACTTGTCTACAACGGATGTGTTACTATGCCATGGGAGCACCATCGATGATGAACTAGGTCAAGCCACGACTTGCCTTGGTGAAACTACATTGAGTACAAAGCCAATATGTGCATATGTCTCGATGACCCATACCACTTATTCGATGGGATGCCAAGCCAAAATGATCATAAAGTAATCCCGTGGTCGAGCTTGTAATCAATCACGATTTCTATCAGGTTTTTCTTAGAAGCAGACTAGCAAAATGCCCGTGCGTTGCAAGTTGCAACGGGCGACAAAATTCCTATAACTCGTGCTATATGAATAATTTGTATGTCGTTTTTTCCATAACAGTTGATTCCATTACCATTTACCAATATGATGAAATTAACAACATGAGTTTCTCTCACATGGGACCATCATCCTTTTAACAAATTTAAATCTACAAACAAACTGAATGAAACTAAGAGTTTTAAACGCGATAATTAACTCCTACTGAAACTGTAAGGTAGCAGTCGTGATTCCTCACTCCCATGACATTCTAAGCGTATAAGCTTGGCTCCTTATCCACACAAGATCTGCTCCACCACCATTCCCACGATATTGATTGCTTGTAACTCCTTTTCTTGTTCACGTTTTGTGATTAGAACTTTTGTTGTGCATCCTATCCTGCTCTTTAGATAGACACTTGGTTGCGCCTGTATCTGCAGAACACTTTTATTGGTGACTTGCTCGATGCAGCACCGCTGCCTGTAAAGGTTCTGCTCCTGCCTGAAGATAGCCTGGTTCTCTACAGATTGTAGATCTGCCAAAATCTTAAGGAGCATGAACATAATATGACAATTCTTTTGGTCAGCGTAATTAAGGATACTGTCCATATACCTATTTCAGCTTATGCAGCATTCAGACTTGCTTACATTGGAAACGTAAAGCAGAAAATGAATATATCACAACAAAAATAAAGGTATTTTTAAATCGTTAAAACTGTGACCGTAACTGCACTTTCTCAAATTTTGATCGATGAATTTTGACCCATGACCTAACCTGAAGTACCTTGGGTTTCTTTGTTCCATGTTGAAGCATTGGAGGTGTACGGGTCACCATACTGAGCCTTGTGACAACCTCACACTGCTCACCCTTGCTGTTGTATATGTCACGAGTTGAAGCATCTCCGAAATTCAATTGCCCAAATTCATCAGCCCTGCACAAGCATAGTGTTATCATCATCTTTCCAACAGTTTTTAGGAATAAGGATTGCGGCACAACTTTAATGCGCAAAGTTTAACACCCCCCCACTCCCCATGTCTCACACATAGTAGCCGGGAACGGGGAACGATGGCGCGTTCCCTGACCCGGGTTCATCGTCCCGAATCGAGGGACGGGGTCGAGGTGCGGAACGACCAGATTCGGTGGCCGGAACACGATCCGAGAAACTATGGAACGTGAATCTTGATTCATCGTGAGTCTGGGGACTAACAGGTCATCCGTGATGTACGCGGCCCGCCGTAGACGAGCTGTGCTGCTTACCTAGGCCTTCCAAGGAACCAAGGCACATATAGAACAAACAAAGTATGTAAAGCCATAATATCGCCCACGCAAAAATAGAAAGAGCATAGAGTAGGTCCGCACTGGCTACAAGGAAACAAAGATTTTCCTTGACTCGCGGTATCGTTTCGGGTTCATCGTCCCCAAACTGTTCGGGTCGCGTTCCAGGTATCGAACCAGTCATTTGAAAGATGTATACCCCAGTCGTTCCCTACTTTTTACCAACAGCGATTCTCGAACCTCGTTCCCGTCCCTCGACCCGATCGTTCCGGGAACATGGCAACTATGGTCTCACAGTTAAAGTCGATGTACAGTCTTATCATCAATTGATTTTTTTTTAAACAGTACAACGGAGGGCGATGAGCCCACCTGAAATTTGTATTAAAACGGCCAGAGGCCAAGAGATTTTTACAGGCCGCCCAGCTCGTACGGGGCGGTTTTCAGACACTCAGAGGTACAGGGAGTTCAGACTGAGAGAGACGCACACCATTCTACAAGCGGGCTACAGTCAACACGGCGGGGTGCTGGACAACCACAAGGTGAGGTGCTGACGGGTGATCGCGAAGAACTCCGTTGTGGACGTGCGCACACCGTCGAAGACAAGACGGTTTCTGGTCTTCCATGTAATCCACATAATGAGGGAGGCGGCCATCATGCGATGGAGCAGCGGCCACGTGCGGTGCTCCGCGGAGAACGCATTGATCAACTCGTCGAGGCGTGGTGCCTGGGCAGGGATGTGGATGCCAGCGGCATGCCCCCATACATCCACCAGCCGGGGGCACGACAGGAACAGATGATGTGTGTCTTCCGCGACGCCCAGGCAGAACGGGCAGTCCGATGAACGCAGGACGCCGAGGCGACGTAGGCGTGCTCGCGTGCGCGTGCGCCCGTGACGGAGGATCCAGACGAACACCTTCACCTTGACGGGGGCGAAGCTAGACCAGTTCAGATCGTGCATGGGAGGGCCACACCCAGTGCTACGAAGGAGCCTATAGGCAACCTGGGTTTTGTACCCGTCCTTTGTGGCACCGATCAGCCGGCGGCCGTCTAGCACACGCAGCGGCGCGGCTGCGTCGAGGGCACCAGTCAGGAGGGAGAACTTGCCCTCAGCAGCAGGAGAGTGCAGTCGCGGGTGCGCCCATGGACGTCCAGCTATCGAACCAGAACGAGGTGGCGCCCCCGTCCCCGATCCTGATGGTGGTGATCGATCGCAGAAGCGGGATCAGCCTTTCGAAGATGCTCCACGACGGGGTGGGTGGGTGATCAGCACCCCCAAAATACCAACGTCGGATCCATGCCGTCCATGGGTTCTCGACCCCGGTGAGAAGCCTGTAGACGATCTTCAGGAGAAGGCACGTATTCTGGGTGCCGAGGTCAATCAAGCCCAAGCCACCTTCAGAACGCAGCCGGCAGGCAGTCTCCCAGGACACCAAGCAGTCACCTCCAAAGCACGATGTCGACGCAGCCCAAAACATAGCACGGCGGGGACGATCGATCTTGGTGATGAGACCTTTCGGGCGGGGGAGCACTGACATTGCGAAGGAAGGAAGCGTCGTCAGCACGGCGGTAGTGAGCGTCAGCCTAGCACCGGGGTCAAGCGTGTGCAAGCGCCAAATAGGGATTTTTCCGGCAACCCTTTCCGCAAGGAAATCAAGCGCGTTGGACGGGAGTTTCTTGTCTGAAAGTGGGAGACCAAGGTAGCTCTACGGGAATGTCGAGACGGGGCAGCCGAGGGTCGCTGCGAGGGACGCTGCCTCGTCCACGGGCACGCGGATGGGGACGAAGGTGCTTTTGCGATAGTTGATGGTTAGCCCCGTCGCGGCGGCGAACATATCAAGCGAAGTCCTGAGCAACGCAACCTGAGACGCATCCGCCCGGACCAATTGATAATGGACCATAAATATTTGCCACTGTATATAATATTTACCAGTGTATATACATTTGATGATGACTGAAGAACAACAGTGGCAGAGTGTTTTCTTTTCTTCACCTGAAAATAAGTTCAGTCATATCTGCAAATTCAGAACCTCATGGAGAAAAAACAGTACCCAGTTGTCCTTGACACAAAGAAGTAACCACTTAATATAATGATTGAAATTGGAAAACCCCAAAGAAGTCAGCATTTCGAGCACAATAAACTAAGATAAAAACATTTTTCTAAACAAAATTATGTGTTACCATGATTAACCTCTTCTTCGGTAGATAAAAAAAAGTGGCATCAGTGCTATTGTTCATTGTATACAACTTATCATTTAAAACTAAATTTGTATAGTAAACATGAAGCAAGAAACACAGTTAAGATAATACATTTGCTTTGAACAACAGTCAGTTTGTGACGGCAGAAGATAGTTTCGGATGCAAGGGCCCATGTTTCAGACTAACCATATCAACATTATCAAATTCCATGATGGAGCCTGTTACTCCATGGCCTGCAACCTTAATCTTGAGCTCTGCTTTTCTGAAGAAAACCCAGTTGTCATATTGATCATGCGGAAAGGCAACAAGGTACAGTGCGCAATACAAGATGGTCAACTTCATCTCTTAAATTATTTTTCGTATCCAGTTCCTTCTGTAGTTCTGTCTACATTTTTCCAAGATTCAAAATCAAGAAAATTAAATCCTTACATAATCCTTTGATGATGGCTGGTGACTGCCGGTGGTTACTGGATAGGCGGGCTACGGAGAAGAGTAGGTCGGCAGAGCGGGTGATCCGCGGAGGCGAGCAGCGAGGCCGTTAGCCCACGCCCGCGTCGAACGCTGCAGGTCAGGGTGCAAGCGGTAACGGCCCGCCGCGGCGCCGCAATTTTAGGCCCACTTAATTGCATCTACGAGTATCCACGTAAATGATAAAAACAAAACGGCATATATGGGCTGGGCCTCAGACTGCAAGCGGGACGACTCGCGGGAGGCCGCGCGTACGCCGCGCACGCCGGTATTCGTATGCGGTATGCCGCGGCTATTTCGTATATGAGCTAGCAAGCGAAAATGGCAGCGAGCTAGCTAGCGGCGCGAACGATCGAGTGAGTGTACGCGGCGCGCGAGCGAGCTAGCTAGCTAGTAACGGCGCGTGCGGCGCCGCAAAGAGCCGCCGCACATATACGGAATAGCCGCGGCATACCGCATACGAATACCGGCGCGCGCGGCGTACGCGCGGCCTCCCGCGAGTCGTCCCGCTTGCAGTCTGAGCTGCAGGCCGAGGAGCTACTGGTTGGCGGCGAGGAACGTGTAGGGGTGCGCGCGTGCACGGCAGTGGCGGAGCCACACTTGGGCTGTGTAGTCATAAGACTACACAGTTTTTTTGACAATCCAAGCAAAAATCATGCAAAAATAATTAAAAATAATACAAATACATGTATTTGACTACACAGATTCACACTGACTACACAGAGTTAACTTGCTGGCTCCGCCACTGGTGCACGGCCGTGGCCAGCTGCACGTAGAGGTCCGGCGCCTCGGCGGCTTTCCAGCGGCAGGGAGGTGGCCGCTCTTTTTGTGGAGGAAGCAAAGGGACGGGAGGAAGGAGCGTGCTGGCGGAGGGGGGGCACACGGAACAGAAACATGAGCGCGACGTACGGGACGCCGGCGGCGAGACGCGCGAGGAGTCCTGTAACACGGAGGAAGGGGAGAGGAAGGATAAGAGGTCAAAGGACAGCGGGTTGATTTACCTATATTATATAGTAAAGATTTGAACTATTTACGTACCCAAACTAAGGTTTAGATTTACAAACAAAATTATATGTTGAGTACCTATGTACAAGACTAATCATGTGCAACTTATGGACGAAAAATTCAAATGATTGTTAAGGAAAGTTCAAACATGCATTTGCTAGTCCTTTTGAATAAAATGAAATAACATTCAAATGCATAAAGCTCATAATGTTATGCAAAAGTTTGATTATAATTACTTTACAAATGGACACATCTCGAGGATGTTTGTTAAACTTTAACTCAAACCTCCAAATTTGTACATTGCTAAACATTTTGCTCGTCATTTTCACTTTATATTTGACTATCATTATTTAACGTTTGTATGAAAAACACAGGAACGTGCGTCCAAATCTTGACGCGCTGATCCAATGGCTGACTAGTTGACTGAGGCTGACATACTCTGGAACTGATGTTTAGCAAATCTCAGTAGACGACTGATGTTTATTAGATACGTAAGTGCAGTACTGCAAATGGGAGGAAACTATTAAAGCCGCAGCAAAATTTTGTTACAAACTCTGCCTAAATCAACCTATAATCGTAGCTCTCACTCGAATCAGCAAGACAAAATACTCCGTATAAAATATCGGTAGCTCATACGAGCATAGCCGTGACTGCGTAGCGCAGCGTCACTGCTGGTGAGAGGATTTATCGGTCACTGCTAGCAGACGCCGTCGGTCTTCTGGGCAAGCACAAACTTCTTCCACGCCTCCGTCACCGACTTCTGCGTCTCGAGCTCCGTCTTCTTGACGTGCCCGTTGCCCACAACGACGGCATCCTTGGGCAGCGTCGCCGGCAGCAGGGCGGGAGGCGTCGTGAGCTTGGAGGACGGGAGCGCGTCCAGCTGGTACATGACCTTGTCGATGTCGAGGACGAGGCGCTCGGCCAGGGTGCGGCTGAACTCCTCCCTGATGACGACGCGGAGCACTGTGACGTGCTGCGCGTTGGGAGGCATGGTGTAGGCCGGCACGATCCAGCCGAAGCGGCGCAGCATGTCGGAGATCTCGAACTCGTCGTGGCGGCTGTGGTCCTTGAGTGAGAAGGCCACCAGCGGCACGCCTTCGTCCTTAGACATGATGTTGAAGCGGCCCGTCTTCTCCAGCCCCTCCTTGAGCACCATGGCGTTCTCGTGGCAGTTCTCCATGATGTTCCTGTACCCCTGCATTGCCATCCACCATGTCAGATCACCGAATGACTGCTGATCGATGTGCCCTGGTGAAGAATAGTATCTTGATGAATTACGTACCTCGAAGCCGTGGCGAATGAGCTGGTAGTACTGCGCGATGACTTGGCTGGAGCCTTTGGAGAAGTTGAGCGTGAAGGTGGGCTGGTCGGCGCCGAGGTAGTTGATGTGGAAGATGAGCTCGTCCGGCAGGTCCTCCTTGTTGCGCCATACGGCCCAGCCGATGCCGGCATAGACCAGGCCGTACTTGTGCCCGCTCACGTTGATGCTCTTCACCCACGGCAGACGGAAGTCCCACTCCAGCTCCGGGTACAGGAACGGCGCGATGAAGCCGCCGCTCGCAGCGTCGACGTGGATGGGCGTGTCCCAGCTGAAAATGCACGGCACATTTAGCACACCAGACATAAATAAATGACGTGGTGACTCTGCTTTTGGTTCAGTTGCTCTGCTTACCCTGTCTCCTTGTTCTTCTTGTCGAGCAGGTCATTGATGAGCTTGACGTCCTCGAACTCGCCGTTGAGCGTGGAGCCGAGGATGGCCGCGACGCAGATGGTGTTCTCGTCCACCATCTCCACCGCCTGCTCGGGGTCCATCACGTAGTACCCCTCCCGCAGCTTCACTTCCTTCAGCTCGACCTCAAAGTACCTCGCGAACTTCTCCCAGCAAACCTGCACAAAACAAGCAGGGTTCCGTCAGAAATTTCAGAACAGCAGCAGGTAAACATTCTCATTTCTCAATTCCATGGGTCGTGGGGCAGTTTCGGTGCTTACTTGGACGTTGGCGCCGGTGATGATGTTGGGCTTGTCGAATGGCTTGCCCTCTGCCTTGCGCTTGTTCTGCCACTTCCTCTTGAATGCCAGCCCGGCGAGCATGATGGCCTCCGACGACCCGACCGTGCCGACGCCCACGGCCGTCTCGGACTCGCCCAGCGGCGCGTGGAAGAGATGCGCGATCATGTTCACGCACCGGTTCTGCAATGCCGCGTACACACCAAAAAGTCAATAAAAAGAGATAACTTCATTCTGAGTCGAGTTTTCTCTCACAAAAATGTCCCTGTTATTAACAATAATAATAGACAAATTAATTGAACACGGCGATTTGGCTCTGCACCCACTATGTAATTTTTTTTTAGTTTTTTTTCAGAATGTCAAAAAAATCCGGAAAAAAATCCGGGTGTACATTACAACATGATGTGTTAGCACAAAAAATGGCAGGGTGAAAAAACTTTTTTTGTGATCTGTACAAAAAAGAGAAAAAACTGACGCGTATATATACGTTTCGGTGTGTCCGGATTTGTCTTTTTTGCACAGGTTGCAAAAAAACTTTTTTCTTCACGTAATTTTTTGTGTCAACATGAAATGTCATGAACTGTATGCAAAAAATTTATTTAGAATTTTTTCACATTTGGAAAAAAAAATTCTGGGTTGTGGGTGCATCTGCACCCACTACCCGTTATGAATATCCGAAATTGATCGTCCAAATTTCTTTCTGCGCTTGAGACTATACAAGTGGCCGGCCTGACCATACCACAACGATAAATAATTTGTTTTCCGGTGTGCTACGGGCGGCGAGAAAACACGAAGCGTGCGGCTGGCACGCAGTTCAAAGCAGAAATCGGTAAAAGAAGAACAAATACCTGGAGCTCGGTGGTGACGGGGTACTCGTCCATGTCGACGTAGTTCTTGTTGATGGAGGCCATGATGAGCTTGTCGCACTCGGGCTCCATCCAGGTGGTGACGAAGGACGCCAGGTTCAGCCGCGGGTTGCCGTCCAGCATCAGCTCGTCGTTGATGATCTGGTACGCCGCCTCCTTGGGGATCGAGTTCTCCGGCATACGGTACCTGCACCAAATCCATCCACCGGCCGGTCAGCCACTGTTCGTCGTCGAAGAACATAGCAAGAACAAGGGGTATAACAACAATATACATGCCTTGGGAGGGACGCCTTGACATAGCGGGAGGCGAACGTCGAGTGCACCGACACGTCGGTGTCGGAGGGGGGCCTGGTGAGCACCATCGCTGCAAGCTCGCCGACTGAACGGAGAACAAGACGGCAGCTAAAAGCTAATGTCGCCGCCGCGTCTAGCTAAACTCTTTGAGGTGTTTGAATCAGATGCAATGGTATTGGTGTGTGTTGTGGAGACGACGGCCCGGCTCGGGGTATATATATGCGGCCGACGGGGGTGCAGACATGGAAATAGCAAGCTGTAGAAGGGAAAGTTATAACTGAGGAAATTCTTGGGCAGCAGGCAAACGAAGCCGTGCGGACGGTGCGGTGGTGCGTACGCCATTGCCAGCGTTTGCATATGCGTTACCAAAAGGAAAGATCGAAGATAGGAAAGGAAAGAGAGAGTCGGGCCTGGTCCATGTACTACTACTATTCGTTTTTTCCTTCTCTTTTGACATGTACTAGAAGAGATAAGCGCGCTTTGCCGCGCCCGTTTGTACAGTGGCAAAAAATAAAAGTTAAAAACTCATGGTTGAAATCATCTTTAATGCAATAAGTTCTTACATGTGGGTGGCAATCACACGCTTACTATTTGAGAAATTGATCTCCCAAGTCAACGCAACCGCTCCACTGCTCATCACTCCAACCAGTGGAAAGTCCTCGTCTCATGCCAAAATCTGACGCATTTGTGTCTTCTTCGTCTCAGCCGCCATTACGTGGTGTAGAGTGGCAGCGCAACCGAGAGCGAGCTGAGGTTCAGGCCAAATCTAGCAGAGGACAAAACATTTGGAGAAGAGAAGGCCGACCATGAGCAGCGGCAACGGGATGGCCGGGAAAAGCTTGACCGGCTCGCGTGTGTCGTCACCGTCTACACGCGATGCAGTGATACTCCCAAAGGAGGGGTTGTTAGGGAGCACGACCGTCGAGAATGTTGGCTGCTCCGGCCTGGTCGGCGGCCACTTTGGCGCCGGAGGCGACGCTGGAGGATGGGGAAGAATGGCGGCGACAACGTCGTCGAGGCTTGGGACAGCTGCATGGAGGACCGGTCTGAGATGAAGGGTGGTGCAGCTGCCGACTCGAGAAGGTCGGAGAGGCGATGCAGGGTGGACTGGGACCGGCGACGTTCTTCTAGCCCCACACAAGATCAACACATATAACCATCAAACCAGCAAAGCGGTGCTATCACTGCCTATGGGCAATGGAAAGTCACACTCACTTACAGGTGGGGTCACACATGTTCACACCTAGGAGCAACCACATCTCTTTATTTTTAACGAGCTTAGTACTTTAAAGAAGAAATCATATTCACTTACAGGTGGGACCACCCAAGTTCACACCTAGGAGTAACCACACCCCTCTATTTTTGTAGATCTTTTTTCACTTACAAGTGGGACCACCCATGTTCACACCTACGAGCAACCACAAGACTATTCCTAGTGAGCTTAGTTCTTTAAAGGACTAGCTAATTCCCCGTGCGTTGCAACGGGATATAAATGTTCTAATGGTTCCACACTAATCATGTCAACATGTAAGTGTTAAGTTCTGAGCATCATTGTCAAGTTATGAGAAAAGACATAATATTATTTCACGACGTGGTTTTTCAGCAAATGCTTGCTCACATTTTTGGCACTAACGTGCTAATCCATCAACAAATTGGTTCGTGCAAGTATCTATAAAGAGAACGGTAGAAAATAAGGTTATCGGTAGCAGCGCAGTGGATCAACCTCCGGTCCATGGTTAGCACTTAGCAGAAACCCGGGACCGAGGAACAGGGTCGCCATTTACCATCCCTGGGAACAAGGATCGGCGAGAGGTATACATCTTCGGGACACCAATTTGGGTCATGAATCATGATCCCCACACAATTTTGGATTGATGATCTCGGTGCGATAAGACGGGCCAAGATACGCGAGTACCCCGATATGATAAGATGGGTCAATGGTACGTGATAAAATTAATGAGTGCCTAATTTTTTTTACATTCGTCGAACTATCAGCTAACAATAGAAATGCCACGTGTATACCTTTTTTTGGATGAAAATGCAGTGTAGCTGATTGATCATATAGTTAATGCTGATTGATCCTGTATTACTGCTGGTAGACAGTGCAAAAAAGTAAAAAACAAGTGGAAAAAAAAATGTTGACGACAGGACTCCGGGAGGCTTGACGAAGGAACCAACTGTATCATTTAGATATATAATAATAATAAATATATATATAATATAGTAGAGAAGATAGAGAAGATAGTAGAGAAATTGTTTAGGTGAGTCTCACCTTTTTTTTTTCTAGAGGAAGGCGAGTCTTACACTAGAGCTAGTTTGCGGAAATCATGCACGCAACCGGGCCCGTTCCAAATCCACAGTCAGGAAAACTGAAACATGGGCCTGGGCCTAACCGGCCACAGGACCATTCAGACGCGAGCCTAACCCTAGCTCGAAAAGGCCCACGAGTCCAGTACCCCATCTCGGCCCGCCAAGCCCAGCGCTAGAACTACATAAACGTCGCCCCATCGCCTCCTCCCCTCCCAGCTCCCACACCGCCGCCGCCGCAACCCTAGAACCTCCTCGCGCGCTGCCTCTCCTGGGCGTCTCCTCCACCTTGCCGCAACCATGGTAAGCTCCGCCGCCGCCTCAGATCCCCTCCCGCTGACCTCGTCGCCGTCTTTGTATCTGTCTCACCCTTCTCTGCCGTCGTTTGCAGACGTTCAAGCGGAGGAACGGCGGGCGCAACAAGCACGGCCGCGGCCACGTCAAGTACATCCGGTGCTCCAACTGCGCCAAGTGCTGCCCCAAGGTGAGACGCCTCCATCCCGGTCCTTCTTCTGTCGCCAGGCTTGTGTATGGTGGATAGATCGGGATAGTTTAGTAGTAGATGAATCAGTATCTATGGATGAGGATGCGGTAGTTTTATCTCTATGGCGCGATCTGTACCTCACAGTTGGAAGTATCTCTCGTAGCGAGACGCTGATATTTTGTTCGTCATGGAACGTTTTCGTCTAGATGTTCATCTCGTTGTAACAGCGATGTTCATATCCATGAGTAGTGTTCAGGCTATTTTAGTTATGATTCTATTATCAACAATTGAAACTAGTTAACAATGCGTGCTTCGGTTTGTACAGACATGCGTGATGTATAGATAACATGGTACCTAACAGTCATTTCTTATTTTATACAGGACAAGGCCATCAAGCGTTTCCTGGTGAGGAACATCGTTGAGCAGGCTGCAGTGAGAGATGTGCAGGAGGCTTGCGTTCATGATGGTATGGCACTATAGCATATACCTCTTTAGCAATTGTTCTTGGTGATCCACTACTAGTTAACATGTACTGAGGATGCCACATTACTTTGCTCTTGTGTCCAGGATACGTTCTCCCCAAGCTGTACGCCAAGGTGCACCACTGTGTCTCTTGCGCCATCCATGCTCACATTGTCCGTGTCCGCTCTCGTGAGAACAGGAGGAACCGTGACCCTCCCCAGCGTTTCAGGCGCAGGGTATAATTCTGCAACCTTCTTTTCTTCGTGTGCAAAATTAGTTCACAATCTTTTGAATAATAATGCCTCATAGGTCCTTAATTGTTAGAAGTTGAACTCCAGAGTAGTTCATCGTGATAAATCAATCACTGTTCCCGTGTTGCTTTTGGCGTTGCATTCTTTGTGTATTTGTTGCAATGGATGCGTCAACGGAAGCATAAATGAACATGTTTGGTGCATTGCAGGCTTATTTGTGATGACTGATTCTAATTCAGTCATAACTATCCGAATGCACTCATTTGTAAAAAATATATTTTAGAGTTGCTATTGTGTTTCATGCTAGTTATTATGTCCCACAAACTACTTAATTGTGTTCTGTTTTATAACTTATTATTTTGTGGGACTTCTTGTCTGCCCCATTGGCTATAATAAGTGTCATTGCCTCTGGGATGAAGCAGTCCCTTACATCTGATTACCATCCTCTTCACTTTGTTAGAACCTTTTCTGTTTATCTGATCATTAACGGATGGAATATTTTATATCCATATCATTAAGTTTGTTTGCTAAAATGTACAATTTGTTCACCTATTTGTTGTTTTTAAGTCATTACTCTGTGGGACTTCTTGTCTGCCCCATTTGCTGTAATTAGTGAAATTGCATATGGGATGAAGCAGTCCCTTACATCTGATAACCATCCTCTTCACTTTGTCTGCTAAAACATTCTATTTTTAGCTGATCATTAACGGATGGAATATTTTTATAACCATCTCCTTAACTGTTTCTGCTATGAACTTACTGTTTCCAGCTGATCGTAAGCAGATGTGATATTTTTTTTACTCTTGTTGTTTGTGATCTGATACCTTGAGGAAAAAATATAGTAGTTCAACCTTTTATTTCTACTGCCTGCTGGATGTTACACAACTTCTTTGGTTGATTAGTCTAAAGCATTCACTAATGTTTATCTCATTTGGTACTTGCCTACAGGAGGACGGCCCCAGGCCTGGTGGACCAGGTGGCCCGCCCCGTGCCGGCGGCCCTGGTGGACCAGGTGCTGCGCCTGCTGGTGCTGTGCCCGGTGCTGGTGCTCCTGCTCCCCGCGTGTAGATGTAGCTGAGTTTGGGAATGCTTGCTTCACCTATGCTGCCCTAGTTTTCTTGTCTCGGATATCGGACTATTCTGTTTTTGCTGTAATCGGTCGTACTGAAAGTTCATCAAGCACAATTTGTGACCAGGTCTTTATTTGCGCTGCTACCTATAATGAGATGAAAACTGTTTGGTTTGTTTGTCGGTGTTAGCATCCATGGTGTTGTACTGCAAGTAACATCCTGATCTATTTCATTTCTTAGCGTTTTTTTCGTTATGCTCATTTTTGAAACATCTTAACTCGAACGAGGATCATGCTGTCTCTGTGCATTTCATTCATGAAAGTAGTTGCAATGCTGTATGTTCTTCTGTGCATTGCTGCTATTGAAAACCGTATGTTCCGCTCTGAATTCTGTTCACCATATCAATGTAGGTTCAGCTTAAATAGTACTACCTCCGGTCCGGAAAGACTGTCGTGGAAACTCTACTGCCGTAGTACAAAATATGTATAGAGGTAGGCAGGTAGCGACACTAATTCCGGATCGGAGGGAGTACAATTTATACTCGTTAAACATTGGATAAAAGATTAAATCGTCAACCGATCCTATGTTCGTATTAGCTCAATTTAAAATGGTTGAATCGATCTTTTCGAAAGTAAACTGTTCGTGAACCATGAAATCACAAATAGTCATATTTAAGCTCCAAATTTTGGGACTTCCTTCGCCGGTGTCGTCTCTCAGATTCTGTTTTCGTCTTTGTCTTGTCTATTGCGCTGATAAACCAAATTCTACATGCAGGCTGCATGTGCTCTCCCGTGTGGAAAACAAAACTACAAAATTCTACTCCCTCTATCCTATATTATAATATGTTTTAGCAAATTTAAAATCGTTAAAATGAGAATTTTGGCAAAAAAGAAAAGAAAAATAGAGATAGTCTCCAACGGCATACCTAAAACGAAGTGAATATCTATACTTTTCAACTAGCTATTTTTTCTCCAAAAGATCCAAAGTTGGGTTACCCACCCTACTACTCCCTCCGTTCCATACATGCACATGTGGTGCATGGCAAGTTAATTATATCAATCGTAGTGCAGGTGTTTATATATATACTCTTATACCCAGTTCAATGGAGAGAAAAAAAGGTAGATCAATGAGCAGTGATAGCCTCCTGCTGGTACTTTCATCTATGAATATGCCTATGAAATACACGACATCAATGGAGGTGTGGCTCGAATTGTACAAATTACTCTTATTGTTTAAAGTCCAATCACCATTTTTCAGAACCTGGGTGAAAAATTGTATCCTACAAGAGTACCAAAAATGTTGCACTTATGTGATGGAATTTTTCTTCATAGCATTTTGACTTGTTTCTTAGCATTGGTACACTACTTTCGATACCGCACTAATATAAATGTATGTTTAGATTTTATCTAAACACTAAATGGAACTGTGCGAAAGCAACATGATATAAAACTTGAAGGTCCAAGGCTATCACAAAATAAACACAAGTGAAATAAATTTGATAGAAATAACCAAGGTACACAATGACGATGATGCACACGGTAGTTTTCATGTTTTTCCCGCCTATTGTGCTGAAACGACGACGAGCTTGGCTGGGTGACCTCCCTTCGCTTTTCGACTTGTTTCTTAGCATGGGTACACGTTTATTTTTTTGGAGATTTTAGTATGAACTTTCAACAAGCAACGTGGGGCTTTGTAATCTGGAAGTTGATGTATTTTGCAATACATGTGATAGATAGATTTTAAACAATTTCCTTGTGTATCAATATTCATGTTTTTCCCGCCTATTGTGCTGAAACGACGACGAGCTTGGCTGGGTGACCTCCCTTCGCTTTTCGACTTGTTTCTTAGCATTGGTACACTCTTTTTTTTTTTGGAGATTTTTGTATGAACTTTCAACAAGCAACGTGGGGCATTGTAATCTGGATGTTAGATGTATTTTGCAATACATATGATACATAGATTTTAAACAATTTCCTTGTGTATCAATACTAAACTATGTTCCTTATCATGGGGCTATTTTGTACTTTGTTGTTTGTGTTAGCTCTGTACCTATATGAGTTGGCGACCGAAAAATCAATCAATTCTTTTCACATAGACCACAATGTTGGAATGGTAGAACTGATCCTAATGCGTATTAAAGATAAATTGTATTGGTAGAGTTTATCTAAACACCACCTATTCAATGCAGCTATGTGAAAGAAACATGATATAACACTTGACGCTCCAAGGCTATCACAATATAAGCACAAGTGAAAGAAATTGGATAGAAATAACCAAGACACGCGACGACGATGATGCACATGATGTTCACTCTATTGGGAGAATATAATCACCGTTAGAGAGGCACGGGTCACCACGAAAAACCCACAAACGCCACAAACTCTCACATTCTTTTTCCCGAGCATTCTCCAGTAAGTAGCTCATTCACTATAGGTAAGCCTTAAGGTGAATTCCAAACCCCTCACAGACTACCCAGAATTTCAATCCACAATCATGGTTGCTTTCGGATGACACTAGCACACCTAGAATTTCCCACAATCCCAAGAGTAACAAGTATCGTGGAAACTCACAATTTTTTTTTGGTGGATTTATACACATGGATCTCCTCTCCTGATTCCTCAAGGGATTTTAGTTTAAGTGGAGGAATCCGGCGATCTGAAGTTTTGAGATGCTTAAAAATGGAGGAGAGAGATACAAAATCTTTTCACTTAGTAAAAAGGTACCCCGTGGAGAAGAAGGGGCTTTTATATTATCCCTCAAAATGTAACCGTATGCCCAAACCGAGTCTGTCCGGATTTGGTCCAGACATTTGGGTCACACAGATGAATCCATACTGAGTGCTTATATGGACTTTAGACCAAAGTCTACTAGACTCGCGAGTACCCAAGTTGGACTCAATCCGGAATTCATCCAGGTCATCTGGATTTTCGAGTCAAATTCGGATGGACTCAAAACTACATGACCGTGCATTTTGAGTAAACCTTTCTCCTCTCTTTTTGTGGATGGGACAAGCATGACTTAGGAAGTGATCTCCTATCTTGTTCAACTAGAGTACCTCTCGTGATAGTGATGCATATCTATGAATAAAGGTAAACGTACATGAAAGATAGCACTCGACGACTCTTCTCCTTTTCAATATGTCACTTTCCATTGTATCTTATATGGGACTAAAACCCAACTATAAACCCGTAGCCTTTATTCGTCCCCTAATAATAGTGTTAACTTTAGCAAAACCCACTTAGGGAAAATATATCCTTTCAATCCCCCTTTTTTGTGGAGGATGACAACTAAATTAGTTTTCATATAAAGATATCACTATATTCACAAATGTGTATTGAAAGCTCCCCTACATTTGTGCACTTATTAGAAACTTCACTTTAAATGCGAAGTGATCATGAATAAATCAACAGAAAGCTCCCGCTGTATCTTTAGAAACCTTGGGGTGAATAAAATATATGAAATATTAAGTGGGATAATCTTTGTAACACAACCTAGCTAGTGAGACAAACATACAAAACATTAAATAACATTTCACTACAAAAGTGTGTGTGGCATGGCATATGATATGAAATAATTGACAAAGGTCAATGTAAGGCATTTACTTGGGAAGAGCAAATATATAACCATAAGCACACTCAAGCTCAAATATACATGAACTAAAATAAGCAAGCGAATTGTACACCACACACCAACATATTACAAATGAACACAAGAGTTTACATAAGACAATAAAAGGAAGTGAAGTACAAGGCTTCATGTGATCAAATAGAAAATTACCCTTATTAGACCGGACAACCAAATAGAACTCTACCTATTCCCCCTTTTGGCATCGAAACACCAAATAGAGGAAAACCAAGTAGGCGATGATAACACATGTCCCCACTACTCGTCTTCATAATCATCTTCATCATGACCTTGCCCGGAAGAGTACAGTGAGAAGAAGCACCATGTTCAACAAATATATCTCTATTCTTACATTACACTACTCTTCATCTCCAAACCATAAGGAACCTCTTGTCCACGTAGACGATGATCCTCATTGGATTGACAAACAAATAATTTGGGGCGAAAATCTGATTTTATAGAAAGACCATGAGAAGCTTTCACATGTGAAAGATTGACTTGGGAGCTCTCTTTGACCAACTTGCGTTCTTATTTGGAGCATGACGAAAACTAGATGGAGGAGCCATAAGTTTGGAATAAGGAGCGTTCAGACTAGATACATGTTTCCTCTTTTGTTGAACTTCCTTCTCTTTGGAAAGCTATGAAAATGAGCTCGTACATAATGGAAGATAGGGAGAAATACATGCAATATATTAAACCATTTTTCAGCACCATGTTCAGTCAGAACTTAACGTAACCCATGGCACACAAGACAATCTATCCCTTCCCATTCATTTTGAAGTATTGTACGCTATACATCGGATTAAATGTCCGTAGAACACTGGTATCATCCTGATACCGACAATCAGAAAGAACCACACGGTGAAGATCACTGGAGTGAAGGTGTATCCGACTTTGTCGGTCCCAAAGCTGAGAAGATCACTGGAGTCCAGACCTCGTTATTCCTAACTAATCCCTTCCTAGTTTTTTCTGCACAACTTGATCCAAAACCGGGGGGCGGTGGCCCCCCCCCCCCCCCCCCCCCCCCCCCCCCAACTTGATCCTTTAAATAGAGTTGCATGTAATTTCCACACAAGGAGCCAAAAACATGCGTACTGTATTGTAGTAATATTGTGCTAGATGGACGTTTATTGTGCAGTTTACTCATCATCCGTTTCTACCAAACAAACTCCCAAGCTTACACAACAAATGATCAACAAATATATATCTGGATAGTGCTTCAGTGACTACTTCATTGTAAATCACAAAAATACCATATGCTCTACTTATTTATTTAACAAAAAATATCATATTCTTACAATGATACTGAACATTTCAGATTTTTCTGTGTGATCTGTATTCAAGTTTCTTACAAAATAGGAGCTAAGCTTATTCCTCTGCTCGCCTTTGAGGACCCGTTTGGTACGTAGGAATTCCATAGGAAAACTTTGGGAATAAAAACCAGAGGGAAGTTTCCCGATTCTGCATTTTGAAATAATCTATTTAATTTGATCAACTATAATAAAATTAAAATAAATAAAACAAATACAAGGACAAATGTTACTAGTATAGAGTGTGTACAAGTAGAGATGGATTCTCAAACCAAAAAACGTGAATTGTTTCATATCGGTTTCAAAGTTGACACTTTGTTTGTTCTCTTTTATGTCTCCTCATGAAATCTATACATGCTTAGTTTCCTCACACAACACTCAAAATAATGAGTTTAATGAACTGTGCCATGAACAAATAACCTTGTGAAAGATCATGAAGAGAAACAAAAACAACAGTTTGAGGTATTAAATTCTAAGGGGATGTGCGAAGCTCTAAATATGTTTGAGACATCCTCACAATTCGTTCGGTCGAACTAAATTTAGTATATATCATGATGTTGACTTTTTTCGTAAAACATTTAGTTGCATTCACACTTGATATATCTTCTATAATTACCGTGATGCTGCAATGTCCTTATTTATTTTAATGGCCCGCGCTTCATGAACATGATAACTCTGTTCTCTCAGCAGCAGACTCGTCGAGCAAGAGTCTAAAGTTAGGAATGTTTATGTGTGCATTTACATCATGTTTTACTTGGTGTTTTGTATACCTAGACATAGGATTGTTAGTATTTTATCGCGCTCACGTGCACCTATTTTCCTTATTTCCGTAGGAACCCAAAAATAAGAGAATAAATTCAAATAAAGCAAAGTGGCCACTTTGTCTGTTAGAACCTTCTGTTTTATCTTATCATTAACATATGGAACATTTTATATCCCTCTCCTTAAGTTTGTTTGCTGTATTTTTATTGTGAAATCATTACTCCGTGGGACTTCTTGTCTGCCCCATTGGATGTTATTAGTGAAATCGCTTCTGGGATGAAGCAGTCCCTTACATACGATAACCATCCTCTTCACTTTGTCTGCTAAAATATTCTATTTTTAGCTGATCATTAACGGATGCAATATTTATAACCATCTCCTTCACTGTTTATGCTAAAATCTTACTATTTCTAGCTGATTGTAAGCAGATGTGATATTTCCGTACTCTTGTTGTTTGTGATCTGATATCTTAAGTACAAATTACAGTAGTTCTACCTTTGATTTCGACAGCCTGCTGGATGTAACACAACTTTGGTTGATTAGTCTAAAGTATTCACTAATGTTCATCTCATTTGGTACTCTTTTTTTGATAAAGAGATTTTATTACTTGAAAGTTTTAAGCATTACAACCGGCCACTGCATAGTTAGGATGCACATAGCCACAAGTTCACCAGTACCTAAGTCGGAAATAAATAAAAGGCGAATTACATATCATAATGAGAAATTGTAAAGCCGCCTAAGATGGTGGTAGGTCGATCCGGAGACTATGTGGCCATCCATGCTGGGAGAATAACTCCCTCGCCGCAACCTCCAAACGCAACGCCACCTCCGAAAACAAGTCTCGGTGCTCCACTCGCTACATGGTCTACCATGCTCGTAGCGTTGCTGTGCACCGATAGATAGCCTGCATAACAGAAGCATTTTTATCGTTAAAAACCTTGTCATTTCTACATAGGCATAGCAACCAAATAACGGCAATCGCTCCCACCCTAATAAAGAGTTTAAACCTAGGATCCACACCGTTTAGCCAATTGCCAAAATGTTCCCAACGCTACGCGGGGATATAAGGTAGAACCTATCTGGATGGCTGACCATATAGACCTAGCAAACTCACACTGAAAAATAAGTGTGTAATAGTCTCGTCATGCTGACAGAGGACACACTTTTTTGCTTCCGTGTCAATTGCGTTTGGCAAGGTTATCTTTTGTAAGAATTACTCCTCAAGGAAGACACCACACATGAATCTTAGTTTTTAGCGGGATCTTCATCTTCCAAATTTTGTTATTATTCTTAATATCGACTGGTACTTCGGGTAGGATTAAACCTCTATACATAGAATTAACCGAGAATTTACCATTCTTCGTAAGATTCCATTGAAATTTATCTGGACCTTCCGTCAATTGAATGGAGTCCAAACGGATAAGCAAGGCATTTCAGGATGCTTGTCTTGTCCCAAATAAATTTCTTCTGAACGATACTTTTGGTGGGGAAGTACCCATCACCTTAGCGATTGTGTCGCTTTTGTTTCGCACAATGTTATATAGAGCCGGATATTGTTCTCGGAGAGTAGATTGGCCTAGCCATTTATCCTCCCAGAATCAATTTTGATCCATCCCTAATTGAGAAAGATCCTTGCCTGCAGGAGGACGCCCCTAGGCCTGGTGGACCAGGTGGCCCGCCCCGTGCCGGCGGCCCTGGTGGACAAGGTGCTGCGCCTGCTGGTGCTATGCCCGGTGCCAGTGCTCCTGCTCCCCGCGAGTAGATGTAGCTGAGTTTGGGAATGCTAGCTTCACCTATGCTGCCCTAGTTTTCTTGTCTCGGATATCGGACTATTCTGTTTTTGCTGTAATCGGTCGTACTGAAAGTTCATCAAGCACAATTTGTGACCAGGTCTTTATTTGCGCTGCTACCTATAATGAGATGAAAACTGTTTGGTTTGTTTGTCGGTGTTAGCATCCATGGTGTTGTACTGCAAGTAACATCCTGATCTATTTCATTTCTTAGCGTTTTTTTCGTTATGCTCATTTTTGAAACATCTTAACTCGAACGAGGATCATGCTGTCTCTGTGCATTTCATTCATGAAAGTAGTTGCAATGCTGTATGTTCTTCTGTGCATTGCTGCTATTGAAAACCGTATGTTCCGCTCTGAATTCTGTTCACCATATCAATGTAGGTTCAGCTTAAATAGTACTACCTCCGGTCCGGAAAGACTGTCGTGGAAACTCTACTGCCGTAGTACAAAATATGTATAGAGGTAGGCAGGTAGCGACACTAATTCCGGATCGGAGGGAGTACAATTTATACTCGTTAAACATTGGATAAAAGATTAAATCGTCAACCGATCCTATGTTCGTATTAGCTCAATTTTAAAATGGTTGAATCGATCTTTTCGAAAGTAAACTGTTCGTGAACCATGAAATCACAAATAGTCATATTTAAGCTCCAAATTTTGGGACTTCCTTCGCCGGTGTCGTCTCTCAGATTCTGTTTTCGTCTTTGTCTTGTCTATTGCGCTGATAAACCAAATTCTACATGCAGGCTGCATGTGCTCTCCCGTGTGGAAAACAAAACTACAAAATTCTACTCCCTCTATCCTATATTATAATATGTTTTAGCAAATTTAAAATCGTTAAAATGAGAATTTTGGCAAAAAAGAAAAGAAAAATAGAGATAGTCTCCAACGGCATACCTAAAACGAAGTGAATATCTATACTTTTCAACTAGCTATTTTTTCTCCAAAAGATCCAAAGTTGGGTTACCCACCCTACTACTCCCTCCGTTCCATACATGCACATGTGGTGCATGGCAAGTTAATTATATCAATCGTACTGGGGTTTAGCGGAAACGATCCCCCATTAGGGCTCGTGTTGCGTGTTTATATAATGCTGGGAAAAACCCCACAGCGTGGTGTACAAGGTTTGTACCGTATGGGTTGGTATACTATACCATACCCATACGGTACGGTATATTACATTCAACACTCCCCCTTAATCTAAACTTCGGAGAAGATTTAGATTACGTCTAAATTCTAAAAGGTTTCTAACCGGGAGAGCCTTTGTAAAACCATCTGCAACTTGATCTTTGCTGGATATAAACTTGATGTCTAGCCTCTTCTCAGCTACTCTTTCTCTAACAGAGTGAAAATCAATTTCTATGTGTTTGGTACGTGCATGAAACACAAGATTTGCAGAAAGATATGTGGCACCTAAATTATCACACCATAAACATGGTCTTTCCTGAAGCTTGACTCCTAGCTCACCAAGAAGTGCTTCAACCCATATTAGTTCAGCTGTGGCATTGGCTAAAGACTTGTACTCAGCTTCTGTACTAGAGCATGAAACTGTAGCTTGTTTCTTTGCATTCCATGAAACCAGATTTGGACCAATAAATATAGCAAACCCTCCAGTAGACCGTCTGTCATCAGGGCTTCCAGCCCAATCTGCATCTGAAAAAGCACTTAAAAGAGTAGAAGGAGATGACTTGAAAGTGATTCCAAGATCTACAGTACCCTGAATATATCTCATGATTATTTTGACGGCTGTCCAATGTGTGGTTGTTGGTGCATGCATGAACTGACAAACTTTGTTAACAGAATAAGATAAATCTGGACGTGTCAATGTAAGATACTCTAATGCACCAACAATGCTACGATATTGTGTGCAGTCTTCGGGACCAAGAGATTCCCCATCACCAAGAGAAAGAGGCTCATTAGGAGAGAGAGGCGTCAGTGCAGGCTTGCAGTCCTTCATACCAATTTTCTCAAGTAAATCTGAAGCATATTTTTCTTGTGTCAAAAGTATACCATTGGAAGCTCTTGTTACTTCAATGCCCAAGAAGAAATGCAAGTTTCCAAGATCTTTGAGAGCAAAATCATCATTGAGATCTCGAAGTAAAACCGATATAGCTTGATCTGAAGAGCTGGTCACTATAATGTCATCAACATAAATCAAGACAAAAATAGTTATATCAGACTTGTGATAGAGAAACAAGGAGGTATCAGCCTTTGAGGTTAAATCCAAGATCATGCAATTTGGAACTGAGCCGTGAGAACCATGCTCTTGGAGCTTGCTTTAGACCATAAATAGCTTTATCAAGTTTGCAAATGTAATTGGGAGTATGAGAATCTTCAAAACCTGGAGGTTGTTTCATATACACTTCCTCTTCCAGAACACCATGTAAGAACGCGTTCTTGACATCAAGCTGCCGTAGACTCCATCCTCTAGAAACTGCAATGGCTAAAACAGTTCTAATAGTAGCTGCTTTAACAACATGACTGAACGTATCTTCATAATCAATACCAAATCTTTGCCGAAAACCTTTTGCAACAAGGCGAGCTTTGTATCTGTCAATGGTACCATCAGCATGTTTCTTGATGCGATAGACCCACTTACAGTCTATGCCATTTTTATTTGGACTAGCAGGAACCAAATGCCATGTTTTATTCTGAATTAGTGCATTGTACTCTTCTTGCATAGCATTGCGATCATCAAGAGCTGTAGCAAGACTCTGTGGTTCTCCTGTACAAGCAAGAAAACCATAGCGACCATAGCGTATTGTACCATCTTTGTAAATTCGGGGATTTTTAATACCTTTTGATAGCCATGTTTGTACTCCGGGCGCAGCTGAGACTGCAGCACCATCCGATGCAGAAGATCCAGATGGGGCAGCATCAGGTGCATGTGCAGAAGATTCTTCTCCCCCGGCTGCACGTGTAGGAGAGGGCGACGTAACGCGACGGCGTTGGCATGTAGTGCGCACGAGACCATGCCCCGCTGGAGGAGACGACGTGGCTTGACGTCGTTGGCGCACATGCAAAGCAGCGGGGCCTCCACGGGCATGGCGTGCTGTCGGTGCAGCAGGAGCATCAAGACCGCATGCAGGAGGTGGCAACGTGTCGCCGCTTGACTGGAGCGGAGCGGCACTGTCCCTGGCGTTGTGTCCTGCATCACTATTCGTAGCAGCAGGATCCACCTTGGGATCAGGAGCCGACCTGACGAGCGAATCTGCATCGGATCTGGCGCCCACGTTGTCTTCTTGTGCATGCGATTGAAGATCATGTTCTGCACCATTTTCAGAGGCGTTTGAACCCATTTGTGCATCGTTTTCAACAGAATTTTCATCTGAAGCATCATCATCAGTAGTAGTATCATCTGCATGGCTGTTCACTGGAGTATTCTGAGTAGGATTAGTAACAACAGGAATTACGGGCAAAGTCATATAGTCATTAAATTGTGCAACCCCACTAGAAGGAGATGTGGAATCTGTGGGTAGAAGAAGAATGTCTTTGCGGAGGCGAGCTCCAGCATTAGGATGCATAGAAGCAAACGGGAACACATTTTCATCAAAAACCACATCCCTCGAGATATACACACGACCAGTTTTGGGGTCTAGGCATTTGACACCTTTGTGAAGGGAGCTATATCCAAGGAAGACACATTGAGTGGATCTAAAAGAAAGCTTTCGTTTGTTATTTGGACGCAAATTTGGCCAACAGGCACAACCAAAAACACGAAGGGACTCATAATAAGGCTTGGAGTGCAACAATCTTTCAACGGGAGTATCAAAATTTATCACTTTGCTAGGGAGAAAATTTATGAGAAAGGTGGCAGTGAGAAAAGCTTCATCCCAGAATTTTAATGGCATAGATGCATTTGCAAGCATGAGGACATGAGACATGATGAGAAATGCCAACCTTTTGAAAAAAACTGTTGAGTTTTTCATATTCACCACCCCAATCAGTTTGCATGGTTTTAATTTTTGCACCAAATTTTCGTTCAACAAATTGTTGAAAATTGAGAAAGACTTGATAAACATCAGAGCGATTCTTGAGCAAATAGATCCATGTAAACTTACTAAAATCATCAATAAAGCTTACATAGTATAAATGTTTGCCAACAGAAGCAGGTGCAGGACCCCAAACATCATAAAACACTTGCTCCAAAGGAGTAGTGGAAACACTCGTAGAGACAGGATAGGGCAACTGATGAGTTTTGGCTAACTGACAAGAATCACAAACATAAGGGTTTATCTCAGGAGTGTACAAAATTTTATTCTTTCTAAGAACTTGTTGCACTACAAACAAAGAAGGATGCCCTAAACGATGATGCCAAGTAGACGACGACGGCTTTATTGTGGCGAAAGCTTGCTTGGAAGACCCGGTGGAAAAAGGAACAAGTGGGTAGAGACCACCATGGCAGGGACCTTTAAACCGCACCCTTCTTGTGACCTGATCCTTGATCAAAAAGAAATCAGGGTGAAACTCAAGAAAGATATCATTGTCACGTGTGAGTTTGTGAACAGACAAAAGGTTTTTGGATGTGCTAGGAATATGAAGAATGTTATTAAGATGCAGAGAACTAGAAGGGGTGCACAAAATAGAATGACCAATATGACTAATTTTCATACCATTGCCAGCAGCTGTGTAGACACGGTCACACCCCTTGTACTTCTCTTGCATGTCCAGCTTGCTCAATTCACCTGTAATGTGGTCTGTTGCTCCGGTGTTAGGGTACCAATTGGTATCAACTCCATAGGATGCCATATGTGCTGCTTTGTCATCTTGCTCACCATCACTATCCGAGCCATCCTTCTGGTAGCGCCACCAACACTCGGCAGCGGGGTGACCATGAATTTTACATATCTGACAGGTGATGTTGACATACAGAGTGGGAGGACGGTCAATATGCTCACGACGACCACCTCCATCTCTACGTCGATTATCACGGTTGTCACGACGCTTTCCTCCATCATCACGTTGCACATTGTCATTGCGGCGACTGCCATAATCCCGGCGGCCTCCATCATCACGGCGGTCATACTGACCACATCCATCATGGGCCCACCATCATAACGTACACGTCTATCATCATAGCGATCAGCAGAACAACCACGCCTGTAATCATAGTGATCTCTGTAATCTGAACGTCCACCTCCACCCTCTCGTGATGGAGGAGCATTGCCACGCCTTGCAGCATTGACAGACGAGACAAACACATCACCATCTTCTACCTTGTGTAGCTGATCAAACGCCTGAAGTTAATAAATGGCTGTGTGCATCACTCGATGCAGAGGCCGGGACAACCCATTTCTAAAAAAAAGCTGATCAAACGCCTGAAGTTGGCTGAACAAATCTGTTAATGTGGTGGTGGGATTGGCACGGATGGCTATTTTCAGAGTATTGTAGGAATCTCCAAGACCATGAAGAATGGACCAAATTAGCTCATCATCATCAAGAGGCTTTCCGGCAGCAGCAAGTTCAGAGGCTATAGTTTTCATCTTAGCAAAATATTTTTCAGCTGAAAGATCACCTTTCTTTGTTTCAATCAGTGCAGAACGGAGCTGCTGTGTCCGAGAGCGTGACTGAGTCATTGTGAGCTCTTCAAGAGCCTTCCATACTTCAGCAGCAGTATCAAGTCCAATAACATGAGCTAATATATCAGGGGAAACAGCACTCAGGAGATACCTTAGAACTTGTTGGTCACGCATGATCCAGGTGACATATGCCTCGTTTTCGACCTGCACTTTCTTGCCGTTGCTATCTTCCACTTCAATCTCCTCTTGGGGAGCAGGTTCGAGTCCTTTAACAAGGTTCAGAACTCTTGCACCACGAAGAGCAGGAACCACTAGGGCTTTCCAAACGAGGACATTCTCTCGAGTCAGGAGCTGGGCAGGCGGCGCTCCGAGCGTCGCGGCCAGGGACGTCACGGACGATCCAGAGGACGCCATGGATGTAGGGTTTTGGAGTTTTGGGCGGCGGCGGCAAGATGCGGCGGCGGCCTTGTTGTAGGGTTTTGTGTGGCGGCTGCTAGATGCAGCGACGGCTTTGTTGTAGAGTTGTTTGGCGGCGGCTAGATGCGGGTGCGGCGGCGGCGATTTTGTGGTTGTGTAGGCTGTAGGATTTTGTAGGCGGCGGCGGCACGAAGATGCAGCGGCGGCGGCAGCTTTGTTGTGGTTGTAGATCGCGGCGGCTGGGATGCTGCGGCGATGGATTTGTTGTGATCACGGCGGCGGCGAAAGATGAACTGCGGCGGCGGCGGTGTCGGCAGCTAGGTCAGGGAAGAGCCCTGCTCTGATACCATATCAATCGTACTGGGGTTTAGCGGAAACGATCCCCGTTAGGGCTCGTGTTGCGTGTTTATATAATGCTGGGAAAAACCCCACAGCGTGGTGTACAAGGTTTGTACCGTATGGGTTGGTATACTATACCATACCCATACGGTATGGTATATTACATTCAACAAATTGGTATGGTATATTACATTCAACAAATTAAATTGGAACGGAGGGAGTAAGTACTAAGCAAACTACCCAAAATCACCACATGAAAGGCCAATCACTGTTTTCTCACCTCTCCCTAGACCCGTCGCCTCCTCTCATCCACACCACCGGCACGACAGTGATTTCACCATCGTCGACTGCCTGCCGTGCTCGAGCCCCGTCGCCCCCTCCTCCCCTACCCCGTCGGCCTGCATACGGTCCATGCCGGCTTCCCGTGCCACCCCTAAGCTTCACCATGTTTCAGCTCAGATTTCAGTCCGATAGAGGGTCCCTGTCCTTGGATTTGGCTCCCCGTGCTTGTCCTCGCTGTCCTCGTCATCATCCACCGTGCCGTTGAGCTCCCGTTCCCGCACCGCCACATGCTCGAGCTCCAGCACTCGCGCCGCCTCGTCCGTCGCTCCCCCGAGCTCCAAGACCCACGTCGACGCCCGCACTACTACTCCCTTGAGCTCCCTCACCCGCGTCGGCGAGGGGACACTCGGATCAAGCTCGAGCCGCAGCGTATGCACGTCTTGGAGATCCGACGCAACTGCTCCCTCGCCCACGCGCCAGCCGGGCGGCTTTGGGCTAGCCACGACTAACAATGGCGAGGCCAAGAGTTCTCGCGCCGCCGCTCTCGATGTCCCCGGGGCGCCACATCCGATGTCCCCGGGGCGTCGGTGGCTGCGTTGGAATTTGGATGCTCGTCAACACGCGACCCACAACACGGACACTGTCTGTACCGGCCCACAACACTGTCTGTACCGGCCCCGTGCCTCGTGACCAGCGCATCGCCGCTGAGTTTGGCGATTTGGAGGCGAGGAGCTTGGCGGCGGAGCCGCTCTCCCACAGCGCTGCCATCCTCCTTTGCAAAAACCACAGGCGCTGCGACGAGCCGACGACGACCATGGCGGCAACAGTCGCCAAGACGACCCGTCGTCGTTCCTCCGTCGGCTGCGACACGCGCTCGACGTCGCGTCGGAGGAAGGCGCCCCCGCGCAGGGGGCAGTATCTAGCGGTGGAGGTGCAGCGGTGCAGTGCCGGGCAAGGTGCAGCGAACGCCGGCGGCACCTGTGCCGTTCTAAACAGGAGAGAAAGGCCCAATCGATTTAGATTGGGTCGGCTATGCAGCCAGGGTATATTTGTCTTACTGATTTTGTCTTTCTCATCAAAATATCAAGTGCCAAAGTAATGTGTGGCAAAAAAGAAAGCTAGATGTAAATGAGGGCAAATCGGAAAGCGGCAAAGTAAAACGGGGCAAAAAAAAAAAAAAATTCAAATTCCACCATATATATCGGCATATCCACCGGTCCACCCTACCCCCACCAATCCACCATATCGGCATATCCACCCTACCCCTTCTCAGGCCGACACCAAGCTCACTTTCTTCTTGTTGTGCTGATTGTACTCTAAATGTTAGTTAACCAGGTTATATCTACTAATTTCAGTAATATTCTTCTGTTACACCTACAGTATGCGTGTGTTATTTTTATAAAAAAAGTAACATTGAGATCAAACAAGGTGAAGGGGAGCGTACGCACTCATGCACTGCTACCTGTCAAAACAGTCAGACGAAATGACAATACGATCGAAGACATTGTAACCGTATCGATTCGGAGTTTTCTAACATGGTCCAAGGCTAGCTACTAGTTAGCGGTAACACTGACTGTGTGACATACATTATTTATCTTGATTTTGCTGATGAACATCGTCGTTGAACCGGCGGACACTACTGGAAAATGTTTCTTTGCCGTGCGGCGAATCAGCACGGCAAAGGCTCTTCTGAACCCGGCAAAGGATTTGCCGTGAAAGTTTGCTAATACAAAATTAGAAATACGGGACAAGACAAACCAATGGATTGATGGCTCGATGATACCAACCCATACATATCCATGACGCGGCCTGCGAAGATGGTCCATCTTTGAATTACCTAGCTAGCAAGCAATGGCGTGCATCTCTGGTGCGACCGTGCTCCTCATCTTGGTCGCCACCGTGTCCGTCTACACCTGCACCATCTTCGCAGGCGCCGCGCTCGGCCGTACGCTGGATAGGCTGCCGACGACGAAGCTGCCGCCGGCGGACAGCACCCTTATAGCCAGCGTCAGCGTCAGCTTAAGAGGCCTCGCCGAAGACTTTGCAAAGGTGACCACATCTCGATCGAGTTTGGAGGGGACTTCACAAGATGTGATGGATCAACTCATGTCGATCCATGATTGATTTCAGGAGTGTTGCCCGTGAGACCTTTTTGCTCGAGAGAGAGAGGGGAGTGTGTGCCAAAGAAATGGTTTGCCTCAATTTTCCCTTTTCTATTCATGGGGTATTTATAGGGTAAACACTATTCCTACAAATATCTGGCTAGATATTTCCAGCCAGCGTGGCGAACCTATCCACACAGGGACAGGTGTCACACCACTACGCGCGGGCCACACAGGTGTCCAGGACACCTGTGCTTCTAGAACCTCCTAGCAGATTCCAGACCGCCAACACCCGCGCTGACGTGTCCACGAGCAGGAGTCGACAGGCCGACTCCGTCACTCGACACTTCCTCGGGTAGGAGTCGAGAGTTCGACTCCACGTACCCGGAAACTACCTCCAGTCAGAACAACCTCCGACTGGGCTACCTACTCGAGTCCTCCTGACTCGAACACTCGGGTTCGACTGACCCGAAGTCACTCGAGTGACAATCCACTCGAGTCGACTAGGAATACAAGCCTATTCTAACAATCACTCCCTAGGCTTGAGTTCCGGCGACACCTCCACCATGCCGATCCTTGAACGCAGCTCCGCCAGGCGGACTCGACCAAGTGGCTTGGTCAGCATGTCTGCGAGTTGGTGTTCGGTGGGCACGAACTCCAGCTCGACTTTCTTCGCCTCCACGCAGTCTCGAATGAAGTGGTACTTCAAGTCGATGTGCTTTGATCGCTCGTGGAAGACGGGATTCTTGGCGAGCGCGATAGCCGACTTGTTGTCGACCTTGAGCACCACGTGCTCAGCTTCGCCGTTGCTGAACTCGGACAGCAACCGAGCCAGCCAGATCCCCTGGCAAGCAGCTGTGGCAGCCGCCACATACTCCGACTCGCAGCTCGACAGAGCCACGATCTTCTGCTTGAGTGACTGCCAGGTCACTGGGCTGCACCCGAGGAAGTACAGGGTGCCCGACGTACTCTTGCGCGAGTCGACGTCGCCCGCCAGGTCGCTGTCGCTGTAGCCGACCAGGCGCGGTGCACCTTCTCTCCTCCCATACCTACACCCGAGTCGCTGAGACCCGGCGATGTAGCGTAGGATGTGCCTCACAGCCGCGAGGTGCTCCAGAGTTGGAGCCTCCATGAACCTCGATACGAACCCGACTGCGAAGGTCAGGTCCGGCCTGTGTGCACCAAGTACCTGAGGCTCCCGACGATGCTCCGATACTCGGTCGCATCTGTCGCGGGTGCCGTGCTGCACTTGGACAGCTTGAAGCGCGGCTCCATGGGTACGTGGACGGGGTTGCACCCGCCCATCCCCGCCTTCTCGAGCAGCTTCAGGGCATAGGCACCCTGCGAGATATCGATCCCGCTGGGTCCTTGTCGAACCTCGATGCCAAGGTAGTAGCTTAGCAACCCGAGATCGGACATCTGGAATAGGCTCTGCATCTCCAGCTTGAATCTGTCGATGTCGCTGGAATCCGAGCCTGTGATCACCAAGTCGTCGACGTAGACACCGACTAAGAGCCGGCTCGGAGTCGCTCCTCGCGCGTACATGCCATGCTCCGACTCGCATCTTGCGAAGCCGAGCTTGACGAGGCATGCATCGAGCTTGGTGTTCCATGCCCTTGGCGCCTGCTTGAGGCCGTAGAGCGCCTTGCTGAGTCGAAGCACCAGGTGCTCCTTCCCCTTTGCAGCGAAGCCGGTTGGCTGCTGCACATACACCTCTTCCTCCAACTCGCCGTTGAGGAAGGCTGACTTGACGTCCATGTGGTGGACGTCCCACCCCGCACTCGCCGCCACGGCTAGCAGTAGCCTGACGGACTCGAGACGGGCCACGGGTGCGAAAACCTCGTCGTAGTCGACCCCGTGCCGCTGCACGTAGCCCTTCGCCACCAGGCGAGCCTTGTGCTTAAGGACTGCGCCATGCGCATCCTTCTTCACCTTGTACACCCACTTCAGGCCGATCGCGCGGTGACCTGGTGGTAAGGTGGCCAGCCTCCAAGTCGAATTGGACTCGATGGCCTCCAGCTCCTCTTGCATCGCCTGCCTCCAGCTGGCATGCACCTTCGCCTCATCGAACGAGCCTGGCTCTTCGGAGGCGAGATAGTGGAGCTCCTCGTCCGGCTCAAGGGCCGAACCCACTTCGAGCACGTTCTGCAGAGTGCGGAACCGGTGGTCGAAGCTCATGTCGTCTTTTCCATCGAGCATACCTGAGTACCTCGAGGGTGGCGTGACGAACTCGACGCCTGAGACAGCCGGAGTCGAAATCTCGGCTGTCGGGTGCTCCGGTGTTGTTGGAGAACCAGCTGGGGATGCACTCCCCACTCCAGGAGTTGGCGAGTCTGGAGTCGGCGAGTCGGGTGCTGGACCCGCACTCCCGTCACTCGAAGTTGGTTGCGGCTCGAACACCATGTGCTCGACTGCGAAGGTGTCGACTCCGAAAGTGTTCACCGGAGTGTCCGGCGAACTCCAGTCCCAGCTCGCGTTCTCGTCGAACACGGCATCTCGCGTGATGGTCACGCGGTTAGTCACCGGGTCATAGGCCCGATAACCCTTCGTCCCAGGTTGGTACCCGACGAAGATCATCGGCCTGCTCCGGTCGTCGAGCTTCTTCAGCCCGGGGCGCGTCTCTCTGACATGCACCACGCACCCGAACGTGCGCATGAAGCTCACATTCGGCTTGCGGCCATGCCAGGACTCGAACGGCGTCATGCCGTCCACGCTCTTGGTTGGCGACCTGTTCAAGATGAACACGGCCGTCGTCACTGCCTCACCCCAGAATTCTCCGGGTACCTTCTTGGCCTTCAGCAGACTGCGGGCCATGCCCACAATCGTCTGGTTGCGTCGCTCCACGACGCCATTCTGCTGCGGGGAGTACGGAGCCGTCAGGTGACGCTCCATCCCGAGCTCAGCGCAGTATGCTGTGAAGGACCCGGAGGTGAACTCGCCTCCGCGATCCGTGCGCAGCGTGCGCAGCTTGCAGCCTGTTTCTGCTTCGGCTCCCGCCTGGAGTCGAATGATGGCGGCTGCGGCCTCGTCCTTCGTCGAGAGAAGGGCGAGCCACATGTACCGCGACAGGTCGTCCACCAGTAGGAGGAAGTACCTCTTCCCACTCGGTGTGGCCGGGGTGATCGGCCCGCAGAGGTCGCCATGGACCAACTCGAGTCGCTCCTTCGCCCGGAACTTCGCTTGCTTTGCGAATGGGGCTCGCCTCTGCTTCCCTGCTAGGCAGGCGTCGCAGAGCTGGTTCACGTGCTCCACCAGAGGGAGGCCACGCACCATCTCGCCCTTCGCCAGTCGGCGCAAGCTGTCGAAGTTGAGGTGCCCGAACCGCGCATGCCAAGTCCACGCCGGGTCGTCGCCAGTGCCCACGACTAGGCACACTGGCTGCGCGACTCGCGCGTGCAGCTTGTACATCCGTTCGGCTCTCGCCTGACCTTGATCAGGAGCTGCCGCTCCCTATCACGCACTCGAAGGATCCCATCCTCGATCAGCACCTGGCAGCCGTTCTCGTCGAACTGGCCCAGGCTGATGATCTGCGTGTTCAGCCGGGGTATGTAGTACACCCCGGTGACGGCCCGATGCTCGCCTGACTTGCAGACGAAGAGCACCGTCCCTTGCCCGCAGATTTCGACTCGCGAGCCATCACCGAACTTTACAGTTCCAATGATGCTTGTGTCGAGTTCCGCGAACGCGGCGCGGTCACCAGTCATGTGATTGGTGGCGCCCGAGTCGAGGTACCAGACGCCCTTCTTGGCGTCCCCCTCTTGCGCCAGGTTCACCTGCGCCTTCTCCTCTAGCATGAGGAGGACCGGCTCCTTGCGAGTCGGGTCAGCCAGCTCCTTGCGAGCTGGCGCAGTCGAGTGCTCTCCACTCGACGAGGATGTCGGGTCCTTGCGACCCGACACTCCCGGCTGCTGGAGCCGGGTGGCCAACTCCTCCCGAGTTGCCATGGTCAGCTCCTCCTGAGCCAACGCAGTCGAGTGCTCTCCACTCGACGAGGTTGTCGACTCCTCCCGAGTCGACGAGCCCAGCTCCTCCCGAGCTGGGGCAGTCGAGTGCTTGCCACTCGACGATCCTGCCGAGTCCTCCTGACTCGACGATGCTGTCGACTCCTCCCGAGTCGACATGTCCCACTCCGCGATCCACTGGATCGGCGCGAGTTCCTTCGGAGGAGTCGACGATCCCTCCGACTCTGCCACCGGTCGAGTCGCTGACTCTGCCACCGGTCGAGACAAGGGTGCCGCCTCCGAGGTGCTCGACTCCGCCTGGCGAGTCGAAGCAGGGAGCTGTGGGGCAGTCGCGATGGTGCAGGTCTCCATCATGAGGAGTGTTGTCATCCTCATCGTCTCCGCCACGGACGAGGTGTGCTTCCGCACCCTCGCGCGCACGAGGTGTGCTTCCTCGCGCTTCTTCTTGCGGCAGTCCCGCGCCCAATGGCCGGCGACTCCGCAGTACCTGCACGTGTCTTTCGACGTGCCAGGGTTCCCAGCTCCACGAGCTGAGTTGCCTCTACCGCGACCGCGCGGCTTGCCGCCGCCGCGTCCGGTATGGCTGGAGGATCCACCTCCATCCTGCAGGCGCATCCGAGAGAACCACTCCTCCTCCGTGAGGAGTAGTTTCCCAGCCTGCTTGGCCTCCGGCTTCTCCGCCTCATGTCGCTCCTCAGCCGTTTTGAGGCGGCCGATGAGCTCCTCCATGGGGAGCTTGTCGAGGTCGAGCAGAGTCTCGATTGAGCATGCCATCTGCGAGAACCTCGTGGGAACGATCGAGAGAAACTTACGGATTGTGTCTGGCTCGGTGATGGTGACGCTGAGCACCCCAAGCTGCGACACGAGTGACGACATCCGCATGGCGAAGTCGTCGATGTTCTCGCCGTCGCCGAACTTGATGGCCTCGTACTGCTTCTTGAGCGCAGTCGCCTTCGCCTCCCGGACACGGGTATCTCCGACCCGCATCGTCTTGATCGCCTCCCACGCCTCCTTGGCCGTCTTCTTCGACGCCAGTGTGGAGATCATATCCGGCGGAATGGCGAGCAGCACGTACTCGAGTGCTGCCCGGTCCGTCTCGCGCTCCTCCGTGCCATCGTGCACGGCGGACCAAACACGGCGTGCCTCAAGCTTCACTTGCATGAGCAGCGCCCATTCCGCGTAGTTTGACCGCGTGAGCAGCGGCCATGAACTACCGGCCACCCGCACAACACGCTGGACTGCCAGCGTGCTCGCGGCCTCCTTCACCTCCGCCGGTAAGAGCGCCTTTCCGTCGCCCATCTCCGGTGAGATCTCTCAAGAATTCAGGCTCTGATACCAACTGTTGCCCGTGAGACCTTTTTGCTCGAGAGAGAGAGGGGAGTGTGTGCCAAAGAAATGGTTTGCCTCAATTTTCCCTTTTTCTATTCATGGGGTATTTATAGGGTAAACACTATTCCTACAAATATCTGGCTAGATATTTCCAGCCAGCGTGGTGAACCTATCCACACAGGGACATGTGTCACACCACTACGCGCGGGCCACACAGGTGTCCAGCTTCTAGAACCTCCTAGCAGATTCCAGACCGCCAACACCCGCGCTGACGTGTCCACGAGCAGGAGTCGACAGACCGACTCCGTCACTCGACACTTCCTCGGGTAGAAGTCGACAGATCAACTCCACGTACCCGGAAACTACCTCCAGTCAGAACAACCTCCGACTGGGCTACCTACTCGAGTCCTCCTGACTCGAACACTCGGGTTCGACTGACCCGAAGTGACTCGAGTGACAATCCACTCGAGTCGACTAGGAATACAAGCCTATTCTAACAAGGAGCTCTGGGGTGGTGATCACACGGAAAGCCGGTCAGGCGGCGGCGCTCACGCTAGCTCCGGCGACAGAGCAGCAGCATCTCTGCCATCATCCTCCGCGCGCGCGAGCCTCCCGCTCTCACAAGCCGAATTAGAATATCGCATGCGCCAGAACATGCGGGCACAGAGAACAGCCAGTCGCAGGGAAATCAGCAGGAGCCACGGTGTCCACGGAGGAGGAGGAGCAGCAGCGATAGCGATGCAGGTGTCCAGCGATACCGTATATTCACCATGAACCTAACCATCTGGATGGAGTTTGGACTTCACAGTCACACATCATGTGATGGAAGAACTAATGTCCATCCTCCACGCTTGATTTCAGGAGGTCTGGGGTGGTTATCACAGGGAAGAGAGACGATCAGGCGGCCGAGCCCACCCAGCCCCCGGCGACAGAGCAGCAGCAGCTCTGCCATCATCCGCAGCGCGCGCGAGCGTCCCGCTCACACAAGCCGAATTACAGTACCGCCACCGTGATGCGTCACCCTCTACCACGCCGACGCCGTGCACGTCTTCTCCTTCCAATATCTCCACGGTGATGCGGTCCGGACGACGGAGCCGTCTGCCGGCCATTACTATGGTTCAAAAGGACTTCGTGCTACGGTACGAGGATCATCCGAAGCTTGAGAAATCAAGCATCTCCTAGCTAGCTAACACATCTGTTATTTGGCGTGTGAGCAGATCAACTTTGCATCGGACGAGCATCTCACGACTCACCGCCGTCGAAGGGACGTTCGGGCGTTGCAGGAGCGTCCCGGCGAAAGTCGTCGTCACCTCGCTGACGTTTCGTACGGACAAGGGAAGAACGTATGGACCCTACGGCGAGGAGAACGGGACGCCCTTCTCCATCCCGGCCGCGAATGGCTCCTCGATGCAATCGGGGTTTACATCATGCCATGCCAAGTTTACAAGCCAGCTTTTTTTTGTTAGCAACGCTTACGAGGCAACTTACTAAGCAAACCCGGCCGAGTATGCCCCAGTTCTTTTTGCTGTCTTAAAACATAAGCTTGCAAAGGACATTGATCGAGCCATCGAGTAATCCAAGGTGTATTATAAATGTGAGAGACTCGCATCCACCAAAGAGGAGCTCGATGATTCTCTTTGAACTTGGGATGAAGGAGTACTCCGACGAGGAGACATATCACGTGGATGATGCATTCTCGGACTAGTATGTTCGAGGTAGTGCTATTTTGTATGCCTATGTTTATTTTGGAACTATGTTTCTTACAATAAGATATATATACACAAGACAGAGAAAAAACAGAACCTTGAGGAGATGAGAAGAAGATGAAGCCGAAAAAAGAACTTTGGTCGCCGAATTTCTCAGCGCCCTGCCACCAGATTGTCCCGCAGCAGAAGACCGAGCCAGCGACAGCGGACACGCGCCATACACGTTTGACACATGTCCGACAATGCTTTGCTGCATCGCCAGACTATCTGGTCCCTGGAATGCACGTCCCTGACAGCCGCACACTTGCGGGACATGTCCGACAACTATCCGACGAGCTTCGTCTAGCCATTGTAGGGATGTAAATGGTTACATAAACGGCGCCATTTAAGCCCATTTAATTTCGGTCAGTTCAAGAAAGATTCGTTTTCCAAAAAATGTGCTGCCTAACAAGCTGATTATATGGACATTGTGGCGCCATTTATTTGACCATTTTCATCCTTAAGCCATTGTACTATCCGACGCCTGGGGACGCCCACTGCCTCGCTGAAGCCACAAAGCCACCTGTGAGATGGACTGCACCGGATTATCTCGTGTTGTAGCCGTAAAACTGTCCGACGCCCTGCCTGCATGCAGAAATCGAATTATGACCAATGTATATCTTTTTCCCTTACATATCCTTTCACACCTAGCACTATAAATACTCCTTTTGCGAGGAAAGACACATTACATCAGCCAAGAAAAAGCCCAGAAAATAAAGAAAATTACAACGAGGTCCCTCTGAGCTCTGGCTTCGTCTTCATCGAGCAGGACGTCGCGCCGGCGAAACCCGCCGCACCACCTCCATGACCTTGGACTGGGAGGCTCCCCATCGCGGGCAAGAAGTCGAACGCTCCTCGGTGCCTGAGCACCTCCACCGTCGACGACGCCACCTTAGCCTTCAGCACCGCATCTTTCAGAACGTCAATCGCCCGATCCGCCAGCTCGCGGACTCCGGCGAAGGGGATGACCTCTCGAGCACTCCGAGGAGCCGCGAACGAGGCCAGGGCAGCAGATCCACGGCGAAGCTCCAGCGGAGCCGCACCAGCGGAGGGGAAGACCGCCGCCACCAAAAGCCACTCCGGCAACACCACTTCCACCACGGCGCCGCCGGCTGGCACACCTCCACGCACACCTAGGCTATATACACGCCGGGATCCGTGGATTCCCCGTCCTCCCGCCGCCGAAGCAGCCGCCGGAGGGCGAGGGATCCAGCGGATCGCCGGCGGCGAGCTGGCACGCGCAAAGTCGCCCAAGAAATCGCCCTTTCACTGTAGCTGGGGAAAGGTCGAGAGGTCCAAGCTCTCTCGTTAATACTCCTTGGTGTGTTCATATTATGTTAGCATGAAATTAGAACTTTAGTTGTGCTTTGCTCCCCCCACATGTGTGCAACCCCAAGGCCTCTAATGTTGGAGATGTATCAAGACTTGTTATAGTAGCTATTCTTTCGCTGAGCGATGAGAGTAGTGCTTGCAGTTTTTTTCTTCAAGAATTCTATTGGATCGGTGAATTGGCTGGTAAGTGAAATCAGTTATATCAAACATATAGTTGGCTTGAGATTTGAGATCCGGAGGATACTCCTCGGGGGTTTGTTGCCGGGTGATTTTCCCTTGCAGGATTTGCCATTTATCTCCACTATTTGCGTGTTTCCTCTCGACCCCCTTGCCCCTTCCCATGTTCATCGTGTTCTTCGTATCTTTCGCCACTAATCCGTGAAGATTGGTCCATAACCCTCGTCACTCAACTCATACTTGGTAAAAATCGATCACTATATTTCATATGTGATGCCAACTTTGAGCAGCTAATCTTTCAGAATGGTTAGTGCCCGATGCCCCTCCATCCAGTAAGAACGTATATACATAGTTCACCACTATCTTATTTAATACCGAGGACTCGACTTTAGCTCGGAAAATCAGTGGAAGAAAAGCTCGGTTTACAACAAAGGTCGGGGTCTTTATTCACATGAAGCAACTTTGTACTCTTGCCATTAATTTATACTAAACATTTTTACATTTATATCAAGTTTTCCCACCAAATATTATCTGGTTTTCTACCGATACAATATATAGCATATTAGCTAATCTTTTTTTTATATGTTGTGTCTATCAACAAACATATCATACTATATCGATAGCAGTTAAACCTAAAGTTCATTGTTAAGTGTTTAAAAGGTTTGCCCTTACAAATATGTGAGCAAAGCAAAACACTATTTTGTTGTGGATTTTATGTACTTTAATTTAAGTGTTAGGATGAAAATAATCGCTAGAATGGACTACTTTTTTAAATCTATGAAAACTTTAAAATATGAAAAATTAAGTGTGATGCACTATAATGTCCTGTACTTGTTTAAGTATATTTTATTGCTTTTATGTAGGATTCTGTAATCTACACGTCAAAAGAAATATCCCTATAATGTTTTGTAAAGTAGGGTTGTCAAGTTTATTTATAACAAGAAGAACATTCTCGAGCTTACAAGCACCTACGAGGTGGCAGTTTGTGGCCAAGCAATTATCTACAATTATATGTAGATTGTGTGGAGTTTTATGGTCTGATCGGGAACATGAAATTCATGCGTGGTCCGAGGAAGACGAATAAAGCGGCTCATGTAATAGCTATCTTGTTTTGTTCACCAGGTTTCTCGTAACAGGTCAATAAACCCTTAGTTTGTTTTTGGTTATTTTCATCGTGAATGACCACAATATTATTTAATATCAATAAATCAAGGTATGATGGTCATTAGAAAAGCATATCATATTTTTGAAGGTCACGGCAGACGCTCTGCCATTCGATTAGATAGAAAGCAATTCCCTTACAGAAACACCTCAAAATAGGGTAGAGAAAGAAAAAGAGATGCCCCAAAAAAGGTCAAAAATATCTAAACAGGAGGAAGCTACACTTTTCGGTCTCCTGGATTACGCGTGAAGGCATAGACCCTTCACTCAATCTCGTCCCGCACAAAGCCACGCGACATCCACAACAGACAGTGCCGTGTTCGTGAACACCCGCCTAGTGCACTCCTTTCGAACGCACCAAATGATGTATGTTATGAGGCTGCTGGTCGCCGGCCTTTTGTCCTTCGAGAAGTTCTCGATAAAATGGCACCACCAACCGTCAAAGTCTCTATTCGCCGTGGATGCAGTGGAAGCCACCGGGAGGTCGCTGTAGAACCGAGTCCCGGACCGCCGTGGTGAAGGAGCCCTTGGTCGTGTGAAAAGCATATCATATTACAACAAACGTTAATTAGCTTTGCTCCTGGCCAGCCACTGTTTGAACCTTAAGATACACGCACAACTAGGAAATGCAGAAGTGTCACTTTCAAACTAACTATTCACGTACAAAAATTAAACTTAGTCCCACTTTACATATCATGCAATGCAACCAAGATAAATTAGGCTTAATCTTAATCTATTGTTCATATAAGTGCATAGATAATCAATTGTTCATATGGGTGTATGACATACTTAAGAGATCATCGTAATAATAATCCCCACAAAAGCATGAAGAAGCGTGGCTCTAAAAAAGAGCATGAAGAAGATGCATCATGAGGAATTTATGTGCCCAGCAAGCCTGTCGTGAACCAGCGACCATCAAGCTCAAACATACAAGGAAAGGTGTACCTATCGACCCCAGGTAATTAATTCCCTATCCTTCGGAAAGTCCTTTTTGATCCTGAGCACTATTGCTCCCTCTCATTTAAAAAAATTGAAAATAATATTTGTGAGTTAAAAAAATGAAAAACAATTATGATGTTGCCAATGGTGCATCCCACAAACGTGCAAAATTTTAGTGTGAAATACTTTATATTATGGGCTACACGAAAATAACAAATCTGATAAAACTTAGAGATTAGAAAATATACATACTCAGATCTATAAATTTGTTATTTTTGTGTAGCTCAAAATATAAAGTTTTTAACATTGATATTTTACACGTTAGAGGGATATATCATTAGCTACACTCGGATTTTTTTCAAAAGTTTTTGAAACATATAAATAAGATTTTCGATGAGAAGATGAGAATACTTTGTAATATATGTGGCTTCATCGTGTTCTTCGTGCCTTTCGCCACTAATCCGTGAAGATAGGTCCACAACCCTCATCACTCAACTCCTACTTGGTAAAATTCGATTACTATATTTCATATGTGATGCCAACTTTGAGCAGCTAATCTTTCAGAATGGTTAGTGCCCAAAGCCCCTCCGTCCAGTTATTCCTCAAGAATATATATACATAGTTCACCACTATCTTCTTTAATACCGAGGACTCGATTTTAGCTGTAACATTGGTAGTTTAGATCTCCCCCTCGTCCTCAACTGTTTGGTGAGCAGCCACTCAGGGCGATCAGTTTCAATATCTTCCTCCTCCTCCTTGATGTGCACTGCAATTTGCGTCGGCTTGCATGGGCTTCTGAAACTTCACTGCTCTCAACTGGTTCATTCTACCCGGTGAATAGGCTTTCCTCCTGGACTACTGCAAACTCACCTGGCTCCTCCAATCGTTGTACCATATTGTGCCACGCAGCGGAACATTCGATGCTCCTTTGAGCCAACTCGCCGAGGAGAACCTCTCTTCAGGCACCATATGAGAGATCGGGAGGTACTGGATTAATATGACCACAAAGATGGAGTGAATGGAAGGAATTTTTTCATCAGCCAAGGGAATATTGGGGGAATACCCTGAACTAGCTCTGTATATAGCAGGCCTACGCCTGGGATCCGCCGCACATCATTCTTCTCGAGCAGTGCTATCATTTCACTAATCGACACAATGGGGTCAAGCTCGTACTAGTATCTCTTCTCTTGAACATAGTTTCATGTCGTAATCAGGCTCATCATGACCAGTGCAAAACACAAGGGAATGTATCCACCTTCAGTGAACTTGGACAATATGGACGAGAGGTAGATCAACTCTACGGACCCAAGACGATGTAGAATAACATGGTGAATATATATACATGGATTTTCCATATGAGAAGCATCACGGCGGTCATTCGTTGGGTGGTGATCGACTATGTAGGCTAGGGGAGGAGGGGGCGGAGGGGGGGCATAGGCCCCCCTCCTCAGCCTACATTGTTCATCGTGTTCTTCGTGCCTTTCACCACTAATCCATGAAGATAGGTCCACAACCCTCATCACGCAACTCAAACTTGGTAAAAATCGATCACTATATTTCATATGTGATGCCAACTTTGAGCAGCTAATCTTTCAGAATGGTTAGTGCCTGATAGTCGGCTTTTATGTTTGCAACGGCAACCATAAAAATTATCCATAGGAAGACTCTGTTGGCATCGGCAGTTATGTTTTATGTAGAAATTTTCCATGAAAGTAAAATTTTCTGGTTCATGGTAATTTTATGGTCATCTCATTGCCCGTATTAATACAACTGAGAGAAGCCTTAGTTTTCCACTTCATCGGATGGTTAATCACGCGCAATACTTGCGCCAATATTATACTTTTGAGCCCATAAGTGATCCATATTGCCAACATTTCTATGATATAGCGAGAAACGAGAGAAACAAGAAGTGAAAAAGCAAAGAAAAAACACGATACAAACACTCGATCATCCTGTGTAAACTCTATGGATTGAAGGATTTTCATAAAAATATTGGACGATTCCAATCCCTAGGATTTTTTCTAAGTAATGCCTTTGGATCAAAGGAATGATACCTCCAATTTTTTTATAAATTGCAATCCTACACCGAATTTCATAGGAATTTCAACATCCACTCTAACCTCTTTTTCACACTCATTCACGTAGGATCGAGACACTTTTTCTGTGTTCCATCCAAATGACCATTCCTGCAGTTTCCCTATGTTTTGTAATTTTCTGTTTTGCACATGCAATCCTATCAAATTCTCTAATTCCTCCATTTTCTAATCCTCTGATCCAAAGAAGCTGGGAGCACATCGGGTAAAAAAAACATTAAGGGAGCACACATTTCCTTTTTTTTTGGCATGGTAATACGATTCTCATTGATAAACAAAAGACGAGATACAAAGTATGTATACACCGATCTTACAGATATGAAAAGATAGGATAAACCTATGTGATAAACCAATGCCTATCTATCTTTTTCGGCACCACCGTAGCAGCCACCAAGGAGAAAATAGACAGATCACCTCTTCACCCAAGCTCGACGCGGCTCCATCACTGATCATCAGCTTTTCGGACCTCCAAAGTAGTTTGCCATAGGACAAACTATTGCCGTTGAAAGAATCAGACCGGGGCAGCACGACCCCGGACACGCCATCGAACTTCAGCACTGGCACCCCCGCACAACTGAAAGGACAAGGATGTCGGGGGGTGAATAGGCGATTTAAAACTTTTCTCGTTTAGGCTTGATAATTGCGGAATAAAATTAGATGTTTAAATTAGCAAGCCAACAACCTAAATAAACTAGGTCACCTATGTGCACCAACAACTTATGCTAAGTAAGACAAGCAACAAGGTGATAGCAATAAAGGATACTTCAAGCACGAAGGCTATCACAATGTAAAGTACATAAGTAAAGAGCTCAGGTATAGAAATAACAGAGGCACACGGAGACGACGATGTATTCCCGAGTTCCTCCTTTTTAGGGGAGTACGTCTCGTTGGAGGGGTGTGAGTTTCAAACTCAAGACGCCACAAATGGCCTCACCCTATTCTCCGATGAACCTTGCATAAAAGCTCGGTTCACCTTCCACTATTGATTTCCTTTTGGGCGGAAATCGAGTCCCCTACAACAATCTTGATGCACAGCCCACAAAAGGATTGAGAGCTCCCAAGTGGCCACAAAAGGCCTCAACCGTAACAAAAGGCTTCGAGGGTCCAAAGATCCAAGAGTAACAAGCTCACGAACTTTTACATCCACGAATCCTCGTGGAGAGCACAAACCGATGCACAAAACCAATGGCAAGAATACAAGAAGTGCTCAAGTCCTTCACTTTCAAATCTCACCAAAATCAACTAATGCTTGTGGGGGAGAAGAGAGGAAGAACAAACAAAAACTCAACAAATGAAACTCCAAGATCAAGATCTACTAGGTTCCCCTCACTTAGAGGAGGAATGTATTGGTGGAAATATAGATCTAGATCTCCTCTCTCAAATCTCTCAAAGATATGCAAGAATCATGAGAGGAATTGGGAGATGGGTAAACTTTCCAAGGTCAACAATGGCAAGAGAGAGAGAGGGGAAAATGTGCTTGAGAGGTGGGGAACCGTTGGGGAAGAAGGGCCCCTTAAATAGGACCCCAAAAATCCAACCGTTATGCTCAAAACGCGTACCGGGCTTCACCCGGTACTGCTGTCCAACTGGTAGTACCGGGTCAACTACCGGGTTAAAATCACTCAAAAACAGGAGCGTTCACGCTAACGTAGTACTACCGGACAGCTTGGCCCGGTACTACCGTCCTTGTAAAAACTGCAGAAACACGAATACAAAAACTGGCATAACTTTTGCATACAAACTCCGTTTTTGATGTTCTTGGACTCGTTGGAATCACCACAATGAGCTTTACAAGATCATGCAGAGAAACATCATGGTTCAACATGGGAGGATTAAACCAAATGAGAAAAGGTAAAACATCTCTATTAGAGAACAACCGGTAAATCCTCCAACATCAAGAATTCAACATCTTGTTTGGAATGCTTATTACCGAAACTCTGTTCCGCATGCTTCTGACTCATGTGGATCCTTTTGGTGGAAATCCATAATGAAACTTTCTCCGATTTTTAGAGGAGTGGCTACATGTTCAATTGGCAATGGAAATTCAGTGTTATTCTGGAAAGATGAATGGAACTCGGAAATACTACAGGAGAAGTTTGCCTGTCTCTACACATATGTCATTAATGAAGATATATCATTTTCGGAATTCTTTCAAGCTGAGACAACTGCAGACATCTTCAACCGGCCTCTTTCAATTCAAGCTCATCACGAATGGCAACAGTTACAAGCAGCAACAAATTTTATTCAACCAACAGATGAACCTGATATTTGGACTTATACTTGGGGCAACAATTACACTTCCAAACAGCTATACAAATACTATTTTCGGGACATATCTCCTCCGGCCCCTTTGCTATGGATTTGGAAATCTAAACTCTGGCCTAAACTTAAATTCTTTCTTTGGCTCCTTATGGTTGATAGATTAAACACCAGGAATATGTTAAAGCGCAAGCACTTTAATATTGGACAAAACATATCCAGTGTACTTTGTAATACTGGGCGGGAGGAAACACTACAACATTTATTCTTTGACTGCCCATTTAGCTTATTCTGCTGGACGAAGATTAGCTTCACTTGGAACACCTCGGTGGACAGATTTGACGCCTTTATTCAAGCTAAGTCTGCTTATCAAGGGCCGCTATTCTTGGAATTCTTCACCATTGCGGCTTGGGGTATATGGAAAGAAAGGAACAATCTTATTTTTAATGGCATCACCCCAAGCTTTGATGGGTGGAAAGCTAGAGTAAAAACGGATCTTTCTCTTCTTAGGTTCAGGGTCCCTCAAAACCTGGTTACCAGCATATCTAGTTTTACTGATAGACTTTAGTTCTTGTTACTCTTTGTAATTAAGGTCTGCTGACCTATGTAAAGCTGTGTTATATTAATATACCACAGTAGGAGCCTCTCCTACTGTTTTACTTTCAACCGGTAAATCCTCCAACATCAAGAATCCAGCAAGTTTTTCATCCGGACTCCGTTTTCTATGATCTTGGGTTTGTTTCGAATATAATCACAAGCTTTACAAGATCATGCATATACACATCATAGTTCATCATGTAAGGAGGAAACCACAAGAAGAGAGTTTGACTTCTCTTAGAAAAGACAAACCGCTAAAACCTCCAACATAAAAAACGCAACAAGATATGCATATGAAATCCGTTTTTGATTAACTAGAGCTTGGTATGGAGATGAACACAAGCTCTAAATTCTCATATGGATAAAAACCAAATAAGAAACAAGAAAGATGCTATGCCAAATATGCAAAAGTTTGAGTTCTCCACAAAGATGCGATCAAGTTACTCACTTGAGAGCCCCTCTTGATAGTACGCCGTCTATCCTATAACCCGGTCTCCCACTAATGCCATGAGACCGGTAAAATAGAAACCCTATCAAGATCATACCTTTGCCTTGCGCATTCCACTTGAGATAGATGATGACGATCTTGACTCCCTCAAGTTGGAACACCTTTCTTAATTGTGCTTGCTAGCACATGCTTGATGAAGACTTCTCCAAATACTCCCCAATACTCCATGATGGGAGAGCCTTACTAAGCTCCGTCTTCATGTATCCACTTGCACTTTATCTTCTTCTCTTGATGTATATGATGGCTTGGAGATAAACATGAATGTTCACCCAATCTTCTTTCCAAGCCATGCTTGCAATAAGCTCAACTCTAGATGACCATTCTTCATATAAACCCTTCGATAGAACCTTTGTCATCATATAATCTTCTAGAGTCCAACACATGAACTCCAATCTTTTTCATGGACAAGATCTATAAAGATATCTCAATACAAACATTAGTCCATAGAGATTGTCATTAATTACCAAAACCACACATGAGGGCGCATGCACTTTCAACAACGACGTCGGCGTAGGGAACCAGAACCGTCAGCCTCCATCCACGAACCCACCACAAGGTGCACCATCTTCCAGCTGTTACCAGTGCAGACCACCGTCTGCACGTACTCCTGGACGAATCCTCTCTGCTCCATCATGACGTCGGAGACAACGCCGCAGTAACATGGAGAGAGTAGGAGGAAAACCCATCTGATGGAGTCGCCGCCGCCTCGCCGACACCATCCATGAACCCTACAGACACCGATCTGAAAGATCGGCAAGCACACAGCGCCACCAACTCCGATATGCCGCCATGAAGGACAACGCCGATGTGGGAGAAGAGTTGAGACAGATTTATTTGCCCGGGCGCCGCTCCCATCACCCCAACGACGCACCATGCCAAGAACTTCCTAACCCTAATTACCATGAAAAAACGGGGTCCCCCTCCCTCCTACCGCCGGAGCGGCAAGTGGAAGGAGAGGGGCCCAGCTCTTCCGCGGTGGCCTGCAATGGCGGCGGTGCCAGTGGCCTGCGGCGGCGATGGCGGCTAGGGTAGGAAACGCGAGTCGTCTCGCGAGTCGCCCGATCGCCTTACGAGCGAAGAGTCACACAATTCCTGAAAACAATAATGTGGACTACACAGCCGTACGTACGTAGCATCGCAGGATCTAACGTACGTTTTATTTGTGTTACGGAAACAAAATATAGCAGAGTTCCGAGGACGGTCGCGCGAGCACGGATGCTAGCTAGCTAACCCACGACGGCCATCCGGGGGACGGTCCCGTCGTGGCTCCGGTGGTGGTGAAGACACGGACGCGCTTCATGTTGTGAGAAAAGCGCAGTCTACAGCTCACATATGTAACCAGGTTCTGAAATTTCGGACTAAGATCAAAGCCTAGCTAACAGCAACGCACGCATCACTGAGGAGTGCTCTCGAAGCATTTTTTGATAGATTCAAAAAGGCCATTTATCATGTTCCTGCTCTCTGAGAATCAGGCTCTGGTTCTTGGGTGAGAGAAACAGAAGCTCTATGCAATTTGAGCGTTGACGTGAGTGATGAGTAATAACCTCCGAATGATATATTCCCCTGCCTTGCGTTTAATTATGTAATGACGTCGACGATATAAATCTCATTCCTTCGGACAGGAAAATGTGATTGTTAATCCAAATCTTAGCTCAACATACAACATCCTGCCCTGTACTACTATCTGGGAAGGAACTCTAACGCCTAAAACCCAAAGGCCATTCGTGAAGGAACTCTAACCCTTTGTCTCTCGGAGGAATCGCCCTGGTCCAGGATAAATCATCTTGTCACCTGGCTACGGTTTGATGAAGCGAGCTAATTTTCCGAGCACGCCTCTCAGGTTACGTATGCCAGCTCCTGTCTTGGAGCTCACCATCATCTGCAAGACATACCAGCATTACATCAGAACTATATGATTTTCATTAGTAAATAGGACAGAAGGGATGTGATTCAGGAGCTCACCACTGGCTTTACGACCGACTTGTTCTTTTTCAAGCTCTGCAGTTCAGTAAAATGAGAGAGGTTGCATTAGGCAATGAATCGAAAAGCGGATGGGAGAAAGGGAGGGGGGCTAGGGAGGAAGCGAACCTCTTGGATTTCCATAGCACGGCGAGCAACGTCTATAGGAAAAACCAAATCAGTCTTGGTCAGTACAATCTGGTATGGCGTCTTGTATCTGAAACAGCGTATTTGGATTATATGTGTCAGAACCGAATGTAAAAACACTATATATCTCACCATAAACCTAAACAAATGCTTTCACTGGATGATCAATTTCAGAGCAAAAATACATTACTTTCAGTACAGAATTTTGTTGCAATGACAGCTATGTTTCTTTACTTTTGAAACTTCACACTGACAATGATGTACTACGATTAAGATTACGAAGGAGAAAAACTACTTAACATTATTGCATTAGGAAGAAAAAGAAAACAGATATTTGAAACTTCACACTGATAATGATGTACTACGATAAATATTAAGAAGGAGAAAAAATACTTAACATTATTGCATTAGGAAGAAAAAGGAAAACAGATATGAAGACTGCTTCTGTAAGGATATAAAGATGGATTTAAACAAACCTTTCCATTAGATCTATAAGCTCGTAGTCCAATGGTTTCATTCCACGTTTAGTGTGCACAAGAAGGCACACTCTATCTAGACCAACCCTGTTTGAAACATACTCCTTCACCTACACATTTCAGAGTGCTTGTAAGAACTAAGAATAAACTGTAACCAATAGGCACATGTTAAAGCTTATGTCCTGAAGTGTTAAAAATAAAAACAAGAGATTTCTTTGACATACAGATCCAGTGGTTATATGCAAATCGTCAAGAATACTGTGTGGTAACCAGGAGATAGATAATGTGAAGCGATACTCAGTCCTTGATTTGAAATTGTGTTCAGTTGGACATCCAAACCAGATGCTCATTATGTGTTTAAACAAGAGATCAGCAGCAGCCCTCATAAAACTTGTAAAGCATGAGCTACAGGTATTTCATTACCAATGTACGAGAGAGCTATGCGATCTACAAGTATATTTTTTAGAGCAAAAGGGGGTCATCCCCGGTTCCGTTGAAAAAGTACGAAACCACATAGTCTGAGACACACGGAAGCTACTGATTACTATGGTTATTCCTGTAGAAGTAAAGTTCAAACTACCATATTGCAATAGCTCAGTTTTTGGCTAGCTAGGAACAGGTATAAAACCAATCCCAAGTATCAACAGTATTTACAGTAAAATCCTAAGTACCCGCAAAAATTAAAAAATCCAAGTATTTACAGTAAAATTAGAATTTTATTAAATTACCATAGACACTGAGACCAGATGTCATCAATCCACCAAGTTCAAGCAAGGGATGCGATTTATGATAAATTTATTGTTCAGATTGGATACTTACAAGCTCCTGCCATGACTCTTTAACTTCATCCTTTGCATAAGCAAAACCATATCCAGGCAAATCAACAAGGGATAACTTTGATGCAAGCTTGAAGAAATTTATACTCTGTAATTAAGAAGTAATTTGTAATACATATACACAAATTAACTGTTTGACACCGTATAATTAATTAGAAAAATGAAATGTTTTAATGGTTTATTAAACTTACTTGAGTAAGCCCTGGCTTATCTGATGTTCGCACAATACCCCACTGTCTTGTAAGTGAATTAAGTAGCGAGGATTTCCCAACATTTGATACTCCTTGAATTTAAGTAAGGTAAGAAAACAAAGTTGTTAGGAAGATTTGAAACACTTCAAACAGGGATTTACAGATAGGTTGGATACTATATTTAATTTCAGTTAGGACTACAGACTTCAGACACAGCATCTTCTTCGATGAAAAAATACCAGCATGAAATTTATACAGAAATGCAAAATGATATATCTCCTTTCCAAAGTTTCAAACTCAGTTAGTGTTGGCCTGATGTAACTTGCCATAGTGTAAACTGCACACATAGGTTGTGTGCAGGCTATGGTGTGAACACACACATAGGTTGTGTGCTGGTTGGGGCACATGAGTTGTGTCCTGAGTAGATAGGCATGCTGCAATATGTTTGCAGGAGTTAAGTAGTAGGTGCTAGTATGTTCTAGAGTACTATTTATATGTAATTCTTAGGCTGTAAGATAGGGTAGCAATAGAAAGCAGTATAAGCCTCTAGAATGCGGTAGCACCGACCTTGAACCCTCTATATAAGGAGAGACACCCTATATGGAGGGAAGCAAGTTGCAAGCCAAGGTCCTAGCATAGGTTGCTGAGGGCAAGCATAGGTTGCTAAGGTTTGCCAGCATTTGTTGTTGTGGTGTAGCATTTGTTGCTGCACAGTAGGCATAGGTTGCCAAGCTTGTAGGCATTCGTTGCCTGTGTAGTATAGCATTCCTTGCTACAAAATCTAATAGAAAAGGAAGGCATCTGTTGCCTGAAAACTGCCGTGCTCCTCTGTAGTGCTAGTCCCCTGTTTTCCTCAGTTGCTAGAGAGAGAACAAAGAGAAGAGAGAACAGAGAGGGAACACCTAAGAGTTAGGTGCCTATATGTTCAACTGACATGAAGAAAAGGAATAGACAAAAGTAGCAGTACTAAATGAGGTCAGCACTCAGCAGGACACAAGATGGCTGAAATTGACTACAAAATGTCAATGCGTAATTCTCCATCATTGTTTAGTGAGATAATTTCAGTGAACCAGCAAAACAAAAAAATTGAATGCAAAATGTGTTCCACTATTTGCTACACATAGCAGGGGATACACGTAGAATGATCTAACCTATACTGCATCCAGACACAGTGCATCAAAATGATACAATTGTAAAAATTGGGAAGGGAAGATGGAACTAATATCATAAATTCTTTCCTAGGACGTTACCTGCAAATGCTATCTCTGGAAGTGTAGGAGGAGGGAATGATGATGCGATCTTTGCAGCGGCAAAGAAGTCTAACTTATTTCTGAACACCTGTTGATAATTTGTTGTGACTTGTGAGGACCAATCACTAAAGTGGGTTGAAAAATCAACAGCATACAATATAAAACCGAAAATCATATAGTACCAGGAAATAACTACAGAAAACAAAAGAATAATACAATTTTCTGCGCTGTATGTTATCTTTCTTACACTGTCTTCTATTCGGTCACGTTCAGTTCTGGTTGAGAAGGGGACATTATCCAGAGGAGCAGAAAGCTTGGTATTGTAGCCAGCATTTTTTATGTCGATTAGACGCCTACGACCTAGTAGCTGCAAAGAACAGTGAAATGATGTTAGATATGCATTCAAAGAGCAAAAGAGTCAAACAGGGGTATTAGGAGGTAATATTTTTTACATTATCTTCAACATATGAAAGGATTGAAGAACTTGGCTGCACATCGCGAAATTTAGCATTTATGGACATTTCAGTCTCTTCAGGTTCAGGTGTACTCTTTTCTGGAATCTTCTCTGTTGTGCAAACTAAAAAGGAAGGAAGATGTAGATATTAAAACGGAATTATCAGATTTATAATTAGAGTAAGTAAAATAAAAAGTGGGTGATACACTAAGAAGTTCAAAGAAAAAATTGTACTAAGGAAACAATCAAAATACGTAGCAAATTTGTGATGTTATCAGTTGAAAGAAGAGCGTCTTTGAATTAACAATGCTATGCAATAAAGCATGCATAGATACTTCTAAAAGGGAGATATGGAATAGACTGTATACAACCAGAACTTGTAAATGGTTCCAGTGCGTATGCATTTTTTATCCTAGTTTCTTCAAATATTCCTTAGCTTTTTAAGAAAGGCCTATGATCATAATATATAGTTATTCAAACTTTACGGGATATCACTAAGCATATTCATATTTAGCAGTATACATAGGTAGCACTACTGTTTTGATAGCCCGAGCTCTATACTGCAGTTAAGATAAGATATTTAAAGCACTAACGCTATTTTCAGGGGCAGAGAAAGAAACTATCCATTAGAGGTTGCCATTTTACTAACACAGGTTTGAGGGGCCGTGTACATGAAATATGGTGTACATATGTATAAATGAATCCTCTGCACTAACATTTGTAAGATAGCATACGTACCATCTTGTTTAGGAGTTGCGTCCTCAATTCGTTTGTTTGATGTGTCATAACGATCTAGTTTCATCCGTTTTCTCTTCTTAGGAGGAGCAATTTCCTCGGAGTCAGAAACTGAATCCTTCCTAAAGACCCTGAGTTTCTTCCCAGTCTTGTCCAGCACTCGAGTAGGACGAGCACGGGGCTTCTCTTCAGTAATCTGGCCCGAATCATCAGCCTTCCTGCTTCCTGCAGCATGCTCATCCAAATCGGAATCATTCCAGCGATCAACTCTGACATCTTTGTCAGATTTCTTCCACTTGGAGGCTTGCGAACTCATGCAGACCATCGACCGACCCTTGTCCCCTCTACTTGTACCAGAAAACTTGCTGCTACTCCTTCCGACTGAACGAAAGCCATCCTCTCCTGTGCTTCGAGGCTTAAATCTATCGCCTTCCCCTCTACTTCTACCGGAAACATTGCTGCTACTCCTTCTCATTGGTCGGAATTCACCGCCTTCTGATCTCCGAGGCTTGAATCCATCGCCTTCCGATCCCCGAGGCTTGAATCCATCGCCTTCTGATCTCCGAGGCCTAAATCCATCACCTTCTCTAGCAGAAAACTTCCCACGGGTATCGGTGGAAGGGTACTTTCTGGGCATCCTTGGTTTCGAATACGATGCATCATTGGCACCACCGTACCCAGAATCACGATCATCGTTCCTCTTCCTTTTGTAATCCCCTTGAGACCCTGCCTCGCTCCGCCACCTCTTCTGCTCCATCCCTCCGCGCCCGTGCCCATCGCGCTCTTCTCTGTTCCCTCCATTGTCCCGACCACCAGACCTAGCTCCACCTCCCCCTTTCGCATCGTCCCTCCTGTTTCTCATCTTCCCACCGGCCATCCCAGTCCCGCCGCCGCCGCCCAAGTTCCTCCTGGCGCTCAACTGGCTCGCCGTGCTCGGCTGCTGCCACTTCAACCGGACACGGAGCGGCATTTCTCCCGACTAAACTCACCTGCACAGAAATCACAGCAGGTTGGACGCTCTGGCCGTCTCAGAGCATGCGCGCGCGCATGCACGGAAGGTGTTCGGAGGAAGAAGCGATGGCTGCTGCGGGCGGGGGGGCGCGAATAGAATAGTGGAAGAGGGGAGACGTAGCGGCGCGCTCACCTGGCGCGGTGGACGGAGGCCGTGTTGCTGTCGCGCCGGGCGGAGGCGGCGGCGGAGGGGCGGCGCGGAGGCGTTGGCGAGAGCGGCCGGTGCCAGGACGAACTGGACAGAGGCGCGTGTGCTACGGCGTTGGGCTTTCTTTGGAACGTTCGATGCGAATCCGACGGTGCAAATGGGTTGTTGCGGCGAGGCTCTTTGGGCCTTAGTAGTTCCGAAATACATGGGCTGGAATAAAATGGGCCGCCAATTCTCGGGGTGTTATTTGTTTTGAATAATATTCATTCCGGTAATTTCGAACAGTTTGAAAAGTTTAAATATTTTCTTCCACTTATTAGAAGTCCTGGCTTTGTGTAAAGTCAAGAAAACAGTTTGACCAAGGTCATAGAGAAGTGTTCATATCTACGACATCAAGTATACGGTATGAAAATATATTATATGATGTATGAAACAAATTTGATGTTGTATATTGGGTTAATCTTTCCTCAAATGGTGGTTTTAAAGTTCATAAGGGGTTTTCCTCTAGGAAGAGACTACCAAAGATGAGAATGGATGGAAATTTGGAAGACTAAAATAACCATAGAAACATGTGCAAACCATAGAAACAGCACTTCATGACTTTCAGCATTTTTTGCTTATATAAAATGCAACTTTTGAACCGTGTGTTAAAATTACAAACCATTTGTACTATTGTGTTTTCTACGGCAATGTCTTGAAAACGACTTTTGGTGTATACATGTGCAGTTATTTTGTGTGATGGAGATGCTTCATGATTGTGCGCTCTGAAGGCAATGATATACCCAATATTGTCTTCCACGATTGCACATCCTCCCATTTCATTTTCCACATAGTGCAGGTGCTAGTTGAAGGTGCCACATGATAATGCTACCTTGACACACATTTAATCGACTTTGTTCAAATTGATTACGTTTTGATAAGTACCTAGAAATTTAGGCTAAAAAAGAGGTAGGAAGAAATAAAGAAAACCAGAGAAACCTTGGGACTCATGAAGGAACTCCATAGAGAACTCGAACGTTAGGGCAACATGAAGAAAAGAGGATTCTACAAGGCACAACCGAGCAAGGTCTGAGATGGAAGAAGTCGGGTTCTGCCCGGCGACAATATGAATTCGACTCTGACACGAAGATTAAAGCAAATTCGAACAAGACACAGAAACATATCAAATGCGATAAGAAGATTCAGTAGAGTCCACATGCCTAATTTAGAATAGAAGTTGAATTTGAATTCAAACATTGTAAACACATTAAACTTGTAATCCATACCTTTTTGCGGGAAAAACATCCGATCTATTTCATCAACTGTCACGACAGACCAAGTACACTACTAGTAAAATTACATCAAGGTCTGTAGACCACCTAGTGACGACTACAAACACTAGAGCGAGCCGAAGGAGTGGCACTATCATCACCCCTCCCTTACTAGAGCCAGGCAAACCTTGTTACAGTAGAAAGTCTATAAGTCATCATTGATGGGTTCGTAGCATAGAAAACAAAAAATTTCCTACGGTAAAAACATCCAAGACACCAAGATCTAATCTAGTGGATGTAAGCAACGGGTAGAATCAAGTTCCAAAAGAACTCACCCTCGAAGACCGAAAGCATTTCGAGAATGATTCTCGTGGACGGTGTAGTCGATCACTTGCCGATCTCAAGATCGCGAAGACGAACGCTGCAACGGGCAGCGTTTCCGTACTCGGTCACACGTACAGCTTGATGACGACCTCCATTCCCTCGTTCCAGCGGGGCAGTGGAAGTAGAGGATCCACCGGAAGTCCAACAACACGACGGCGTGGTGTGGTGGAGAAACTATTTCTGCAGGGCTTCACCTAAGCCATGTTTTTTCGGTGGAGCAGCGGGAAGAGGAACAAGTGGACAAGTGAAGAACTAGTGAGAGGAGCACCACAACTCAATATATAGGAGAGAGGAGGCAGCAGCTCCTTTGGGGATGCGCCAGCCCAAAAAGATGCCCCCATATTATCCCTCTTAATGTGAGTGGTAACTCCATTTTAACTCACTAGAAACTTCCTCTTAATTTGGTAGAAACCCCCACTCATAATTCCAAGAGTTTTTCTCCCATAAATGAATAAAACATTTTTAATTCTTTTATTTGAGATTTAATATTTGCTGATTCTTTTAATCAACAAACATTAACACTTACCCCCTTGAACTATTTCAATAATACCCGAAACAATTTCGGTGCTGTCCAAACTTTTCTCCAATATTCTGTATCCTCTCAAAGCGTCGGCAAACCTTAAGTGTGTCACCCTACGGTTCGTGAATAATGTAGACATGATCGAGACACCTCTCTGATCAATAGTCAACAGCGGGATCTGGAGATCCGTAATGACTCCTACACATTCAACGATGAATCTTGTGATCGCGTGAACCATAAACGTCGTAACCAATTCCTTTTGTCTCGCGATATTTTACTTGTCTGAGATCCGATCATCGGTATCGACCATACCTAGTTCAATCTCGTCACCTGACAAGTACTATTTTCTCATTTCCGTGATATGACATCCTTGTGACCTAGTCACGTGCTTGCAAGCGGTGTCGATGTGATATCACCGAGAGGGCCCAGAGTATATCTCTCCGTCATCTGGATGGACAAATCCCACTCTTGATCCATGAGGCTCAACTAATACTTTCAGTGTACCCAATGCCACCTTTATAATCATCCTTTCACGGTGTGACGTTTGATGTCATCAAAGTACTCATCCGGTGTTAGTGATTGACATGATCTCATGGTCTAAGGATTATAGTTACTTCGTATGTGAATGATATAACAATGTAAACTCACTAGTACAGAAAAGCCTACCAGTGACGCACGGAAAATAGCTACTGCTGACGGGCTTCCGCCCGTCAGCGCTATTTCGTCAGTGGTAACGAGTTACCACTGACGGGCGGCGTGCGCGTCAGCGGTAGCGATGTTACCACTGACGTGCGGCTATTGCGCACGTCAGTGGTATTGTCACTACCACTGACGCACAAGCCGCCCGTCAGTGATAGCTCAGCGACGCACGCCAGCGGTTGTCCGCCTGAATATACAACGTCCGTCAGCAGTACCCCGTGCCATGTGTCAGTGCTATAATTTTCTGATTTTTTTCTGCCCCACGTATATATACGCGTATGCATGTGGCAAATACATTATAAATTCATAGTATGAATAATTAAGTAGTACAAACAGACAAGTGGACAAATTGGTAGTTGGTGTTCACCGATCACGCATGCATTACGAACCGACAAATATACCACAAAGTGATCAAATATAAAATTGTATCACTCACAAATACATCTCGAGAGTCGATAGTTTAAACTTGCAAAGGTTTCAAAAGCAAGTAGTGTCATCTAAACTACAGCCACATACAAGAGAGTGCCAATAACGATGAGTAAGAAGGTGATGACGACGAAGTTGGACTTCATCCGTTTCTCCCTCTCTTCCTCTAGCCGGTGGTTCAACCACCCAGCTTCCGCCTCGGCTTTAGTCATGTAGCCCTTGTAGCTGTTGCCCTTGAACTTGTTCACTTGATTCACACAGTCTTCCCACTCATCATAGACCCCTGAAACCCTACCTTTGTACACCACGTACCACATCTCTCTGTACATAAGACACAAATAAAAGTGTTAGTCAAATAAAAGCAAGAGTTTTAATTAAGGAAAAAGACAAGACAAAACAAAGAGGATTGGATTTATGCCTCATACTTTGAAGTGTGGTTTACGCCAAATTACAGGGATGGAGTGAGCGAGCCAAGTAGGATGCATGAAATGCTATGTTCATGCATATTACAAGGATCGCAAGCACCATCCCTGTATCACGTAGTGCCACAACATTTTAATCATCGGCATTTAAAAGTAGATGAAACGAAACAAGTTCAAACGAAGCAAGAGTTATAAGAAAGACCAAAGCAAACGGAAATGATTCGGATTTGTGCCTCATATTTAGGTCAGACACACACAAGCAACCCTCAAAACTCCGTTGAGCCAAGTAGGATGCACACAGCTTATACTTGTGCATATCACAAGGCTCAACGGAGCTTGAGGGTATCACGTAGTGGGTCACAATATTTTAATCATCGGCATTCTAAAAACGAACACATATTACAGAGATGGTGCCTCATACTTAGAAGTGACGCACACAGGCTTCAGAGAGGGAGCCAGTGAGCCAAGTAGGATGCACGAGATGTGTCTACTCGTGCATATCACAAGGCTCACTTGCCCCGCCCCTGGATCACATTGTGTCACAACATTTTTAATCATCGGCATTCTAGATAATACATAACTATAAACAATAATATGGTGCCTCATACTTAGAAGTGACACACAGGCTTCAGGGATGGAGCCAGCGAGCCAAGTAGGATGCACAAGATGTGTGTACTCGTGCATATCACAAGGCTCGCTAGCCCCACCCATGGATCACACGGTGTCACAACATTTTAATCATCGGCATTCTAGAGAATACAAAATTATAAACAAGAATGAATTGGAACATGTCTGCAATAATCAGAAGCAACATAATTAACTAAGCATGCATGCATGATTCATAACCCTGAATATATAGCATTCACTAGTAGGGATATAGTTTACGAACACTGATTAATTGTTGCTCAACTTCTCTTCTTCAACGGCGGGAAAGGGAGACCACCCTCTAATGAGTGGAATAGCCTGTCATCACCCGACAGTCTTATGCGCCTTTCTATCTCGGCGTTAGGTGGTGTGTTAGGACCGAAGTGGAAATCCCCTTCTTTCTCTAGGACATCATGGATGATGATTCGCGCGATCATCTTCTGGATGTGACGGAACTCATCTCTGATATCAGCATCAGTGATGTCCATCAGTCTCTCGCACCATTTGTTGACATCACCTATAAATTGCTGGCGTCGTTGATACGTCAAGAACCACTGCATTTGATAGATGAGGTACCATGCCTCCATCCTACTGTTTGAATCCTGCTTGATGCAGGGGAAGTACGTTCTGTGGGAGAACTAAAACTTTCCTTCATAATCCTTTTTTAAATCCGACCACCCTTTAAGGCGTAGCCGTTTAGAGCATCATTCAGAACAACCTTGATGTAGGTGTAGTCCCTAGTAGTCCCCTCGCAATAACGATCCCCGCTATCGAGATACACGGCAGTCGAATCTTGCATCTCCAGCCAGATGAGGGTGCCGTGTGTGTCTCTACGCAAAAAAGTTTAAAGAGACCATGCATCATCCTCAAATTCACTATTGTAGATGCAAATTTAACGATGGAAATCTACGGAAGCATGTTATGGCGGCTAGGACTGATCGACTTACTTGGGAAAGCAAGGCAGGAGAAAGATGCAGTTGGAACTATTCGTGAGGAAGAGATCTCTGAGGTACTGTGTCGCGCTTGCCTTACCCCTAGGGTTGGTCAGGAACGACTCTTGCATATAGTAGGGGTCAACTATCACGAGGTCCTAGATATCATCCATTTTGATCTGGTGCGCCATCTTGAGCGCAACAAGGCGGACCATCGATGGATGGAGCGGGTGCATATGGAACACTCCGAAGATGTCATCAAATCTCACGAAGAGCAGGTCTCCGTGTAGCGGGCCTCCGTGTTCTGCTTCAGTGACAAAGCCCAAGCCCTCTGGTACCTTTGCAATAAAAACCGGGAATGTCGGATCTTTTTCCTTGAGAAGATTCTTCTCCGCAAGAAGAACAACCTCATGTAGCTCCAATAGATCCCCAGTCAACTTTTCCACCAACTCGTCCGGCAGGATTAATTCACCCAAGTGATGTGTCTTATGCCAGTTGTTGATGGATATCTTGTCCACAAACGGGGATTGTTGTGTCTTCGAGTCGTCCAAGGCATGTTTTTGCTTATATCTTTTCCGTGCCTTCTTAGGCTTCTTCGGCAGCGCATCTTCTGACGTATCATGGTTTTGCAAAATAGGCGTCACATTGCTGATCGAGTTGCCGTAGCCGTAGCCGATCATGGGGGGAGGCCCTTGTTTGCCTCTCTTCATCCAAGTCTCGGCGAACTCACAGATCTTAGGAAAGAGGGAGTCGAACGTCTTTGTCACGTCATTTTCGATGGACGCCTGCATCGAATCAATCGGATCCTCACCTCCTTGCCTTGAACCCCCGGCTTCTCCTACTACCCCTAAACCCCCGGCTTCATCGTTGTCAGCCATGTCCGTGCTAACAATAAAACCTCGTAGTTAGTAAAACAAATGTAAGTAAATTTCACTAAAGTATTAAATATTCACTAAAGCATTTAAAACCATTTAAGCATTTAAAAACCACTTAAGCATTTTAAAAACCACTAAAAGCATTTAAAAACCACTTAAGCATTTTAAAAATCACTAAAAGCATTTAAAATTCACTAATTATTTAATATCCACGAGGCACTTGAGATTGCCGGAATGTTATTTAACTTTCATTCCGGCAAATCTTGGGTACTCCATATCTTTTTTTTTACAAGTCATGCCGAAATTCACGAAAAATTTCGGCATGACCTTTGCTAAAAATATGATATATGGAGTACCCGAAATTTGCCGGAACGGAAGTTAATCGACATTCCGGCAATCTCAAGGGCCTCATGGGTACCTGCAGACATACACAAATCACCACAACATCATCATCACCACCACAAATCATGGGACTCATTCCACCACCACCACATCATCGAAACCAACCACAAATCATTTTAAAAATTCAAACCCCGGCCGGCATCTCTGACCAGCAGCATACACAAATCACAAGAGTATCATCACCACCACCACAACATCATCGACAAATCTCACCTGAAACTGGATCATAACAATTTGATTATTGCTCAGAAATTTACAAATAAAGTATCAAAATGATCACAAAACTATAATCTACCTCTTTGTATCAAATTCATGTTCAGACTTAATAGTAGACTCAAAAAATCTAACCACTAACATAATCGACAAATCTCACAAATTTTTGTAGCTACCTATCTGAACTAAACCTAAACAGTAGCAAAAAATTGAACTAACTAAACCTAAACAGTAGCTAAACCTAAACCTATTTGAACTAATTGAAATTCAAATAACCTAAACCTATTTAAACTAATTGAAATTCAAAACAGTAGCTAAAATAACTAAAATTGAAGAACTATAATATACACAATTTTCAAACAAATTCCTTAGTGGCAGAACATGAATTTGACAAGTTTTTAGTATACAAATTTCTTATTGGCATTTTCACAAACACGTTTGCTGTAGGAACGGAGAGGGGGTGGAGAACCACGCGAGATCGAACCTGCAGGAACGGAGAGGCACCGAGGAAGAGGAGGGCGGTGGCGTGGGTGCTCGCGTCCTCGACGGCGTCGGCGCTCAGGGCCGTGGACGTTGTCGGCGCTCGCGGACGGCGGAGGCGTCGGGCCCGTGACGGCGGAGGCTCGGGGCAGAGGGGGCGCGGGAGGAGTGAGAGGAGAGGAGGAGGCGCGAGATGCGGCCGTGGACGGCGGAGGCGCGAGAGGAGGCCTGCGGCGAGGGGGCAGAGAGGGGCGGCGGCGCTCGGGGAGAGAGAGGCGTCGCGCGTGGGTGTGTTCAAATCGATTTGGGGGAGATTTGGCACGCTCACGCGCGAGGACGAAGGGTTAAGTGGTACCCGACGTACCGCTGACGGACGGCCTTTGGCGCGCGTCAGTGGTACGTTTGGCACCACTGACGGCCGTCCGGTTGTGCGCGTCAGCAGTACAGAGTACCACTGAAGGTCGTTAGGGCGCGCGTCAGCAGTACTACTACCACTGACTGTCCCTAACGGCGTCCGTCAATGGTAATTTTTTTCTTTTTCTTGTTTTAATTTGTTTTCCTTATTCTTTTGTTGTTTTGCATATAATAAGTGCGTCATCGATTCTTAAATTGAAAGATACATATAATAAGTGTGTTATCGAGTATTATTTGATCGATTCAAGTCTGTATTTGTACAAAAGAGAGATATAGTTTCGCCGCACATTGAATATTCGTTGATCGATCGATACAAGTTGCATGTAGTTGTACAAAAGAGAGAAGATACATGCATAGTCTCGCCGCACACATCGAATATTAGTTGATCGATACAAACATGCGCATAATTATACAAAAATATGTGTTGATCGATAGAAGTAATTATACAAAAGAGAGTACATGCATTTAGTTTCTCAGCGTTTAACAATCTTTTTGCCTTCTTTTGTCACTGTTGAATAGTTTAGCCCCACATCATGACTTCTTCTTTTGAACGGATAGTGTGGTTCTGCTTCTTCTCGTGGTGTATCTTGTTGACTCGTCGACGTCTTCATCTTCTATATTTGGTTCACCGTACATGTCGAAGTCTTCCTCGTTGGCGACTCCATCCACTCCGACGATGTTCCTTTTGCCTCTCCTCACGACAACACGGCTAGGCCGTGCCGGGTCGGTTATGAAGAAGCATTGGGACACGTGCTTAGCCAATACCCATGGCTCATTTTGTGCGGTGATGTTCACGCTTGTTGAAGTGTCGGCTTCAGGCATAACCATGGTGGTGAAGTATCGGTCTTCTTCAATGCTCGATCTCCTTGCCCATCTGACACGGAACATCGATACCTTCTCTCCAGAGTAGTTAAGCTCCCAGATCTCCTCGATCCTTCCGTAGTATCTTAACTTCACGTTACCGGTGTAGGCTTCCATCGTTACCCCTGAGTTTTGATAATCTGATTTCTTGTCCTTCTCCTCAGTGTAGAATGTGAAGCCGTTCATATCATATGATTGAAATGTCGCGAGGTTGGGCACGGGGCCATGTGCCAAGGCGTATAAGAGTTTACCATTCGTGCTATCCATTGGCGGGGGATTAGCGACAAGGTCATCTTTGAACCAACACAAGAAAGAGGAGTTGTGCTCTCTGATTATTTCCCTTTCGGTCCTCTGCTTGCCCTTGTCAGTGTACTTCTTCCTAATGATGTTTTTGTGCTTTTCCAACCAAGGATCGACCATTTCAAGGTGTTGTAGAGCTATCAAGTTTGCCCTGTTAAAGTCGACGTGTCGATTGTCATAGTCCACATGCAATTCCTTCCGGCCAGATTTGTGACCTACTCCCTCGAGCCTGCCAAGGTGCTTGTTCCTGGGCAAGCCAACAGGGTGCTCGACGTCCATATAGTTTGTGCAGAAAGAGATGCACTCCTCGGTGAGAAAGCCCTGAACGATGCTTTCATCTGGACGGGCCCTGTTACGAACAAAAAACCTTTAATGACCCCATTCATCCTTTCAAATGCCAGCATGTTGTGCAGGAATAGCGGCCCGAGATGCTTGATATCATCCACGATATGGACCAACAGATGCACACAAACGTCAAAGAACGCGAGCGGAAAGTAAATCTCAAGCTCGCACAGTATCACAACGATCTCTTCCTGCAGCCTTGAGAGTTGCTTCATGGTGATCGACTTTCGAGAGATCATGTCGAAGAAGTTGCAGAGGCCAAAAAGGGTTTCACGTACGTGCTTGTCCATTATCCCTCTGATCGCAACCGGAAATATCTGCGTCATCATCACGTGACAGTCATGAGAATTCATCCCGCTGAATCTTTTTTTCTTCGGGTCTAGATATCTGCTTATAAGCCCCGAGTAACCCAAAGGCACTTTGACTCCTAGAAGGCACTTGATGAATTGTTCGATCTCGTTCGGACTGAGAGTGAAGCAGGAGGGGGGGGGCAGTAATAGTCATTCCTCTTAACCCTTTTGGCCTTGTGACCGCCTGTCTCCTCATCTGACTGGTCACCCCCATTATTCGGGCGTCCCCCCTGAAGCTCTTCCCTGATTCCCAGAAATATCAGGTCGCCTCTTGCTTTTGGCCCATCTTTTGTCCTCTCTGGCATGTTGAGCAAAGTGCCAAACAAAGCCTCGTACACATTCTTCGTGATATGCATTAGATCAAGGCAATGAGGCGTACCGAGGATTTTCCAGCACGACAAGTCCCAAAACGGACACTTCGTTTTCCATACATTCAGGAGCGGTTGTGTTGCCTTTTGCTTCTTTCCCGGCGCTGGGCACTGTTACCAAGCATTCAGCAACTCGTAGATTTCTTCGCTGCACCTCATATGTGGTTTGTCCCGGAGCTCATCTTTGCCGTTGAAAAGGTCTCCACGCCTTCTCCACGCGTCATCCGGGTCTAGCCACCTTCGGTGCCCCATGTACACGGTTTTTGAAGACCCGGTATCTCTTGGAAGCTGGAGAAACGTCGGATCATCTATGCACCTCACACATCCGTAATGCCCGTGGGTCACCTGGGCTGCGACATATCCGGAGCGGGGCAAGTCGTGCACCGTACAAAGCAAGGCTGCTCTCATAGGGAAATATTCTTCCTCGACGGCGTCCCATGTCCTGACCCCTTCCTCAGCCCATAACGTGTCTAACTCATCTTTCAGCAGCTTCAGATACATGTTGATGTTGATGCCTGGTTGTTTCGGTCCTTGAATTAGCATGCTCATGTGTATATACTTCCTTTTCATGCACAACCAGGGGGGAGGTTGTATATCCACACAAACACGGGCCATGTGCTATGCGTGCTGCTCTGGTTGCCAAACGGATTGAGTCCGTCAGTGCTCACACCCAACCTGATGTTCCTTGGGTCTGCCGCGAAATTTTTGTATTCACAGTCTAGTGCTTTCCACTGTGCTGCATCCGAAGGGTGTGTCAGCCGTTTTGGCTTGTCGACGGTCTGCTTTGGATCTTGCATCATTGCCTTCTTTTTGTCATCGTGCCATCGCATTAGCCTTGCTTCCTTTCGGTCCGCGAAATACCGCTGCAGACGGGGAATGAGCGGAAAATACCACACAACCTTGCGAGGAGCTGTCTTCCGGCCTATCTTGTACCGATCAGCCTTGCACACAGGACATTTGGTCTTCTCTGTGTCGTCCTCCCGATAAATGTAGCAATCATTGATGCACACGTGGTATTTTATGTGCGGTAGATAAAAGGGGCACATGACTTTCTTGGCCTCGTTTAGACTCTTTGGACACTTGTTGTTCTGGGGAAGGATATTGTGCCAGTATTGCAGACTAGCCTCGACGCTTACGTCGCTCAAATTGTATTTTGCCTTCATCTGCAGAACATCGAGCGCTACTTTCGACCGGGAGTCCTCGCAACCAGCATACAACGGAGTATTCGAGTCTATGTCTAGTTGCGCCAGCTTAGATTGCTCTTTAGCAGCACCTCTGGAGGTAGTCGTCTTCTTAAGAAGCAGTTCTCGAACGTGAGGGTCCCGCACGACTAAAGTTAGAGGTGTCTGCGTGACCTCGTCTGACGTTACACCATCGTCGTCGTCCTCTCCACCATCATCATGTGTGGGAGGCTCTTCGCCATCTTGCCCGTCATCATGATCACCGCCTTCCTGATGATCATGTGCTGCTGCCGCCGCCTCAACGACTTCATCTTCTTCATCATCATCTATCCACTGAGTATAGCCATCCATGAAACCATGCCTCAGCAGGTGCTCTTGCAATTTTCCGGAAAAGGGGCTGAGCCATTCATGTAGTTTGCATTTTCGACACGGACACAAGATATCTTTCAATTTATTTTGAAACATGTCTTCCGTCGCGCGTTGCAAATATCTATCCACCACCATTTCGCCCATAATGACCATCTTGTCGCCTGCACGCGGTGTACATTTATTAGGACCATGCATCATGCATATATATCGGTGAAAAATTTCGGCATGACCTTCCTACAAATAGGACCAAGTGGAGTGCCAAAATTTGCCGAAACTGAAATAAATCAACATTTCGGCATACTTCGGCAACTCATTTTCTTAAAATTTCATACACAACACAAGTTTACGTGCATATATATGCATCATGCATCCGGAAAAATTGCGCGATCGTCCATCAAAATTTCACATATAAATTTCCATCGCGATCATTTTTATCCTTTTTAGTCACATTAGCAACGATAAGCACACGCCACAAGAGAACCGAGGCGACGGAGAATGGATAGAGAGGAGTATAGTGGTAGATCTAGATCCACATGACAAAGAGGTGTGTGTGTGTTTTTTTTGGTAGATCTTGATGTGGGAGGAGAGATTAGGTTAGATCTAACAAATTATGTAGGTTTTGTCGGTAAAAAAGGCAGGAGGACATGGGGGAAAGAGCCATTAAGGGAAGGGGTTCGAGCTAGTAAGAAGGGGTGAAATGAAGTGCAGTGAAGAGAGTGGTAGGTGGCTGGTCGGGCACGTGTGGATAAAATGCCAAGTTACCACTGACGGACCATCCTATGCGTGCGTCAGTAGTACATATGACAACACTGACGCACGGTCTACTATACCCGTCAGTGGTAAGTGGGTCCCGCTAGGGAGTCGTACCCCTGACTGGCGCACCAGTGCGTGCGTCAGTGGTAACCCACAGACCACTGACGCACGGTAATTCCGACCGTCAGCGGTACGCCTTCCCGCGCTACAGTAGCTGGACCCACTTATCACTGACGGGTATAATAGGACATGCGTCAGTGGTATTTCTCCACTGCTGACGCGCCGTTAATTTGCACGTCAGTGCTATAGCACTGACGCATGCATGTTTTGCCCGTCAGTGATGGGCTCGCATCTATAAGCTTTTCCCTACTAGTGACTAAATGACTTGATCGCATTGCTATACTATCTTTGGGTGTGTTCATCACATCATTCTCCTAATGACGTGATCCCGTTATCAACAACATCCAATGTTCATGGTCAGGAAACCTTGATTATCAGTTAATCAACGAGCTAGTTAAACGAGAGGCTTTACTAGGAACTCTTACTTGTTTATTAGTCACACATGTATCAACGTTCCGATTAATACAATTCTAGCATGAGAAATAAACCTTTATCATAAACATGGAATAAGATAATAACCATTTTATTATTGCCTCTCGGGCATATTCCTTTCAATCATGCTAACACCCCACAGTTCTGGCGCAACAGAACAAAACCGTCGTCGATGAAGAGAAGCGTAGATCGGAAAGATCCAACTTGTAGGCACACGAATATCGATGAACTAATATCAGATCTAAGGGAATCCATCAAAGACAAATGCCGGGTAAATCCCGTGAGATCCAACGGAGTCATACCTCAACATGCCCCCCCCCCCCGACAATGCTTGGTGCAGCGCCAAGACGGAGGTAGGTGAAGAGAACCTTATTCGATCTTTAGAAAGTTGTTGCCTCACTTTCTTGAGTGGGAGAAAAACCCTAACAAACACAAAAAGTACCTAAACTTTACAAAGCCCTCCCACCGACAACAACAAGGTTCCACCGCGCATCCATGGCCGTAAGGCCACGAAACCATGATCTCCTGGTCAGAAGAGTTATACACGAAGCGGTACGTGAGACGTTGAGCTCCATACCTTGCACGACAACATCAACCGCCCCATATATTTGTGAGAGTGATTGCCGTTGACTCAAGCAAATTAAACCAACCCAAACTTTCAATACTCCCTCCGTTATTGATGTAAGGTGTATATATTTTTGAAGAAAAAATCATAGTAGTAAGGTGTATTTTCTATTTATGAACAATTTGACCCATCAAAAAATGAGACCTAGTCTCAAAATAGGAATTTCCCATATTTTATTCATTTTGTGCCTATTAAGAACTCATCTCTCGTGATATTTTCCAGAAAAAATGAGTTTACTGTTTGCAAGATACCCATGTCTTAATATTCTGTAGAAAACTATACATAATATATTCAGAAACAGAGGGAGTACAATCTAATTTTTACCTGACACATATTTTTTTTTAGAAAAGGAGCACCCCCCAGCCTCTGCATCGGAGTCATGCATACGGCATTTTATTGCAAAAGTTCAACAAAGTATTCAGATTATTACCAAACGAAAATAGAAGGTTGCAACATTGTGTTCGTGTTTACCTTACACATTTGTTCTTCCTTTCGTTTTTTGCCGTGATTTCGACCGTCTACGAAAACCAAGTTAGATACGAGCGGGTCGATCTGGTTCTATCCATAGCTACCAAAAGCCCTAATGGGTCCCTCTCGGGCGAGTTGAGTTTCAGATCTAAAGTAGCCGGCCGGTAGACGGTCTCGTTGTGTATGACCAACAACACGTGTTGACGCACATCCCGCTGTGTTCGTGTGCAAACTGCAAACACTTTGCTCCCTCTAATGTTACAAGTTCCTTGCGGTAAAATTCAGTGGGAACGAAAAAATAGTTAGAATCATCATAAGATAAAGATACGATACCTAGTCCGATATGGTTATGATACCGATCGAACCTGCCTACTCTAAACTTTGGCCTCGTTTTGGACCTTTTGGTGCTCCAGCCGTACCAGCCCCCGCGACCCCTACATGGATCTGTCTAGACTAGACGTAGCAGCAAGGGAGGAGACAACAAATCGTGATGCCATGGGAGACGGTGGTGGTGGACGGCTGGTTCTACTTGCCGCACCCGACATCGTTCACGATGACCCCAAGCACCGGCCGCGACTTCACCGTCACGGCCACAGCCGGCACTGGCGCCCCATCGATGCGGGTGGAGGCCGTGGCCGACTACTCCAGCTCCATCAACGATCGGCGCCGCACCCTGCGCTTACTCGATGCTGCCTCACGCCGAGTCGTGATCACCGTGGATGACTCGCTGGCCAGGACTTGGGTGGCGTACTGGGGGCACATTACCGGAATGGGCCTATACACCGACGGCCATTTGTCGGGGCCGTCGGCGTAGAGCCTGAGCTGGGCTGCGCACCAAATTGGCCGTCGGCATAGATAAACCGTCGGTGTAGAGGGCTACGCCGACGGCAAAGCCGTCGGCATAGGTTACAGGGCTACGCCAACGGCAAAGCCGTCGGCATATGTTTTTCATTTTTTTTCCTATTTTTCATCTAATATGGAATAATTCATATCTTTAAATCCGTAAATCAAAATTTAACAAATAAAATGTCTAAATTGATTAGAAAAATGAGAGGAATCCAAATATGACATCCATATCATCTTTTTCATCATGTATATGACTTTTTGCAACATATTTTTGGTACTTGCTTAATAAAAAAGTCATTTTCTGGTACTTAAAAAATAAAAAATGATATTTAAAAAATATATTTTACAAATTGTTTTTGGCAACAATGTTTGCCATAGCAAGATACACCTATGTGTCAAATATGGACACTTTATCACAAATTATGGCACGGGTCCATTTTGACCTTTTTTATAAACATGTATAAGTTTCGAGTCAAATGACCTAAATATGGTCATCCCGTGCCATAGTTTGTGATAATGTGCCCATATTTGACATATATGTGTATCTTGGTATGACAAACAATGTTGCAGGACTGAGGTTTTTCAAATTAGTTTTATAAATATCATTTTTTAATTGTTAAAAATGAAATTTTTTGTGAAGCAAGTACAAAAAATATGGTGGAAAATAGCACCCATCCAATTATCACACAAAGTAGACCATATTTTATGGAAAATCCAGCAATATTAGGAATTTTCTCGGGTTTTATCTAATTTCCCCTATTTAAATGACTTTATGCCTATTTTACAAAAGTAATTGAATTTTAAACTACAAGTGTGTGATAGTTTGCTCTGAATTTTTTACAAAATTCATTTTAAGATACACCAGTTGTGGTTATATCAAAGAACCGTTGATAGTTTTGAAAAATGCAACCCTTTTGATGAATAGGCACGGTGGTCATTTTGATCTTTTTTCAACAAAATAAAAGAAAGTGAAACAATGGTTAAAAAATGAAATCCTTTGGCATGGAGTACTTTTATGTGTACTAGTTGCTAGGATAAATGATAAACTTAAGTTTTGACAAAGTTTACAAATAAGTATGAACAATTGATTATCTATGCACTCATATGAACAATAGATTAAGATTAAGCCTCATTTATCTTGGTTGTATGATATGTAAAGTGGGACTAAGTTTAGTTTTTGCACGTGAATAGTTAGTTTGAAAGTGACAATTATGCATTTCCTCGGTGTGCGCATATCTTAAGGTTCAAACAACGGCGGGCCAGGAGCAAAACTAATTAAGCGTTTGTTGTAATATGATATGCTTTTCTAATGACCAACATACTTTGATTTATTGATATTGAGGACCTTGGACCTTATCCCTTCCCCCCTTCACTGCTGAAGGGCGATTTCTGAATACGCTAGTTCGATCCACCTCGCCGTCGGCTATTCACCGGTTCCCTCTACCTCCGGTGGCCGGAGGGTGTGGGAACCCTAGATCTCGACGTCTATATAGCGTAGGTTCGAGCAGGCTTCGCGCCGGCGGCGTTGAGGAGATGGCGGTGCGGTCAGAGTGGAGTTTTGGGGCGGCGTTCGTCCTCTTCGGTGGTGGGGCTCCCTGGAGTTCCGCCGCGGATCGGCCGCCTTGTCCATGCCCGCAGTTCCTCGGAGCTGTTGTGTGTGGCCTTCCCTCACCGGAGTCTGAAGAACGTCGGATCCGGACATTTGAAGAAGCTGAAGGAGTTGGTGGTGGTGAGCATCGACGATTTCCCGTCCACAAATGGGCTTCTCCCAATCCAAGGTTTGAGTGGAGCATTTTCCTGGTCGTCGTCGGTGGCATCAAGATCCAGAAGGACCTCTTTTGTAATTTTTCTTTGTTCTGGATCATTCTGTGAGAACCTTGCTCTAATATTATCAGCTCTTTTCCCACAAAAAAAGATTTATTGATATAAAGTAATATTTTGGTCATTCACGAGGACAATAACAAAAAAAACTAAGGGTTTATTGACCTGTTTCGAGAAACCTAGTTAACAATACAAGATAGCTATTACATGAGCCGCTTTATTCATCTTCTCGAACTACGCATGAATTTCATGTTCTCGATTAAACCATAAATCTTCACACAATCTACAAATCATTGTAGATAATTTCTTGGCCACAAACTGCCACCTTTTAGGTGCTTGTAAGATCGAGAATGTTCTTCTTGTTACAACTAACTTGACAACCCTACTTTACAAAACATTATAAGGATATTTCTTTTGAAATGTAGATTATAGAATCATACCGAAACTAATTAAATATTCTCAAACAAGTACAATACATTATAGTGCATCACAATTTTCTTAATATTTTAAGCTTTTCATAGATTTAGACATGTAATCCATTGGAGCAGAAATTCCCATGCTAACACTTAAAGTACATAAAATCCACAACAAAATAGGTTTTACTTTGCACTAACATATTTGTAAGGACAAACCTTTTAAACACATAACAATGAACTTTCTGTTTAAGTGCTAACGACATAGTATGATATGTTTGTTGTTAGACAAAACATACCCAACAAAAAAAGTAGCTAGTGTGCTATAAATTGTACCAGTAAGAAAAACCAGATAATGTTTGGCGGGTAGTTTTTTTATAGAGGTAAAAATGTTTAGTATAAATTGATAGTAAGGTGACTTTTATAGTCCCAAGCTCTCCATTCTGAAACTGTTTTTGGCCAGTTCACCAAGAATCAAGCAATGGTGATTATTGCAAGGAAGTTCTATCCATATCGTGTTGTACCCATATCGTGCCATGCACCAGAACATCTGATGCTCCTTCAGGGCGACCCACCCGAGGAGAACCTATCTTCAGGCACCACATGCGAGATTGGGAGGTACTTGATTGTCATGTACCATGAAGATGGAGTGTACATACGGTATCTTGTTGATCAGGCAAGGGAATACCGAGTGATTACCCTGAACTAGCTGCGTGTATAGTAGAGCCACTTGTGGGATCCGCTACACGTTATTATTCTCAAGCAGTGTTGTCACTTCACTAATCGACACAATGTGGTCAAGCTCATATGCTTGAGCTGCTTCGTCTGTTTCTCTTGATGTGGATGTCGGTGAGTAACTAGTATCTCTTACCTTGAACATAGTATGTCGCCATCAGGTTCCACGACCAGCGCAAAACACAAGGAAGGTATACACCTTCAATGAACTTGGACAATATGGAAGAGAGGTAGATCAACCCTATGAAGCCAAACAGGATGTAGAATAACATGGTATTGTTCTAGCTCTACCGACCTATTATCATCAAAGAGAGGGTGGATAGAAATAGACCCGTGATTCACTTGAGCAGGAATTCACAAATCCATTGGTTCCACTTTGGGCGTGATTTTGCTGCTATTATTCCCCTTTTCCATGGGTTCCGGCTGAGAACGAATATGAGCTATCTTTTTCAACAGAACTTGTTTGATCGGTGAATAGGACATGCCTCTTCCATATGTGGAGCATCACGACGACCATCAGATGGGCGGTCATCGAGAATCTTGTCACGGCACGGATTCATGCAGATATGTCAGCAACATGGAATCAGATGAATGAATGCCAGCAGTATTTCCGCATAATGGATTATTTTCTTACCATTATCGTTGCCTGATACGTCCAAAACGTATCTAAATTTTTGATTGTTTCATGCCATTTTTATGCTTTTAGCACTTGTTTTATATTAAGTTTATTATTTATTTGGACTAACCTACTAATAGTTGCAAAAGTGCACAATGTTCTTGTTTTACTCTTTGATGTGTAGAAATTATCAAGAATACAAGAGGAAACCTTGTTGGAGTCGAATTGGGACTTTCCTGAAATCTGTCTGAGAACTTTTTACGAAGATTGCCAGTTTGACCCTCGAAGATGACGTCAAATGGAGACCTGGCTGTTACGAAAGTTGTCACAATTTTCCATACGAAGATTTTAAGCCCGAGATCAGCCCAATCGGAGTTCGGACGCGGCCTGTAGGCCCGTTTTGGTGGAACCCTAAAAGGGGTGACGGAAATCCGAGAAGATATATAAAGGGAGGAAACCTAATTCGTGGAGGACTCCTCCACCCACGAATTTCAGCCACCAAAAGCCACGTTTTTGCCTCCCCCATGGATCCCATCTCCATGGGGGAGGGCTCCCAAGAAGCCATGAAGGAGGGAGGCTAAGGGGCGGCGCTCCCCAAGCTTGCCGGCGGCGGGGAAAGGAGTTCCCCGCACCGCCGGCGCCGCCCGCGCTGCCCCTCTCCGCCGTCTTCACCGCCATCTCCATCACCATCTCCTCCTTGTATTCAGTGGTTCATCCTCCCACAAACCTCTGTACCGTCCTATGTAAACATGGTGTTTGATGCTATAATATTTATCCTATGATTTACATCATGTTTCCGTAGTTTATTTGTCTTTTGATTGCTTAATTGAATGCATGAGGTTCATTAGAGTTGTATGTCTATATGGTGCTGTCCTTTGGTGTCCATTATATTTGTGCGCGCATGGATCAAACACCCTAGGGTTGGTAGTATTTGTAACGAAGCGGGGGAAGTTCTGCCGGAGTGACAGAAACCTGAGAACGCGAACCGATTAGTTGCACGTATGGGAGTAAGAGGACCTTGAACTTAAGGCTATGGTTGGGGAAACCTTAATGCATTGTTAGTATTTGCGGATGCTTTCTAACAATCCAATCATATAGTACTTGTAATCCCAAGTAGTGGAGTGCATGTATATTTAGCCTCTCCCACATAGAAAACTGCATCGAAGACAATGAACCAAGTACCTTCACTAATTAATCTTGGACAAAGCCACCACAATTACCACCACTTTTCCACACTCATGGTACTGTTAGTATATGGTTACTTAGTGTATTTTATTGCTGCAGCACTAACATTTACTTTCTTGTATTTATTATCTTGCAAAACTACCTCTCATACCCGTATTGCTACCGTAGTTTTATTTCTAGATAATGCAAACGTTTAGTGTGCGTAGAGTTGTATCAGTGGTTGATAGAACTTGAGAGAATACTTATCCTACCTTTAGCTCCTCGTTGGGTTCGACACTCTTACTTATCGAAAAGGCTACACGCGATCCCCTATACTTGTGGGTTATCAAGACCTTTTCTGGCGCCGTTGCCGGGGAGCCATAGCGTAGGTTAATGTTCTTGTGTGCACTTGTTTGCTTTATCTCTAAGTAGTTTTTATTTTCAGTATTAAGTTGTTCTTTATCTTACTATGGATAGGGAATGCGAATTACAAAAAAAATTAGGTGTAGTTGTTATCTAAAAACGTTTTCAAAAAGAAAAGTGATTGGAAAGATGAGTAATGGTTAAATGGGGGTCGACCTTGAACACTTGTGTTCATGCCTATGAAACCAAAACAAATCTTTCCATGGAAGCTTTTCATTAAAAACATGTAAATATTGTAAATATTGTGTATATACCTCTGTACATAAAAATAAAATGCTAATTATAGTCTTTAGTTAATTGAAAGTTGATAGTTTTACTTTGCTGTCCAGAAACAGATTTTCTGTGCTCCACCGTATTAAATGTTTAAAATCACCAGAACGTGATCTTGATCTGAAATTTCTTGAGTGCAAAGTGATGCTTATTAGCTTTCTTTCATTAGACTAACTTTTTTGATTTAAGGTACGTAGATAGGTCGAAAAATTCGATCTTTACTGACTGTTCTGTTTAGACAGATTTTGTGCTTCTCTGTAAATAAAATCGTGATAAATCTCAGAATAGTATTTTGACTTGAAAATTTTTGTGCATAAACCTGAGATTATTATCTTTCTTTCATTAGACTAAAGTTTTTCGATTTGAGCTACTTAACTATCTCGTTGAATGCCATCTTTACGGACTGTTCAGTTTTGACAGATTTCTTTGTTTATTCAATATTGTACTTGGTGTTGTTAGTTTCATTAGTTTTTCGACGGACAACGGAAATCATGAACACCTTAGTATATACAGTGGCTAATGTTGAGTAAAAATTATAAAACTTGTCAATGCTTGAACATGAGTGGATTTTATTTAATGAGTACTAACCCTACTAATGAGTTTTGTGAAGTTTTATGTGGATGTAGCTTATAAGATCTAATCAATATGGTGATATGAGATGAATAAGAAGACGCAAGAGCTCAAGCTTGGGGATGTGTAGGTGCATCCCAAGAACATATTCAAGAAGATACAATCATCTAAGCTTGGGGATGCCCGAGTCATCCCCCTATTCATCAACTAACATGAGGTTGTCTCGTTCATACTCTATATTACCCGTCCACATGATATGTATTGTCTTAACTTGTATTATAATTGCTTTTATATGTCTTGGTTTTACCTTCTTTAGTTTTATTAGGCTCCTTATTTGGTTTCGATTGCTTCTTTACTTTCACTTATAAATTCAAAATAACAAAAATATTTTCTTTTGTTTTGCTTCTTTGTTTGGTTCTTTATTTTAATTTTATTTGGGTTTTACTTTTGATTTTTATTTAGAGTTTTCCTTGCTGTAGCTAGCATGTTTAGGTCTTGCTTAGCCTCTGGTTTCTTAGTTTATCAAAAATAAAGTACCAAGTTTTATCCATTTAGCTTAGTTGATACATATGTAAAAAGTGATTTTCTGTTTTCGGTATCTACTGCTTATTGCGCGATTTTTCATATTTTACTGGAAGCTCTAAAAATCACGAAAAAATTACTGATGTTGTAGCACCTAATCCTCTGCATGTACAAAAATTGGCTAAAATTTCGGGCATGTTTAAGTGCACCTAAAAATTGCGTTTTCCAGCTGCTGTTTTTCTGGACAGATTCTGACTTTTGTTGCAAGAGTGGCCTCTTTTCGTTTTCATTTGATTTTTAATGGTTCTTACCTTTCATTTATAAGTTGGCCATTTAAGCAACCTTTCTGTAACTTAAAAACAAAATTTTATTTGGTTTAATAGTAGCACTTGGGAAATATTATCTATTGTACTAATGTCTAACCGCAGAAAAGAATGGGAAAGTTTTTGTGTTGAAGTTTTTTCACAGAGAATGAAGGAACACCAAACTATGGAATATTGAAGAATTACCAAAGTCATAAGCTTGGGGATGTCCCCGCATCCCTCTTCATCAATAACCCCACGGTTTGCAAACCTTTAAACTTTGTTTTTTGAGCAACTTAACTAAACTTGAAGCGGCTGTATTTTATTATCTATTTATCTTAGCATCAAACACCAGTTACATTAATAAGTGGATCGTCACATATTTTATTTATCCTCTGTTTTCAATGTTTACTTGGTTAATGGATTACTTGTTGAAACTTAAAAATGATGTGTGAATAATACTGTTTAGTAGTTTATGTTTTCTTATGGTTAGTCTCAACTAGCTAATAGTGCATATTATGTTATTTTGATATCAACATGCATTGTCCTGTTCATAAGATGGTATGGTATTGTGGTATCCTCCTCTGAATAATTCACTTGAATCGACTTGGCACATGCTCACACATGTTATGACTGAAAAATAAAAGTCAATTAAGCCTTGATGATCTATTTTGCCTCAGAGTTTTAGTATCGTTTTTATGCCTCCGTTAATTTTATTTTGTCGCAAGCATGATTATGACCGTTATCGCTCTCGTGGTTGTCGCTTCCCAGTCTATTGCTAGCCTTCACTTGTACTGAGCGGGAATGCTGCTCGTGCATCCAAATCCTTAAAACCAAGTTATCCCAAAGAGTCCACCAAAAAATTCCTATGCATGGTATTTCAAGCCATTCCAAGTAAATTTGCATGTGCTACCTTTAAAACCTTCAAAATATTTCTCTTTTTGTGTCAATGTTTACTAGCTCATGAGGAATTAGTGTGGTTATTCTTTATTCTATTTGTCAAATGGACTTTTACACCTGGACTAGTGGCATATACATCCGCTTATCCAATAACTTGCAAAAAGAGCTGGCAACGGGGTGCCCAGTCCCAATTAATTACAACTTTAACCAATTAATTCTCTTCACACTTTTGCCCTGATTCATCAGTAAGCAATGACAAACAGTGAAATACCTGAATGTGTGTAAACCAAAGAGAAAGAGGGATGATCTGCCTTGCTGGTAGAAATAACGTCCTTCATGGGAGCCGCTCTTAAAAGTCCGTTTGACAGGTAGAATACTGTTCTCACCCGCTACCATTCGTTGACAATTAACAAACACCTCTCAAAACATTTTTACCTCTGTTTTTAAAACAAAAAGCTCTAGCACGTGTTAATCCCTGCTTCCCTCTGCGAAGGGCCAATCTTTTATTTTTATGTTGAGTCACCATCCTTTCTTTGAGCACTTCTTCGAGAGCATAGCTGTCGTTCTTAGTGTAATGTGCTTGTCCCAGAATACGATTAATTGAGGTATAACCATGATGCTTTTATCTTTGATATCTCTATATCTAGTCTTCACTTGAACTTCAGAGGTGCCTTGGCATTTATGTTTTGCTCCACAATTAAGGGCAAGCGAGATACCACTCTATCATGCTTTATTATGGTCATTACAATCTTGTTGATGTTTATAAATTTCATGTTATAAGCTCTTAGTTCGTTGATACTTTTCATTAGGAAACATGATTGCTAAGTTTTATTATCCATACATCATGCAATTGTTAAAGACCTGATCATAGCATTTACAATCAAAAATTATTTTGTTATCATTTACCTACTCGAGGACGAGCAGGAATTAAGCTTGGGGATGTTGATACGTCCAAAACGTATCTATAATTTTTGATTGTTTCATGCCATTTTTATGCTTTTAGCACTTGTTTTATATTAAGTTTATTATTTATTTGGACTAACCTACTAATAGTTGCAAAAGTGCACAATGTTCTTGTTTTACTCTTTGATGTGTAGAAATTATCAAGAATACAAGAGGAAACCTTGTTGGAGTCGAATTGGGACTTTCCTGAAATCTGTCTGAGAACTTTTTACGAAGATTGCCAGTTTGACCCTCGAAGATGACGTCAATGGAGACCTGGCTGTTACGAAAGTTGTCACAATTTTCCATACGAAGATTTTAAGCCCGAGATCAGCCCAATCGGAGTTCGGACGCGGCCTGTAGGCCCGTTTTGGTGGAACCCTAAAAGGGGTGACGGAAATCCGAGAAGATATATAAAGGGAGGAAACCTAATTCGTGGAGGACTCCTCCACCCACGAATTTCAGCCACCAAAAGCCACGTTTTTGCCTCCCCCATGGATCCCATCTCCATGGGGGAGGGCTCCCAAGAAGCCATGAAGGAGGGAGGCTAAGGGGCGGCGCTCCCCAAGCTTGCCGGCGGCGGGGAAAGGAGTTCCCCGCACCGCCGGCGCCGCCGCCGCCCTGCGCCGCCGCGCTGCCCCTCTCCGCCATCTCCATCACCATCTCCTCCTTGTATTCAGTGGTTCATCCTCCCACAAACCTCTGTACCGTCCTATGTAAACATGGTGTTTGATGCTATAATATTTATCCTATGATTTACATCATGTTTCCGTAGTTTATTTGTCTTTTGATTGCTTAATTGAATGCATGAGGTTCATTAGAGTTGTATGTCTATATGGTGCTGTCCTTTGGTGTCCATTATATTTGTGCGCGCATGGATCAAACACCCTAGGGTTGGTAGTATTTGTAACGAAGCGGGGGAAGTTCTGCCGGAGTGACAGAAACCTGAGAACGCGAACCGATTAGTTGCACGTATGGGAGTAAGAGGACCTTGAACTTAAGGCTATGGTTGGGGAAACCTTAATGCATTGTTAGTATTTGCGGATGCTTGCTAACAATCCAATCATATAGTACTTGTAATCCCAAGTAGTGGAGTGCATGTATATTTAGCCTCTCCCACATAGAAAACTGCATCGAAGACAATGAACCAAGTACCTTCACTAATTAATCTTGGACAAAGCCACCACAATTACCACCACTTTTCCACACTCATGGTACTGTTAGTATATGGTTACTTAGTGTATTTTATTGCTGCAGCACTAACATTTACTTTCTTGTATTTATTATCTTGCAAAACTACCTCTCATACCCGTATTGCTACCGTAGTTTTATTTTCTAGATAATGCAAACGTTTAGTGTGCGTAGAGTTGTATCAGTGGTTGATAGAACTTGAGAGATACTTATCCTACCTTTAGCTCCTCGTTGGGTTCGACACTCTTACTTATCGAAAAGGCTACACGCGATCCCCTATACTTGTGGTTATCATTGCCCATGTCATTTGTCGTTTTGAAGGCGATCACGGGGAGGGGGGCGGATGCCCCCCCCCCCCCCTAAACATTAGCCTTCCCTATTAGGTACACCATCCCTCATTATCTAGTGAGCAGCCACTCGTGTGGGGGGCAGGGTAGGGTGTCAGTTTTGGTCTCCTCCTCCTCAATTGTCTGGTGAGCATCCATTCGGGGGGGGGGGGGGGGGCGTCAATTTTGATATCTTCCTCCTTCTCCTCGTTGTGCACTCAGTTTGCGTCGCCTTGCTTGGGCTTCTAAAACTTCATTGCTCTTAGCTGGTTCGTTCTACACAGTGAACGTGCTCTCCTCCTAGAATACTGCAAACTCACCGGGCTCCTCTAAACTGTTGTTGTACCCATATCGTGCCATGCACCGGAACATCTAATACTCTTTCAGGGCGACCCGCCCGAGGAGAACCTATCTTCAGGCACCACATGCGAAATCAGGAGGTACTTGATTGTCGTGACCATGAAGATGGAGTGCACAGAAGGTATCTTCTTGATCAGCCGAGGGAATACCGAGGATTACCCTGAACTGACTGCGTGTATAGCAAAGCCACCCTTGGGATCCGCTACACGTTATTCTTCTCGAGCAGTGTACTACACTAATCGACACAATGTGGTCAAGCTTGTACTAGTATCTCTTCACTCGAACATAGTATGTCGCCATCTCACGACCAGCTTAAAACACAAGGAAGGTATACACCTTCCATGAAATTGGACTATATGGTAGAGAGGTAGATCAACTCTACGGAACCAAACATGATGTAGAGCAACATGATGAATACGACATGCCTCTTCCATATGTGGAGCATCACGACGGTCATCAAATGGCGGTGATCAAGAATGTTGTCACAACACGTATCCCTGCATATATGTCAGCAACATGGAATCAGATTAATGAATGGTAGTACTAGTATTTTCGTATATTGGATTCTTTGCTTACTGTAAACATTGCCCCATGGCATTTGTCGTTTTGAAGGCTATCGCGCGAGGAGGATGCCCCCCTAAACACCATCAGGCTATTTGGGGGAGGAACACCACATCATGAGCGGACCACTAGGATGCCGTGCAAGAGCATGAGGAGCAGAGAACACCTCACACGTCTGACACTGCACGGACGAGTAGTTGTCTAGGGTTATCACAAGTGGGTAGTCGTTTGAGGAATTAGTGGAATATGGTAGTACCTTATACATAAGAGGTTATATGCATCCTTATCTCCAAAATCTTTAAGCAAGTAGAGATGTTCATGTTTCCTCCAACACTGTACATCAATGTTGCTTTTGTGGTCACGATAATGCGGGCTATGACACTACAAGCATTACGGTCTATTGCAACAATTTTTTTGCTACAGCTATCATTCGTTGCAAAAAAATGCGATATTACCACAAAATTCCGCAATAGGATCTACATATTGCCACCGTTTCATTTCGTCGCGCTAAGTACTCGTTTTGTTGCAATAGAAGCCATGCATGTATTGCCACAAGCTGGATCAACCTTGTAATATAGTAGTGATATTGCGACAATTGCGTCGCGTTGCGTGAGTTAGTTGTTTTGTTGCAATCGAGACTAGGTATGCAACAAAGTAAATCTTTGTGGTAATATTCGTACATATATTGCAACAATTCTGACTTCTGGCGCTAGTCGTAGATATTGTTGCAAACAATGGCTTCATATTGCTACAAAACATGTATTGGTTGTAATATGGCGACTTTTTGCCTCATCTTCATTGTGTTGCAATAGCTATTACATATTGTGACAAATTGTCCATGGTAATATGTACAACATATTGCAACAATCACCTAATGCCGCGAAAAAGGAGCGATATATTGCAACGATATTCTCTACAGTGTCCTATCGCTCCTGTTTTTTTATATTTATTATACTTTTTCTCACGATCTGATTAAAGGGACGTGCTAGTTTATAGAGGTATTAACACATTTGGTACCACAACATGCACCTAAGTTGTGTTTTAGTCTCACATCTTGCAAAGTGGACACCGGTGATACCACAACTTGCTAGTTGGATTGGTTTAGGTCCTGGAGCCCCTGCACCTGCTCGCGGAAGGCGTCAGGGTGCGGTGGAGGCGCACCCACGTAGGGATGCGGTGAAAGAGGCGCCCTCGCGTCAGGCAGCGGAGGAGGCGGCGAGGTCCGCTGCACCTGCTCACGGACACTACTAAAAATCTCTTGATCCGCCACGTTTTGGTTGCCAAGTTTCAAAAATGTCGTGGATTTTGTCGCGGTTGGCAAATCCAGAAAGAAAAAAAATGCGACATTTTAATTTTGTCGTCGCGGATGGCTGATTGGCTTAAGAAGTAAGAAAGCCCATATTTTTGGGACGTTTTTGTCATTTCATCACGGAAAACATCATGCATTATTGAATTTGGAGGAGGCCCATTTAACACGCGCCAAAAGTAAAGAAGAGGACATGAATTGAACCTGGGACCTACTACCTGACGCGCACGCTATCAATTATCAAACCATCAGGCCACCGCCTGACGTAAACAATATATTACACTCTTGTACTTATATTGAATGCTGTTCTATAGAAATGCTAGCATAAGTAAAGAAAATATGTGTTTGTGATATTTCGAACCCAAGCCTAGAACTAACCATGTGTACCTCAAGGCAACTAGCTAGACCACCAACAAACTTTGATATGAAACAACACACACTTTATAAATAGGATGTATCAACACACTAGAGAAAATCTCAAGTTTCTTAATAACTTTTTTGAAATAATTGTTGTATTTCAAGTTTTTTTTTTCTGGCAACTAGGTCACATATAATGACACAATGTGAATGTTATATTTTTTTGATTTTATAAGATGTCTTATGATGCTTTCAAAATGTGGTCAAAATCATCGACATGACCGTTCGTATCTAGGGTGAAATCTTGTGAAAATATTGGTGTATCTCTGATGAAATGACTATTTTTGCACCTAAATAAGTTTTTTACAAAAAATAATGATAAAACTATGTAGCACCTATAGTACAAATTTGACCGTTTCCAGCTAAATATGTACAAAGCCGTTTAAATGGAAGTAAATAGCTAAACAACTTGTAAATTCATACCAGCCGGGGATCATCCATACAATGTGGTCTAGTTTGGGTGCAAAATGGCGTGGTGCCATTTTGCACGATAGTTTTGATAGTTGCTTCACAAAAAACCCTGTTTTTGAAGATGCTAAAATATCCCACTCTGTACTTGAAGATATACCATCGATGACAATCAAATAATAGTTTTCCTTAAGGATCCTAACTAGCTGTTATGTCCAGTCCTCGGGAGGCCTTTGATGGAAATATGACTTAGAGGAAATAATGTTATTATAATATATCTTTATGTTCATATTTATGTTTACCTATTTATGCTATAACTATTGTGCTACTTGAATATGTGGTTCAAAGAAAACTCACAAGCACGTGTAGAGAGATAAACACCAGTGTTACTAGTCCCGCCTCTAGTACTAGCTTGAGTTGTGTGATGATCAAGTTTTCTGGATCATGGCATAGTTAAGAGTAACGATGATGTCCACAATGAATGAGAGTAGATTGCTGGCAGAAGAAGGCTACTGAACTGACCTTATTATATATATGATGTGTTATGAGATCATCTGTCATTCGTTGTTAGCACAATCTATATGAAGTTATCATTTGCATAAATCCTTAGACCATGAGAATAATAATTAACCACATGTTTGGTAGGTATATTTTGATTGTCATCTAATAACATCCACCGTAACAAGAGATCATAACAGTGACTTTCAGGTATATGAGATGACATGTTCGGAAATCTAACAGTTCAAGATTGGAATATTCCTTCTAACGGTGGAAAGGTACATTGTGGTCCCTCGCGGTATTACGGTGTCACTTACCGTTTGGCCAGACACAACGTGATAGTGATCACGGGACATCGTAATACGGAACATGAAAAAGATAATGAAACCAACAAGGAGGACAAGGTATTATGATCCAATAACTAGATCACGAGGATAATGACATCTCACACCGGGTTATCATTAGTAACGGAAAGCAAAGGGTTAGCACTTGAATAACAAAAGGGCGCTCGAAAGATATTCGTGTATGCACGGGAGCCATCACGGGTGGCCACAGCTCGGCCGTTGGTTACTGATCGGAAGGTGTTTTCATTTATTTCCATGCATTACCGAACCTACTGGGTCACACGCTTAAAGTTATTTTAATCTGTTGTGAGAGAGAATTTAACTATGTGTATAATTTAGAGAGTCATCAGAAACGCTTGTTCTGATGTGGTGAAATAGTTTCAGAGTGACACCAGAAATGTTCCGGGAATTTATATGAGTATATTTAATGTCTCGGTGTTGTCGGAAGTGTTCCGGAAATTTTTGTAGGAAGCATATGATGTGCGTTATTTGTTGGACAAACACCGGAGAGGGAGAGGTGATGGAGCGATCCTAGGGCTGCCCTAGGGGTGAAGTCATCAACGTTACAAGTTTGACCACACAAAGGTACGAGTTTGCCGCGCATCCAATTCAATCACGTGTGTATTTGTTTGACCACACAACCCAGCAAGAAGTGGCTCTCCCCAATTCATATCCGCACTAGCATAATCCATCCATGATGAACGCGCAAGAATCCATTGGATAACCACAAAGATCACAAAAGGGAGAGAAGATCATCATGCAATTCATCCAGTGTGGAGAATTTATCTTTCACGTTTCCAAGATGGCTTAGTGTGGTTTTGAGCAGTCGATTGCTAATACACGTCCCAACACCTGCTATGACACCCTCTTCCTGGGGTGATTGTGTCCATTTCTTGGAAGATTTACTTGAATTCGTGTGCTCTGTCTAAGGACAAATTTTTCATCTGGTCTGCTTTCCAGGACAGGTGCGGTCATGGCCTTCCTCACACCCCTTTGGGCTTGCGCTGCGGTCAAGCCAAGGAAACCATGGCCCACCTCCTTAGTTGCTCGTTTTTGCGCACCATGTAGCCGGATGTCCTTTTTTTTTTTTGAAAAGGAACGAATCGGATGTCCTTGGTGGATCCGATCATCCGCCCTACTGGTAGTTGGTCATCCGTTAGGTGCCTATCGCTACGCGGAACGAGACCTCCTCCACGATCATGCCTACGACATGGTGGTTCTTCAAGCAGCAAAATGCGCAAGCCTTCAACAAACAACGACCGAACGTCGCCAACATGCTTCGTTCGATCTAGGCTAAGGCGGCACGACTATTCTTCTGTCGGCACCTAGTTCCTCGTGTAGTGTGTTGGATTGTACTCGGGGCGTGACATGTCCTTCATCTTGCACATAACACTCTTCTCTTTTCTGCTAATGCATCGTGACAGACATATTTCGCATAAAAACAAATCAGACGCGACCTTGGACGCTTTCCCCTCTCCGCTACAGTAGAGGCGAAATTTGTGACCCACACCGGTAGATCCACCTCGCCGCCGGCGATTCGCCGGTTCCCCGTTCTCCGCCGGCCGCTCCGGCGGCGGGAGGGTAGGGGAACCTCGTTTTCCAGCGTGTATATAGTGTAGGCTCTATTAGGGACCTTGCCGGCGGCGTCCTGGAGATGGTGGCGCGACGGCTTTTGGTTTTGCAGGTGGTGCTCGTCATCTTCGGCGGTGGGGCTCCGTGGAGTTCCACGGCGGAGCGCCTCCTTCCTCACGCTCGTGGTCCTCTGTGGCCGCCGTGCGCGACTATCCCCCTACTGGATCTCGAGGCGGCGGATCCAGTTGAAGTTCTTGAAGCGGCTGGTGTTGAAGCAAGGCGATGCAGCCGGTGGAGTAGGGTGGAGGCTCCCTGGAGTTTGAGGTCCGACGACTTCCCGTCCGCAAGGGGGCATCTTCCGATCCAAGGTTTGAGTGAAGATGCTGCGGCGGCGCGCCATCGGCACGTTCTGCTCCTCGTCGGCGACATCGATCTGCAGGAGGACTTGGCTGTAATTTACATCTTTGTTGTGTTCCTTCTTGTAAAATCCTTGCTTTAATATATCAGTTGTTTCCCGCAAAAAAAAAAGACATATTTCGCATAATCTCGGAGAAAAAAACCCGACAATCATGAAAAAGCAAATGCCAGAAGACGAGCAAGAGGAGCAAAACTATGCTTTCTTCTGTTTTCACACTCTTTTCATCTTCCGTTTGAAACTCACTTTTGCTCAAATTCTCTGGACAGGTGGCTCGTAGCCGAGTCGGTTCCGCACACGAACGCGGCCGGGTCATAAATATCGACGACCCGTTGCCGTTCCTCTGTCCCCAAGAACCACTCTGCTCTACTCGCAACGGCACAGCTCCTCCACCAAACCCGAAAAGCAGAGCCCTCGCCCTTCCGCCTCCGCCTATGACCGGCGGCGGCGGCCGCGGCGAGAGGAAGCCTCAAGCGACCTCCTCCTCCTCCTCCTCCCGAGGCCAGAAGGCCTGGGTCCCTCGCGCACCGGTACGTGCCGCCTTGCCCTAACCCTTGTTCCCCTCTTTTTCGTACGAAAGTTCCTGCTCGCCGTTCCGACTGGGTGAGGGTCCGGCGCTTCGCCGCCGGCCATGGATAGGATGGCGATTGTTTTATGCGTCCAATTCCATGATATTGGCGCACGGCAGCATCAAATTAGGGGTCGCGAGCTGTTTTCTTTTTTCACCCGAGAGGCCGGAAGCTGTTTGGCTTGGCAGCAGATCAGGCAATTGAGGAACAAGTAGTGAACTGGTAGCACCAAATTGGGCTGTTCCTTTCTCAGAATTTCCGTCCCTGATTAGATCTAAATATCTATCTGAGGAACTGAGCCTTCTAATGTGATTTTGCACAGCCGTACAACTGCGTGTTTGCACACTCGTTTATTCTGAAGGCTTGTTTGATTGTTTCGGTTAGCAGTGCTAGATTTCTATACACCTAGATTTATATATGACCTTTAAAAAGATTGGAACATGCGCATGGTGATATTCAATTTGATAGACGATATTCATGCCTGATCACCTCTGAATTTAAGTACACAATGTGTTTTGTATTTCAGCCACTTTTTTTTGCTGAATTTCCTGATGAATCAGTGTTTACTTGTTTCATGCACTTACTTGCTTCGGCAATCCTTTATAGGGTGGTGAGAGGTCCTCAGAATTTCAAAAGGAGGATCCATATTCATCTTCTACCTCAGTTAGCAGTAAGAAAACACCGCAGCAGATGGGTTCACCAGTTCAAACACCGAAGTTTGTAGATTCACCGTCACAGATTGTTACACCAGTTCAACCAACGAAATCTGCAGACTCACCACCACAGATGGTTACACCAGTTCAGCCACCAGCGACCTCCTCCTCCTCCCGGGGCCAGAAAGCCCGCGCCCGTAACGGACCGGTACGTGCCGCCTCGCCCTAACCCTTGTTGCCCTCTTTTTGGTACGAAAAGTCCTGCTCGCCGTTCCGACTGGGTCTCCGCCGGCCATGGATAGGATGCTGGATTTTATAGACATGCAAATCGGTGGCATTGATGCGGCGCGGCGGTTAGAGCTCGGCACGGCCAGCTGTGTGTCACTGAGTTGTTTTCTTTTTACCCTAGGTTGGGAGCTGTTTGGTTTGGCAGCAAATCAAGCAATTGAGGAAGAAGTACTCGTAGTAAACTGGTAGTACCAAATTGCGGCCGTTCCTGATAAGATCTAAAATTGTATCTGTGGAACTGAACCTCCTGATGTGATTTTGCACACTCATCTAGGCTTGTTTGATCGTTTCGATGTTAACAGTTCTCGTAGGCTTATAATTTTCTGTATGGCCTTTAGAAAGTTCAGGACATACACATGGTGAAATTCAATTTGATAGAACGATATTCATGCCTGATTACCTCTGAATTCATGTCCACAATGTGTTTCGTATTTCACGCGCTTTTTTCACTGCCCCTGATAAATAAATGTTTACTTGTTCACATTATAGGGTCGTGAGAGGTCCTCGGAATCTCAAAAGGATGGTCCACGTTCATCTTCTCCCTCTGTTGGCAGTAAAAAATCACCGCTGCAGACGGTTACACCAGTTCAACCACCAAGGTCTGCAGATTCACTGCCGCAGGTGGTTACACCAGATCAATCACCGAAATCTGCAGACTCAGCATGGCAGATGGTTACACCAGTTAAACCAGTGAAATCTATAGATTCACTGCCACAGATGGTTACACCAGTTCAATCGCCGAAATCTGCAGATTCACCGTGGCAGATGGTTACACCAGTTCGACCACAGAAATCTGTAGACTCACCGCCGCAAATGGTTACACCAGTTCAACCACCGAAATCTGTAGACCTAGCGCCGCAGATGGTTACACCAGTTCAGCTACAGGAATCTCCAGATTTAGCGCTCCAATTCGGTGCATTGTTTCAACCACCGAAGTCTTTAGACTTGAGGAGCACTTCATGTGGCTCTGGAGCTGTTGTGTCTGATTCACGAGCTGATCCATTTGATATATGCAGGGGTGAAAGCAAAAGCTCTGTTGAGGTTCAACCTTCTTTACTTGAGATCAACAGAGAAAAACGGCGTGCAAGAGAGCTTTCAAAGAGTGCAGCTGCATTGCAACATTTAAGACCTGGGATGGTTTTATTGAAAAACTTCTTAAAGCCCGAGGATCAGGTATGCTTTGTTTGTTCTCTGGCTTTTTGTTTAGTTTTATCCTAGCACCAACAATTATTCCGTATCTCATAATATAAAATGATTGTTCAAGTCTATTGTTAAATTTTCATTTTTTAATCTTTCTTTGGAATTTTGGTGTGCTAATTGCTTAAATCTTATATTTCTAAATTACAGTCTCTTGTCTGCACACTTTGCTGCAGCCCGCATAGCACTTCTTAGAATTCCGAGCCAGAAACATATACTTCCTGTAATAATTTAATTAAGTATCTGTTCAAGTACACCTAAGGCTTTATTATTGTACGCAGAAAGCATGTATCTAAGCATTCTTTTGTTGCGCATGTCAGGTTAAAATTATCAAACAATGTCGGGATCTTGGGGTTGGCACTGGAGGATTTTATCAACCTAGCTACAGAGATGGTGCTAAGTTAAGTCTGCGGATGATGTGCTTAGGGAAGAAGAACTGGGATCCAGATTCATGCTACGGGGATATACGACCCTTTGATGGTGCTCAACCACTGAAGATGCCAGAAGAATTAACTAAGTTCGTCAATGATGCCATTGAAGCTTCTCATGCATTCTTGAAACAAAGTGGTCAAGGAAAGTCCAATCCTAAAAAAGAAATTCCTCCGATGTCACCAGATATCTGCATTGTTAACTTCTACACAACTGCCGGGAAGTTAGGTCTTCATCAGGTACAAAATGACAACTTTCTCCAACGTTATATTTCATACATCAGCATGTATAGCTGGTAACAATCAATTGATAGAACTGTGCACGAATAGATGAATTCGATAAACATGCTCTTCTGGGGTTTGAGTTACATCTTCTATTCCCACTTCTTTGCAATTGGATGCTAATTGTGCATCACTCTTGTTTGGCGATTAGTTGCTGAATCTTATGATTGTGTCACTTGACAGGACAAAGATGAAACAATAGACAGTCTTGTCAAGAGACTGCCTGTTGTTTCCTTTTCACTGGGCGACACTGCAGAGTTCTTGTACGGTGATACAAGGGATGAAACTAAGGCTTCAAAGGTTAAACTTGAATCGGGTGATGTTCTAATATTTGGTGGTCAATCAAGGCACATATTCCACGGGGTTTCCAGCATTACACCAAAAACTGCACCAACCTATGTGACTAAGGAGGCAAATCTTCGACCTGGCCGTCTGAACCTCACATTCAGGCAGTATTAGTAGTGTCTACCTTTAGGCCAAGTGCAAGCAGAGGGCACTCTCTCATGCTGTATCTGAATGCCCTGTGAGCAAAATTCAGCAAGATTATTTCCATCTAGCAATTGTAAAACCTTGGTCGATCACTGTACTGCATGTTTTCAGCCCAATATATTCGCTTGACGCTCAATATTTTCGATTCTATCTTCTATGCAAATCCATGGATATAAACTAGATCATTCACAGACTTTGGGCAATTTGTGTGCAAATGTTTTTCCGTGGCCGTATCAGTTGACAGAGGTCAATAAATCTCAAAAAAAAAAGTTGACAGAGGTCAATAGATATAACGCAAACTATATGAAACTCTCAGAGACATTTTTAATTTCCAATTTTGTCAACTGTTTGGGAAATAACAGCAAAACGTATGTCGGTTCACAGGAGAGGCTGCGACGAATAGCAGGTCCATCGGGCTGGTGCTGCTCCCCCTGAACTCCTCCGCCTCCCAACTCCTGCCGTTCACCAACACCAGAACCGCCACTTCTTTTACATAACTAGAAATATACCCCGGGCGTTGCACCGGGAACTTCTTATAAAACTTGTATTATAAGTGAAAGGACATGTTACACATGCAACGGGAAAAATCCTCGAGAATATTCAGGATTCGATTGGGCACCATAATCGAGAATCTAGATATAATCAACGTGAAATATTTGTATATTTCAAATTGATGAGGTAATTATATGGATAAAATAATTTATATTGCGAATATTTTTCATGGATGGATAGAAAATCATTAATATATGTGTAATGACATGGATAAATAATGGATCAAATAGTGGATGATGTGGCTTAAAGAATAAATGATGTGGAATTAATAAGTATTAGTGGAGATGACATGGACAATTGATTGGCTAATAGTATGGATGATGTGGATAGCTTGCATGTTGAGATAGAAAAATAATAAATGCACTTAGTGGGGTTTTGCTTTATAAGAAGTATAGATGAGGCTGGAACACCTCTCTTGTTTACTTATATTGTACGTACTGTATTTGAAGTGTATTGAAGGGATTATCCTGGATCCCTAAGATGTGGAGAATGTAGAGTCTACACAAATGTGTCTTGTACAACAACGAAATAATCCCACGTGTTCTCGGTAAATACGATCCAAATCTAGTCCGAGAGTCGTGAGACACTGATGGTTCCATCGTCATTAGGTGTTCCTGCCAGATTAATTAAGTATGTTAGCTAGCTTTGCACGATCTGTGGCTTTGTTCAAATGTCGATCGACACGGGCGGTGATGCGGGCGGAGAAGTTCAGCTTCCCCGCGGCCACCTCCTCTTTGATGTCTCCCGGGCGGGGATGTGGCTTTGTCCCAATGTCGATCGACACGGGCGGTGATGCGGGCGGATGTTAGAATAGGATTAGCTTAGATCCTAAGCAACCGTAGGCGGTTGCTTTTTGGCCAAACGTCGTACAGGCGTTGTGCCTCTTCGCACAGACGCGACCTTGTATTTACCGCCTCAAAGGCGCCTCTTCAGATTGTATATATACCTCAAACTCTTGATCAATAAAGCAGAGATTCATTCTCAAACACGTTATCACGCACGCTGCTCTCCGTGAGAGCGAAAGGCCACCAGAAAGAAGAACCGGCGGTCGGAGAGACGAGAAAAAGAGGGAAGAAGAAACGCAGCACCGGCCGGCATACCAGCCCGGCGGCCAACGGCCCTGCCGTTGTTCCTCGTCGGCGCGCGCAACATAACCCTCCGGCGACGCACGGGGCGCTCGACGCGGCGAAGACCACAGGCGATGCGCGGCGTGCTCGACCTTCTCCTCGATCGGCACCGTGGCCGAGCCCTCTTGGCTACGGCGGTGCGCGTGGTGCCCCTCGGCCCCGACGCATTCAAACCGCGGCGGCTGTGGAGGAAACGGCCGGCGGCGTGTCCGTAACAGCGGCACACCGCGGCCGGCGCAACCCCATCAACTGGAAACAGGGGCGGCGACCGGCAAGACTCCGAAACGGTGGCATGTGGCAGCACGCACGGCGGTCCTTGACCCCGAAGCTTCTCCTCTCATGGCGACAGCGCGTCCGCCAAAGCGCGGCGGCAGCGGTGTCCGACAATCGGCTCACTACGCGGCTGCGCCCACGGCCACTGCACGGACAGGACCTCCAATGGAGGCACGCCCCGAAGCCTTCGGCGCGGGCGCGAGGCACGGCGGAGCCCATGGCCACGGCCTCAGCCTAGTTCCTCCGGCGTACACGAACCAAAAACGACGGTGGATTTGTTTTTCCTCTATAAAGATATCTACTCGAGTACAAATGAATCGGCTGAGTCGTGTATGCAACTGAGAAGACGATGCAACCTTATCCCTTCGAGCTTTTGCATTTTAATCCTTCATGTCTCTTTCATACACGTATAAATCCCTGCATTTACTATTAAGACCGCAGTCTTACTTAATTATGCAGGATAGCCCTTGGCTTGGTTCAGTTTCGTGTAAACTATGCAACCTGCAATCAAATCTGCACGCTCATTGTTGAATTTAAATTCAGTTGACCGTCTATTTAGGTCCTCTGACCAAGTATATATGTGCGGTTTAATCATGCGTTTTGCTGAAAATTACTTAAATAGTATTGTGGCAAAAAGCATTTACTTACCTTTTGGATTATATTTCATCGGAATTTCTATATGCTCAATGTTGTTGCATCATGCAATACCCATGACATGCATAAAATCTCATAAGCATATGAGATAAAATTGCCAATGAAATAAGTGACTATCTTAAATTTTATTTGAAAATCATAAGGTAATATCATTGTTGAGAGATATACAAATTTGTCATTTTGACAAAATAAAATTATCTCCAAAATTGTCTACGATGTGTTAAACTTACAATTCGTGACACTTTGCATAAAAGCATCAGCTTAAAATTCAAAATGTTCCTCTAGGACATATTTGTTGTTTACCTCAAAATAAAGTTTACTATCAAAGTAGAATGAATTTAGGCATGATAGATCCTTATATGCTTATATTACATTGGTAAAACATAAAATTGTGGAGCATAAAACATTGAACATTATTTTTTGTGTATTATGTCTATCAAGACAAACTCCATCATGCATACCAATGATTTAGTTTCTCACAAACTAATAGATGTTCCACATCATGTGGTGAAAATTATCTTCACCAAGAATAACCAATGTCAAATACATATCTATGTTTTGGATCACCTCTCAGGTAATTAAAGTCCAAATATTGATAGAAATATCATTTTAATGTCTCAACATTAAATGTCCATATTATGGTCATGAAGGAATCATCTTGATTGATCATAAATATGCTCAGTCAAAGCATTTTATTTATTTTAGTTTACTATCATTGTAAATGAATTGCATGATCATCTCAGGCAGGACATGGCTAACATTTCCATCAATGGAATTCGTTGAACTCATATTAAATGAGAGAAATTGGATAGTTTTCCATTTCCCTCTAAATCTCCATCAAGGAGATATATGTTGCATAAATGCAACATCAATATTCATTCACTTATTTTGTTGGGCTTCTAGTCCATTGCACATTCTAATTCTTTTGTCTATAGAATCAACCCCAAGTTGATACTATGTGATGAGATATATCAAAAAAAAAGCATCTCATTCAAAACCTAGAAATCACTTTACATCCTCTCCATTTAAGGTACACCCTACGGGTGATATGTACCCTTGAAATTCATACTAGTACTCAAATACTAAGAATCTCAATGGTCTCGAAAAGATCCACGAGAAATCAATGTAAAGTGGAGGTAAAATGACAAGCAGAATCATAGTGGACCCCCCAAAAGTAATAAGATAACTATCAAGTTTATCAAATGAATCAACATACGTATGAATGCTCTCAAGCATTTGGTTGGATATACCACAATCATCAATTAATGTGAGTTCAATGGGATAAGGAGAAACACTCCGTCACAATTATAGATTTCTTGCGGAATAAAATTCCCAAGATATTTTGGAGACCTCGTTTAGTCTCACAACTATCAGCCTGTAACCATACTTCTATACATGAGGTATGTTGTCCATTATATCATGTTCCTCGGACATGATATGAATGTATGAATAAAGTTTCATACTAAACTTCGTTGCGTCCAAAATAATTTTCCGTATCTTGATTTGGCGTGTTCGCCTTGGTCACCCTTAAATAGGGATGTTACGGAAAGTCACTGACAATTTTGTTGGTCACACCTTAAAATTAGAAGAAAAAAAAACTCAAGTCATCAGACTTTATGTGCACAAAATGTGCCATGCGAATAAATAAATTTTAAGGCTCTCTCACCTTAAAAATTAATAAAGTAGCCACTCAAGTTCTTGAACACATTCAAGAAGCTATATATGGACTACTCACCATTTTGAGACAAATATTCATGGTATCCATGAACATCTAATAGATGCCCTTATGTGAATCTCTAATCTCCATGAATCCATGATTTAACTAAACTAATTGCTCAGATTATCAAATATGAGCAAAACATTCTAGCATATGGGTTATACCCATTTGAATGCCGTTTTCACCAGCATTTATGATTTTGTCAAGTACCTCATGTACATAGTCAAAATGGTGTAAATAAATTCTTTATCAAAAGAATCAAATCTAATTAAATGACCACTTCTACAGAATTTAATATACCAACATTTTGTTGGAGACATGCGGTCTTACACGCCGCAGATCTATTCTAGATCATACCAACTGCATATCATACTGCTTCCCCTTGCAGTTAGTACGTGGAAATCAAACAAGTATTTCCCATCTGCGATGTCGGTAATATACCGATTTCACCACTCCGGCGTACATTCATGGGCCCTCACATTAAATTTGGGATCTATGTGAGGTATTACTATTTATTTATCCGTCAATTATAAATATATCAAGCCCTATCAAGGGAATTGATTATAGCCCGTACGCTGATTACACTAAAATATGGATATTTTCGGCATTAGGGGGACATTCGTACCACAAAGAATGCTGATAAACTAGAAATGTCATAGACATTCATCCTTCTATTCACGTACTTAAAATCTGAACATAAAGTTCAATATATTTGCAACACATTGCAAATCTGCCACATACATTTACTTATGACAAAGACGTCATGAAATCATATTATGCATGCATGCAATGTGCCATACAAAGTGGAAGTATCTCATACAACCACTATTCTCCCAAATGAGAGCAAAAGGGGGAGAAACATGGTCACATGAGAAATGAGTTCTCATATGTATCCGCGGAAATAGAGGAAATTATATCCTCAACTAGTAAATGTAGTTCAACCTCAAGTTGAATAACACATAACGGATGCTCACATCCAAACTCAACACATATGTGCACACAATTTTTTAAGTGTTGGGACATCGAAACACCTTGACTCCATTGTTATGGGAAATCACGATGAGTTCAAAGATGTAAATATTGTTTCCACAATTTTCGTTGATTCAACAGAATCATATAACATAAAGACTACATTTGTCGACAAATATTTATTCTTGAATTGCTAAAACCTTTAGGGCCCTGAACCAAAATCCATGGTAGAGTGCCTCATGCACTCATATATTGGTTCAACTAGAAGGAGGCAATTAAACAAGAGTAGCATTCGCTAAACAAAAGAGATGTATTTACCACAGTAATACATTCTCCTCATAATTATCTTCCCTTTTGGAAGACAAATGAATTTTCATTCATAATGATGTGGTGAAAAAGCGAGGCTTGTAGCATAAGGGTTTACGCAGAGACCCGACATCGATTATGATGTAACATACCCTCTTGGTATAAGTGGAATTATGTTTCGATATTAATATTATTGGCAGTACAAATAAACTATCCATGCAGTTGATAGACACGGTGAATTCATACTCATGTGGATCACTTATCTCGATATCTATCTAAATGTCCAAGAACAAATCGCAACATATATTGTGTAAAACATCAAAAGTCACTCAATGACTTAAATAGTCAAAATTTGTGTGGTACAATTGACTATGAGATTTCTTTCTTCGAAAGAATAACTCGGATAAAGATTGCTTACATGTAGTCATTAACAAAATCCCTCATTGGATTCTACATGACCTATGTATATGTCGATGATTTCATCGTTGAAGTCTATACAATACATGAAAGGTACTCGCAATCATATCAAGACGGAGATTTGGATGAAACCAAAATACTATTCAAGTTCACAACTTGAGAATATTCCCTTTAGGAATACATATCTATCAGTCGTTACATATCCATAAAATATGGTAGAAATTAAATATGGATAATCATATCAAATACACATATGGTCATACTATCCCTAACAGGGATGCAAAACTAATTTTTCACATAGTAGCAATGATGAAGTGGTATGGGGACCTCTAGTTCCATATCTCAATATCATTTGTTGCAAACTGCATCACGTGTGACAATGTTTTTGATGTCAATTTATTTGAAGTGCTTGTGTAATTAATATCCTTTATATCTTCAAGGCACTAAAATCTTGATTAAATCCCTCAGGAACATCAAGAATTGACCATTGTGTGATATACATATATTGGCTATACTTATCTGATCCCGAAAATGCCATATCCATGACTGAATTTAGTGGAAGATCCTTTTAAGGGAAGTCTTCAATATAGACTCTAATGTCTACTAGCACTAATCATTCTGGAATAATCGAAGCATCATAAAATGTATATGGCTTCACAGAATGATACCACATTCAAAATTGTGGTTAAGATTCAACAGAATCACCTACCATTATCTATCAAGATAATACCACTTGTATTGCTCAAATGCATATGGGTTATATATAGAACAATGTTTCAAGAAACTTGTTGAGATTTGCAAAGTTCAGGGGGAGTAAACTTCCATGTCATAATCCATCGATGATCCTCAGATCATATATATTGTACTCTTTTTCCCTTGATGAGTTTTTCCCTCATGGTTTCTCATAAAAGGTTTTTAATGAGACAATATAAATACAAGTGTTCAGATATGCCATTTTTCTTTCTCCTTATATTTTTCCCACTGGGTTTTAGAGGAGTTTTCAGTGGCACGTCGTATTGCACTCATTTTCGCTCCTTTTCACTTTATGAGTTTACTCTCCAGGTTCTCATATAGGGTGCTAAATGAGGCAATATCTTTTCATTATCATATGTCATACTTTTCTATTTTCCCCCCGGGGTTTTTAAAGGAAGTATATAAGGCATATTTATTGATCTCTAAACTCACTAATGAGATTTTTCCTATCAAGGTTTTTCTCATATGAGTTGTCAATGAGACAATAATCATTGTATGTTGTATCATTTTTCTCCTTATTTTCCCCACAAGGTTTAAAGGAGTTTTAACAACATATCAAATACAATTCTCCTCATATTTTCCCACAGGGTTTTTGGGGGAGAATATCATACAAAGTCTTCATCAAGAGTATATAATGGTACCCTCAAGGTTGTACAAGAAGATCTCGAAGATAATGCAAGGATTTTGAAGAAACGACGTTGTCCAAGGGGGAGTGTTAGAATAGGATTAGCTTAGATCCTAAGCAACCGTAGGCGGTTGCTTTTTGGCCAAACGTCGTACAGGCGTTGTGCCTCTTCGCACAGACGCGACCTTGTATTTACCGCCTCAAAGGCGCCTCTTCAGATTGTATATATACCTCAAACTCTTGATCAATAAAGCAGAGATTCATTCTCAAACAGCGGAGACGTTCAGCTTCCCCCGCCGCCACCTCCTCTTTGATGTCTCCCGGGCGGTGATGTGGCTTTGTCCCAATGCCGATCAACACGGGCGGTGATCACTAGTAGGAAAAAGCGGAACGGGATCCTCTGACTTTACTCACCCTGACTTTCTCTGACTTTGAGTCGCCGACAGGTGGGGCCCACCACATGCGGGACCCACCCGTCAGTGACCCAAAGTCAGAGAACGTCAGGGTGAGTAAAGTCAGAGGATCTGGTTCCGGAAAAAGCTTATACGTAAAATGCTATCAGTGCGCACTAGCTTGCCCGTGCGCCACTGATATTCTCTCTCCTCGTTTTGGAGATTTGGCAGAATATACCAGTGGCGCACGAATTTTTGGTGCGCCACAGGTAAAAATTTACTTGTGGCGCACAGAAATTTTCGTGCGCCACTGGTAAGTTTCACCAAACTCCGGGGAGGATAGTATTTCGTGCGCCACAGGTAAAAATTTACCTGTGGTGCACAGGAAATTTCGTACGCCACTGGTAAGTTTCACCAAACTCCGGGGAGGAGAGAAACTATCTGTGGCGCACCACTATTTCTGTGCGCCACTGGTAAAAAACTTACCTGTGGCGCACAATTATCTGTGGCGCACAGTTTTTTTTGCGCGCCACAGGTAACTCCGAGGAGAGAGAATACCTGTGGCGCACAAAACATTGGTGCGCCACTGATATTTTTTTGTCAGATTTAGCTATCCGTGGTCATCTCTGGTCCACCCACCCACGCGCATCTGCTACCACGCATCACAACCGCACCTTATCCTCTTCTTTTTTAGACTCTCCTCTCTCTACCACACCTTATCTCTTTTTTTTTTCACTCACCTTATCCTCTCTCTCCCCTAGCTTCTCTCCAACCTGCCCACCACCAAGTCACCAACCGCACTCATCCTCCACTCGATCTCCACCAACCGCCGCCCCATCCTGCCCGCGCCCTGGTCCTCCGCCGCCGCCTCCCCATCCCCCCGCCCGCGCCGCCTCCGCCCGCCTCCGGCCCCATCCCGCCCGCGCCCCGGCCCTCTGCCGGCCGCCTCCCCATCCCCGCGCCCCATCTCCACCTCAGCCCTCCGCTGGTGGCGCTGGCAGCGGCAAGGCGCTCCTCCACCTCGCCCTGCAGCACCAGCCCCTCCTCCCAGTCCCCATCCCCGCGCCGCTTCTCCCAGCTTCCGCCCGTCGTGGTCGTCGTCCTCCATGACGGCCCCATGCCTCCAGCGCTCGACGACCTCCGCCTCCAAGCCTCCGCCATGGATGTCGCCGGCACCCTACGCCACGGATGCCGCTGGCGCCTTCCTCCTCGACCTCAAGCCCCATATCCCCGCCGCGGCCCAAGCCCGCTGCCATCCCCGCCCCGGCCCGAGGTGCGCCGCCCCGGAGCCCTCTTCCCGCGGCGGAGAGCGGGAGGTGTCGCCGGAGTCGGCGAAGGCGGCGGCGCGGTGGGGCGGCACCGGCTAGGGTTGGGCGGGGGCTTTTAAGTAATAAACTAAATTGGTGAATTTTATTTTTTTAAATCCTAATTTGTTACTACTGGCGCACAGTTCAGGTTTGAGCGCCACTGGTATTTGAATTACCTGTGCTGCACAGTACGGCTTGTGCGCCACTGGTAAGTGAGATACCTGTGGCGCCCGAGCTGTGCGCCACAGGTAACACTTACCAGTGGCGTGAGTTTAGTGGATTTTGGTGCGTCACTAGTAGTCTTTTTCTACTAGTGGATGCGGGCGGAGACGTCAAGCTTCCCCCGACGCCACCTCCTCTTTGATGTCTCCGGGAGTCGCGCTTCCCTGTGCTCAACTGCTCACCGTGGAACGCTCGCCGACACTGTTCCACGGGAGGTGGAAGGTGTACAGCGGGGACAGCACCAGCTGGAGTGACCTACTCTTCGTCGCCGTCGAAGCGTATCTGAATCTCACATTCAGGCAGTATAGTAGCGCATTCCGTGCCTTCTTTTAAGCTGAATGCAAGTTAAAGGCACTCCTTAATTATGCTACTTAACTTAGCTGAGTTTGCCAAGAACATATCCGTAAACAAAAAAGTTTGTAAGAACACTCAGTCTAGCTATTGTAAAACCTCTCTTCCTCGCTAATCGTTTTCTATGCATGTCTAAGATAAAAATAAGGGTGAATATAGGTGACACATAAAGATTAAAGACTGAATGAATTTGTCCAATTTAGCGAACTGATTTGAAAATGATGGACAAACATCTTGCATGAACAAAAATAAAATGAAAATGGCAGCAATACTGTTCTTGAGATCTAGTTGTGCTGACTAAGAATATCGATGGACACTTATCCCCTCAAGAATCACGGTGAGCGCCAGGATGAAAGCGTGGTCGACGCCGGCGTTGATGCTAACATCTTACCCAAGCCACCTGAAGCGTCCCCTGCGTTTGATCTGAGCAACGACGGCGCCGCCCCGGGAGACGGTGCACTCGCTCGCATTGAATCCACGCCTGACGACGACGAAGTCGGGGTGCCTCTCACTGGGATCGCCGCCGGCGAGGTGCACGTGGACATCCGGCAGGTTGAACACCGCTGGCTGCGGGACGAGCACGAACAGCAGGTCCGTCAGGCTGGTGCTGTCCCCCCTGAACACCTTCCACCTATGCAGGGACCCGAACAGGGACGGCGAGCGCTCCGCGGTGAGCAACGGGCGGCTAGACGCAGCGTCGAGGAGGAGGTAGCCGCACGGGATGAAAAAGCACGTCTTCGCCTTCACCCGCATCACGGCCGTGCCGGCGTCGTCCGTGACGGTGAAGTCGAACCGCCGCGTCTTGGTCACGGTGAACGTTGTCGGGCGCGCGAGCAGAAACGCGCATCCACCACCGGCGCCGCCCTTGGTGCCATCGTCGATCGGTGGGTGCTCTTGAGTCTTGACGGGATCCACCGTTCACGTCGGGAGTCCAGATAGACTGTGCCACAACAGAGATGGACAGAGATTTCCAATGCAAAACGGGGTTGCCTCGTACAGTTATGGTTTCCTATGTATTTCCTTGTTGTACACGACATTCTTTGCAGTATGCGACTGCCTATTCAGTTGAGTTTATCCATAAGGTGGAGACTGGAGAATCATATACTCGCTTAAAAAGAAAGCTTTTTTAAACTTTAAGTTGAATCACTTAAAAAAATAGGGAAAGCAACTGTGGCAACTTATTGATTATATCTAATAAGGTAACATCATCTGGCAAAATACCCAGAGGGATCACCATGCCATACAGTTGACATGGACCCCTACGCATTAGCGCAAGGGCATGTGCCGCTCTATTGCTTTCCCTAGGTGAAAAAACGAATGAAAAAACAGTAAAACCCTTTGATCGAAGTGTACATCCTTCGATGGAGTTTTCCACATCGTTCATCGTGTTAATCACCTCCATACAGTCATTTTATGATGATTGCCCCTGTAGCACCCGTGATGAAAAAGACATGGGAATGCCACAACAACTCCCCGCGATGAAGACGCCGAGATCATCACGGACGCCCCTTCTGCACTTGCGATTTCCAACTGCACCTCATGTTGTCGTCAGCTAATCTATGACAGTTTCTAACAAAGGTGTTCCGTGTTCATCTAAGCACATTGTTAGAACCAGGGTCAATATTTTTCGGTTGATCTTCTTCTATGCAGATCTATGGATATACGCAGAGATCAAACTATATCGAACTTTGGGCAATTTTATACAATTCGGTGTATAGATTGTTGGAAAATAGGACGCAAACATCTTGAATGAAAATGGTGTCAATTAGTTAATGCACGTCAACATATAACACGTAACCTAGGTTAAACTCTGCGTAAATGCATCCAATTTTGTCAACTGATTGGAAAATAAGGTGCAAACATGAGAAAAAAAAGTGAGAATGGCAGCAATTCAGCTCCTGAATCTTTCTAGGTTCGTTTTCGTTGAACGTCGTCCCGGTATATATCCTTCAGAATCGCGGTGAGCCTAGGATGAAAGCATGGTCCACACCGGGCTTGACTCTATAATAATAAGCAACCCATCCGAACGCACCGCCGTACGGATGTGAGCAGCATCGGCGCGAGAGACCGTGCAGTCACAGATGGAGAAGAAGTCATGGATGGTGTGACGATGAAGTCGGGGTCCCTTTCACCGCAGCCGGCGAGGGTTCGTGTACGGCCGTGGTGAACAGCGAAGGCCGATGAACGCCGGCTAGATGGAGGAGCCATAAGTTTGGAATAAGGAGCGCTCAAACTAGACACATGTCGCCTCTTTTGTTGAACTCCCTTCTCTTTGGCAAGCTATGAAATGAGATCGCCCGGAACGGAAGATAGGGAAGAATACATGCAATATATAAAAGCAATGTTTAGTTGCATCTTCAGTCAGAACTTAATGTAACCCGTGACACACAAGACAATTCCACCAAGTGAAACCCATCTATCCCCCCATTCATTTTGAAGTACGGTACAATATCATCGGATTAAAGAACCGCAGAACACCGATATCATGAATAACGAGGTTGTCACCCTGATAACGACAATAATACTGAACCACACCGAGAAGATCACTAGAGTGAAGGTGTATCCGATCTTGTCGCACCCGCTGGAATGAGAAGAGTGAAAATAATTGCCACCGATATGAGGACCACGTGAGCTGTACAATTAAAAGAACCAACAACAGAATTTTAGATGCGATGGCTACAAGCCACAACACATGGTAAGACATAGTGAAAAAAGGTATATTTTCACATACATTAATTGAGTCAAGTTTCATGCCTTTCCCTCGATCTCACTCGCTGCATAGCACTGCAGCACATCCACGAACAAAATAAAGTACAGCTTTGTATAAACTACAATACTCTACATGTATTGTTTATTATTTACAATCCAGCAGCACAAGAAATAGCATTTGCTTTATCCTTACTAGAAATTGCTGGTGTCAAGCTTCTGTCGCCTATCACCATGGATCAGTCTCACCTTCGCGTGTCACGATATCAGGGCATAGAGCGCAAACATGCCCCTGCGACCAAAAGCAGTACGCCTGTTGTTATTTATTTGATACCACACACAAGCACAGGTTTTAGAGCAGTGATTCTCCTGTGTTTGAAAATAACGTCGACCATCCATGTCATATAAATCTAACAGTTAGAATTATTTGGTACCTCCCAAGAATAGTATACAAGACGGTGTCTGTGTGGGGGTGGGGGTGGGGGGGGGGGGGGGGGGGGGGGGGGGGGGGGGGGTGAGAAGGGGACTATTATTTTTTTTCTTATCTAAGCCCTTCCCAATTTTCTTCAAAACTTAATCCAAACCTTGGGGGCGGTGGCCCCCCTCACAATATACATCGGATTAAAGGCCCGCAAAACACCGATATCATGAATAACGAGGTTGTACATCCTGATACCGACAATAATACTGAACCACACTGAGAAGATCACTAGAGTGAAGATGTATCCAACTTTGTTTCTCCCAAAACGCTGGAATGAGAAAAGTGTGAAAATTATTGCCACCGATATGAGGACCGCGTGAGATATACATTTGACAGACAATATAAGAATTTTAGATGCGATGGCTACAAGCCACAACACATGGTAAGACATAGTGAAAAAACTGTATATTTTCACATACGTTGAGTCAAGTTCGTGCCTTTTCCCTGCTCTCACTTGCTGCAGAGAAATGCAGCACATCCATGAACAAAATATCAATACTGCTTTGTATAAACTACAATACTCTGTATGTATATTGTGTTATTGTTTACAATCCACCAGCACACGAAATGCCAACGTTTGCTTTATCCTTACTAGAAATTGCTGGTGTCAAGCTTCCGTCGCCTATCACGATGGACCAGTCTCACCTTCGCGTGTCATGATATCAGGTGTAGACCGCAAATGTGCCCCTGCGACCAAAATCAGTACGCGTGTTGTTATTTATTCATACCCCACTCAAGCACAGATTTTAGAGCATGATTCTCCTGTGTTGGAAATAACGTCGACCATCCATGCCATGTAAATCTAACAATTAGAATCATTTGGTACCTCCCAAGCATAGTATAAAAGACGGTGTGTCTGTGTGGTGGAGGGGGGGGGGGGGGTGAGGAGGGGGCTATTATTTTTTCTTATCTAAGCCCTTCCCATTATTTTCTTCACAACTTGATCCAAACCTGGGGGGCGTGGCCCCCCTCCCAATATACATCGGATTAAAGGCCCGCAGAACACCGATATCATGAATAACGAGGTTGTACATCTTGATACCGACAATAATATTGAACTACACTGAGAAGATCACTAGAGTGAAGGTGTATCCGACTTTGTCGCTCCCAAAACGCTGGAATGAGAAGAGTATGAAAATAATTGCCACCGATATGAGGACCACGTGAGCTGTACATTTAAAAGACAACATTAGAATTTTAGATGCGATGGCCACAAGCCACAATACATGGTAAGACATAGTGAAAAAATTGTATATTTTCACATACGTTTGTGTCAAGTTTCGTGCCTTTTCCCTGCTCTCACTCGCTCTGCAGCACATCCATGCACAAAATATAAGTACTACTTTGTATAAACTACAATATTCTGCTTGTATATTGTTTTATTATTTACAATCCAGCATCACAGAAATGCAAGCATTTGCTTTATCCTTACTAGAAATTGCTGGTGTCAAGCTTCCGTCGCCATCACCATCGATTAGTCTCACCTTCGTGTGTCATGATATCAGGGTGTATAGCCCAAATGTGCCCCTGCGACCAAAAGCAGTACGTGTGTTGTTATTATTTCATACCCCAGTCAAGCACAGATTTTAGAGCAGTGATTCTCCTCTGCTTGGAAATAACGTCTCCCACTTATGTCATGTAAATGTAACAATTAGAATAATTTGGTACCTCCCAAGCATAGTATAAAAGACGGTATGTCTCTGTATGTGTGGAGGGGGGGGGGGGGGGTGAGGATGGGGGCTATTATTTTTCTTATTTATGCCCTTTCCAATTTTTTCTTCACAACTTGATCCAAACCTGGGGGCGGTGCCCCCCCCCCCCCCCCCCCCCACAATATACATCGGATTAAAGGCCCGTAGAACACCGATATCATGAATAACGAGGTTGTACATCCTGATACCGACAATAATACTGAACCACACTGAGAAGATCACTAGAGTGAAGGTGTATCCGACTTTGTTGCTCCCAAAACGCTGGAATGAGAAGAGTGTGAAAATAATTGCCATCGATATGAGGACCACGTGAGCTGTACATTTAAAAGACAACATTAGAATTTTAGATGCCATGGCTACAAGCCACAACACATGGTAAGACATAGTGAACAAATTGTATATTTTAGACATTGAGTCGTTTCGTGCCTTTTCCCTGCTCTCACTCGCTGCAGAGAACTGCAGCACATCCATGAACAAAATATCAGTACTGCTTTGTATAAACTACAATACTCTGTGTGCATATTGTCTTATTACTTACAATCCAGCAGCACAAGAAATGCCAGCGTTTGTTTTATCCTTTGTTCCGGGTAGTGTTGTTCCCCTGTTAATCCCATACAACGAACCATATTTGCGGAGTAGTGTATTAGTCGTTGAGTCGAGGGCTCCAAAGGAGAGGAGAGAAGAGGGGCGGCGGCGTTAGGTCACAAGCTCGTACAGACGGAGAGGAGCGCGGCGTGGCCGCTAGTTAGCAAAGCAAGGTGGAAGCTGAGGCACGTGTGGCCAGCGGTGGCGGCCCCTCGACGAAGCAAGACGGTGATGCGCGTGGGCGGTGGGAAGCGTGACCGGTGCGGTGGTGGAGGAGGAGCTCGCCGGGGCGGTGGGGAAGAGCATGGAGCCGTCGACGGAGCGGCTGTAGTGGCGGATCGGCGTGGGTGGCGGCAGTTGATACGTCCCAAACGTATCTATAATTTTTTATGTTTCATGCTTGTTTTATACCAAATGCTACATGTTTTATTTACACTTTATATAATTTTTATGCATTTTCTGGAACTAACCTATTAACAAGATTCCACAGTGCCAGTTCCCGTTTTCTGCTGTCTTTTTGTTTCAGAAAAGCTAGTCGGGGAAAATTCTCGGAATTGTACGAAAATTTACGTGATTTATTTTTGCACGGGAACGAAGCCACTGCCCGAAGGAGAGGTCCAGAGGACCCACCAGGCAGGGAGGTGACCCCACGGCACGGCCTGGGGTGGGGCTGCGCCACAAGGCCGCCTGGCCCACCTGGTGCTCCACTGACGTCGCCCTTTCGCCTATAAATTGGTTCGTCCCCGAAAACCCTAAATACCTGATCAGAAATCCACGAAAAGTTCCGTCGTCGCCATCGTCGTCAACCCTAGTTTGGGAGGGTTCTGAAACTCTTCTCGGCACCCGGCCGGAGGGAGATCATCACCGGAGGGCTCTACACCACCATGCCTGCCTCCGGAGTGATGCGTGAGTAGTTCTCCATGGGATTACGGGTCCATAGCAGTAGCTAGATGGTAGTCTCTCCACTTTGTGCTATCATGTTGTTCGATGAAAAGCAAAACAAAAAGAGAGATGGCAACACACAGTATACATGGGAACTCTGTATCTTTATTGATCATTGTATTGAATACAAAGTACATGTACATGCTCCCATAGGAGTTTGCCTATTTTGCCTTCGGCGAATACGAAGGAGATCTGACTGAACAGATTACGTGTAGCCCGCTGATTCCCGGTGCTTTTGCAAAGCGTCCAGTTAATTACATCTGCAGGTCAAGCCTACAGAAAACCTCCGATTAAGCTGCGTCATAGTCATCGTCGTGTTGGATGAACATGAGAAGAAGAGTAGCTTTGTTCCGCCGAAACACGATCACGAGATGATCTCGACGTGCGTAATTAAGAGTGAGATTGCATAGATAAAGATGGTGGCTTTTGCCTCGTCGGTGCCCAGCCATATGGCCCGAACTTCATCAAATAGGACGTGTGTAATGTTGCTTTTGCCTCGTCGGTGCCCAGCAACGGTGTGTCCATCTCATCAAAATTAAGACATGTTGATACATAGGGATCGAGCCTCATCGTCACATGGTGATGATTTTGTCTAGCCTCGTCGGCACTAGACATAGAAAGAATATGATGAATTTGACCATAGTCTCATAGAGATTAGGCCATAGATTTGAGCTATACAATTGATAAAGCATGTCTTTGCTCTTTTTGGTAAACAAAGTCCTTTGTAGGAAACAAGGTTGTACACCGCCGATATACATGAGACAATCGAGCGATAGACTTGGTGATGATTCTCATATACTCCACATGAACGACGTTGATAATGCGGTCGTTGCCATGGTTATGCTTCACATGGTGCGACTTTGATGAGACGGTCGCAACCACAGTTGTAGATCTTCACATGGGTGACGTTGATGAGGCAGTCACTACCACGGTTGTAGATTTTCACGTGGGTGACGTTGATGAGGCGTCACTACCACGGTTGTAGATTTTCACGTGGGCGACGTTGATGAGGCGGTCAGCACCACGGTTATAGATTGACACATGGGCGACGTTGATGAGGCGGTCGGGCCATGGTGGTAAAGATTGATGCACGGCCAACGTAGATAAAGCTGCCGCGCCATGATGGAAAATATTAACACATGGCCGACGTTGATGAGGTGGTCGGGCCATGGTGGTAAAGATTGATGCACGGCCGACATAGATGAAGCTGTTGCGCCATGACAGTAAAGATTGACACATGGCCGACGTTGATGAGGCGGTCGGGCCATGGTGGTAAAGATTGTTGCACGGCCAACGTAGATGAACCTGTCGTGCCATGACGGTAAATATTCTTATTTTCTGCACCGATCATAGATCATGTAGAGCAACCATGTTGAGATTGATACTTTCCCTTAGACCAAGATCAATGAAGCCATCCGATCAAAAAAAATCTCACCTTCAGAACGTAGCATGGCGTGACCTCCGGCACGATGGATCCGGCGAGCGTGCTCCGGCGGAGAGATGTGTTTGTGGCGTGGTGGTTTGGTGTGCAAGGCGGCGATGAGGTCTCGCTTACTACGTGCGCGTGCGTGGACACTCATGGCGTTGACCTATGGTATTCCTCTTGCAGCTCGGATTGTAATCTGCTACGGCCGGCGTCCGTATTTTCTTCCAGGTGGAGCCAGCCGAGTGCACAGGACACCAGCTAGAAACAATTTTCTTTGCAAAATCATTTTTTTTTTCGCCATGTGTGCACCCTTTTTTTTTTTTTGCGAAACACAGTACAACGTAAGCGCTCATATACACGCGCACACACTCACCCCTATGAACGCACGCACGCACACCCTACCCCTATGAGCACCTCCGAGAGACTGAGCCGGCGGGTCGAGTCTTGAGATTGACGAAGTCACCACGGGCGCCTCGCTGTCGACGGGAACGTCGCCTCCCACTGAAGAATATTCCGCCTTAAATGAGAAACACCAGCGTCAAACCTGGGTTTGAACTCTGGTGGGCTGGGGATACAACCATCCACCTAACCATCTTGCCACAGGCAAGTTCTCACCATGTGTGCACCCGCTAAAAATATTTTTTACGTATTGCGATACCCTCCGTGACCCCTGGTTCCAGATGCTGTAGCTCCGCCACTGGGTGGAGCACCGCAGCCTGGCGGCCGTGCGGGCGTCTGTGCGTGGTGCCTCTCTTCCGGGCGAGGGTGTGCTGAGTTTATATAGGCGCTCGACCTGGCCGATCGATCACGTCGTTAGCTGAAAACGCGTAACCTTTTAAACAGATTGTAATTTATCTCTATCGATGCAAGTCGATCCTAATGCCTGACGTCAGCCCGTATGCAGTCCGGCCGGGCGTAGGCGTGAAAGGTACGCAGCGTCGTGCATGCTCTATCTCTACCATCGTGGCTTACATGCATGACCTCATCCATGACATCATCAATCCGTATAAATACATGTCATATCTCTACTATATAATCTGTCTTAACGACCGTACATACGTCCGTACGTCGCATCAATGTCGCATCAAAGAGTCGAGTCGTCCGCTCATCCGTGTCGAATTGGGCTAATGTTTCTGTCCAAGAGTCCAACCAATCAAAGTGGGCCAGGAAAAGCAGGCCTTTCCTTTTGACAAGAGCTCGACCAACCTAAGCGGGCCTAGAGCTAAACTGCGGCAGCCTACCACAGGAAAATCATACGTACAAGAGGAAAATCATACTCCTGGTCGAACACTTCTCCGAGACGAACTGTGGTCGAAGACTGCTCTTCGTTCTTCTCAAGCAGGAGGGGCGGTGAATCTCACGTCGAAGGAGAATGGAGGCTAGCTGTGTAGTAGAGATACACGAATTGGGATTGATTAGGAGGGGAGGGTAGGCAGGGAATCGGGAGCGATGCTGCGAATGAATTGGGATCTTTTGGGCTGGCTCGCGGGAAGGAACGCAGGTCGGGTGCATCCACACTGTGGGTCTCGCTCCATTGTTGGCCTACGGAAAGGAAGCGCAAGCACACGGGAAGGAAAGGTCCTAGCATGCGGGAGGACTGCTGCTAGGAATTCAAGAGGATTTTATTCAAGATGCAGACCTGGGTCGTGCTCTCATGCAGCCATCTGACATATAAAAAAAAGCAGAAGAAAAGAAGTTAATTACCCGTCTTGTTAAGATTCTAAAGAGGCTGAAATGGTGCAAACGAATAACATCTTTTTTGGGAAGAAAATAACATAATTCATGTCAATTATCGATACTCGTCTTCCCAAGAGGTCTGAAAACGTTGCCGCAATTGGGATTGATATCTAAATTAAGATCTATATCCGAGAAGCGATTGAACGTCATGTCATGTATAAACTATATTGTTGCAGCACCTTGAGGCGTACAAAATTGGCTACAACGACAATGTTTTGTAGAACGCCAAAAGTCCGGCCATTGTGCCGCCGTCAACCTGCCCCTAGCCGGGAGGTGCGCGCCGCTCACACTGACACATATGCTAACTCCTCAACGCCATGTTTTAGCATGATGAAAGTTGACATATTGGTAAATCACATAGTGATCAACAAAGATGTTAAGACAGGAGAGAAATTTCCACATTTGCCACAACACACAGAGCGATTCCTCGCATTATGCCCGTAGCAACGCACGGATCTTGTGCTAGTATAGCTAGGTAGCGAGCCAGACCAGCCCGTACGTGGAGAGTCTGGACACCATCTTTGAGTGCTCCAATACATCAATACATTTGTCTTCGTGCAAATTAAGTTTAAAACTGCACCCGGCGAGACTTACATGTGTACTAGTCCATTGCCATCAAATATTCAAAGATTGCATGCATGCATGCAGCTAGTCGTTGTGATAGGTAAGCAACTAGAAACTTTGCTAGCTCATTCGTATGTATACGATCCAACACTCCCAAAGATCATATTCTTAAACGGAGTGTCTAAATTGTAATGTTTGCACGTTGTGACGCCGAGATGTGGTATGTAAATTTCACCGATATTTTCTATTTCGTGGGACCCACACGTCATAGACAAGAACTTTGATGTTTATGTTTATATTATGAATTTTTAGTACAAAAATTCATCAAACACATGTTTAGATCTTGTGAGCTGCCTATCATGATCAAGATCATCTTTATGTAATGCTACATGTTGTGTTTTTTTGCTGGGATCCGATGAATTGTGAAGTTATGATCAAGTTTGTCCATCTATCTATCCATATGTGTTATCTATATTCCTGCATGCTCTCTGTTTGTTAGTAGATGATTTGGCCAAGTAGATACTAGTGACTCCAAGAGAGGGTATTTATGCTATATAGTGGGTTCATGCCTCCAGTACCTGGGCTCGAGATGACAGAAACGACTAAGGTGTTGAATGTGTTGCTGCTAATAGGAGAAAACAACTTAGCTATGTCTACGTGTCATTTACTTTGTTTACATTACACACTTTGCTTATTGCAATAATCTGTTGCTTGCAACTTAATATCTACGGAGACACGAAAGTTATTTCGCAGGTGGATTATTAGTCTTAAATGCAGCTAGCAAGCGGTTTATGTATCTTGTTGTAATGCCCAATAGATCTCACAGTGAACTTGTTCTTGTCATAATATGCATTGTCATGCCATTGCACTTTGTCAATTGTCCAGCTGTAATTTGTTTACCCAGCATGTGTTTATCTGTTTTATGGAGAGATACCTCTAGTGAACTGTGGACCCCGATCCTTTATTTTACATTGATACAAACACCATTTCCACAACGTTCTGCACTCAATTCCTCGCTGTTCATTTCTGTATTTATTATTGTTCTCTACACCATACGATTAACTCTTTGTATTCAGCAAGGCAGGGAGATTGACAACCTTCCTGTTACATTGGGACAATGTATTTTGATTGTGTGTGCGTAGGTCCAAGTCTCTCGGTGCCAGCACTTTTCTGGAGCCTGGGTGACACCGTGTTGCAGCTCTTCCAACTCCTATTGGTTCGATAACCTTGGTTTTGCAATCAAGTGAAATTTGCTACTGTGTTGCTTCACACCTTCCTCTTGGATTTCCAACGGGCGGTTGTAGCCGCATCAGCAGTCGGGTGGCAGCTGAAGCTTCAGGATGGCAGCTGGGGTTTAGCGTGCTGCCCAAAATGTTTTTGGATACGGACGGCCGTGCCCGATATTTGCATCACCAACAAGAGATTTTTTTTGCTGCCTAAAAAATTATTAGGCAGGAGATAGTGATAGGTCATCAGCTGGAGCACCGGTTTTTCTCATATGCCCTAAAAAACGTTTTTGTGGGCAGCACTCCAATGGGCATATGTTGGAAATGCTCCAATCTTATATATATCATACTAATCTAAATTACTTATCGCTATGCCCAGCCCAATACTTCTTTTTTTATTAACGCATTGAGACGAACGATTTTTGCGTTATCTCAGAGAAAATAAGGCCATTAATTCCAGAATTATACGAGGATGAGGAACAAAACCACACATTCTTCTATCCTCAGAGCATCTCCACCGGCACCCCCAAGATTTCCCATGCACCTTCAAATTATGTCTACTTTGGGGGTGTCGGGCACTTCTCCGGCAAATTCTAGGGTGCTACCCACACCGGCACCCTCCAAAACCAAAACAAAATAGAGAGATTGCAAAGAAAGATCAATTTTATTCAAATTTGTTCTACAAATTCAATCTATATCCTACGACGCCTAACCCTACGCGGCGGCTCCTCCTCGGTAGTAGGCTCGGGCGCCTCGAGGGCAGCTGAACCGCGTTCGCTCCTCGACGTTGTAGTTCAGCGGTTGATGCTCGCTGGAGAAGCGGTTGAGCGCCGCCTCTCGATCGTCCAAGAAGAACGTCTCCTAGTAGAGGCTGCGGAAGGAGTGCGTTTGGGACACACCCAAAGCCGGAGTTTCTTCTCGCACCGGCGGACCTCCCACTGGAATTCGAAGCCGGCCTCGGCGATAGGCGCCATAGGCACCCCGCCCAAGCTGAGGGCGAAGTCTTTAGGCAACGTCGCCTTCAGCAACGATAGGATGCCGTGCTCGGCAAAGACCTTAGCCTCGTGCCAGGAGAGCAACTTTCTGCTCACATCCATGGTGGCGGTGGTGCGCTTGCCCGAGTTGATGCCGACAACGGAAGGGAATGGGGAAGAGAGTGTGAGGCAGGATGAGAGTGGGTGGCAACCTGACCGATGGGCAGTGGCACGGGTGTTAATATGTGCATGGGGAAGGCGCAGCACCTTCACGTCGACTGATGTCGGTGTTAATCTGTTGCGTGTACGAAAGGCGCACAACGCCGTCGTGTCATGCCGGGGTCGCCGAAGCAGCCCACAATAAGTGCACACAGAAGTTGAGGGGCCATCGCTTGGAGAGACGCGCGCGTCGCCGCTTCAACGCTCGTCGTTGGGGACGAGGCGTTGGTTGTTTCTTTAACCCTGCCAACGCCCGCATCGACTGTCCAATTCCACCATGTTCCTCCCCACAATGTCGTTACCGGAGAAGGAGGTCTTGATGCCCGAGCAGGAGCCGCCTGAGCAGGAGGACGATGAGCCGACAACTCCACCACCTCCGGCCTGGTCCCCATGGGAACCCTTGGCCCTGTGGTAGTCCTGTTTTGCTGGTGCAGACCTCGCATGGCTCACGCATAGGGCTACACCGGAACACACTCCGGCAACTCTAGAGGCCGAGCCGGAGGCAGACGAGCCAAGAACTCCACCACCGAAGACCGACTCAGAGTACGATGAGTAGTATATTAAGGTTCTAGTTATGCAAAAAATTATCTGTAAAAATGAGCATCAAATTGAAATTGAAATCACTTCTCCTATATATTCATTTTTGTGTCTATTACGTGTGGGCTCCGCCTGTCGGAGGACTTGTCCGGCCACCGTCTGTCGGTGCCACTGCCAGACATAAATTGAATCCGATCAGACCGGATTTGTGGATGCTAGTGTTGCCGTTTTTCGTGTCCGGCTTTTTGGATGCTTTGGGTTGCCCGTGGGGATGCTCTCATCGCACTATTTTCATCTTCTGTTTGGAACTACACTTTTCACAATCTTTTCATTCTGCTGTCGTATGGAATCCTCTCGACAGATGGACCCGGTGGCTCCTAGACTAGACGACGGCCCGTTTCTTCTTGGCTTTGCTCACTCTCCCCGAAGAACCACTCTGCTCTACTAGTACTGGCAACGGCACAGCTCCCTGCCCCACCCAAAAGGAGGCGAAAAGGCCAAGCCACCGCCCTTACGCCTCCGCCACTCCGCCAATGGCCGGCGGCGACGGCGAGAGGATGCCGGCGTCCTCCTCCTCCCGGTGCCGGGAGGGCTGGGTCCCTCGCGGACCGGTACGTGCCGCCTTGCCCTAACCCTTGCCCTCTTTCCGTACGAATATGAATATTCCGTCGCTGTTCCGGCTGGGTGAGGGTCCGGCTGTTCACAGCCGGATGCCGAGTTCCTTTCTCAGCATTGCCGTCCCTGACGGGATCTATGCCGGTGGTGGCCGAGGAACGAAATCTCCTAATGTAATTTCGCACACCACATGAGATTCTTTTTGTAACGCCGTAACGGTCAGCCAGCGCCATATATAGAGACGCATTACTTTATATATCATGTATTCTGAAGGCATGTATGATTCTGTATCACAGAAATCACTGGATAAAGTTCGGAACATAGACATGCACATCTGGAAGTTTATTTGATGGACGATATTCATGCCCGATTGTTTCTGAATTTAAGTATGTGTTTTGTATTTCTGGCCATTTTTTCATGCACTTATTTCAACAATTTATAGGTCGTGAGAGGTTGTCGGAATGTCAAAAGGAGGGTCCACGTTCACCGCAGCAGATGGTTGCATCACCGAAGTCTGCAGATTCACCGCCGCAGATGGATACACTAGTTCAACCACCGAAATCTGTAGATTCATGGCCACAGATGGTTACACCAATTCATCCTCCGGAATCTCTAGATTTAGCGCGCCAATTGGGTGCATTGTTTCAAAGACCAAAATCTGTAGACTCGAAGAGCACTTCGTGTGGCTCTGGAGCTGTGGTGTCTGATTCAGGAGCTTCTCCATTTGATATATGCAGGGATGCCAGGAAATGCTCTTTCGGTCCTTTACCTTCTTTACTTGAGATGAACAGAGAAAAACGGCGTGCGAGAGAGATTTCAAAGAGTACAGCTGCATTGCAACATTTGGGACCTGGGATAGTTCTATTGAAAAACTTCTTAAAGCCTGAGGATCAGGTATACTCTGTTTGTTATCTCAGGCTAATATGTTTAGTTTTATCCTAGAATCAATGATTATTCCGTATCTTAAAAAAAATAAAACGAGTGTCTGAAACTAGTATTGAATTTGTTTTTGTATGCATTATTACCTTCCTCTTCCTTTGGAATTTTTTGTGCCCATTAGTGAAGTGTTATTTTTCAAGATTTTATTCTCTTGTCTACACACTTTGCTGCAACCTTCGTAGCCTGCGTATATGCCAGGAACATAAATTTGGTTTACTAATTTCATTGTCGTGCTTCTCTTTAGTACCAGTTGAAGTACTACTTAGGCATATTCAATGCAGCAAGCATATATCCAAGCTTTCTTTTGTTGCACATGTCAGGTTAAAATTATCAAACAATGTCGAGAACTTGGTGTTGGCACAGGAGGATTTTGTCAACCTAGCTACAGAGATGGTGCTAAGTTAAATCTGCGGATGATGTGCTTAGGGAAGATGAACTGGGATCCAGATCCATGCTCATATAGGGATATACGATCCTTTGATGGTGCTCAACCACCGAAGATACCAGAAGAATTGACCAAGTTCGCGAAAGATGCCATTGATACTTCTTATGCATTCTTGAAACAAAATGGTCAAGGAGCTTCCAATCCTTTAAAAGAAATTCCTCCTATGTCACCAGATATCTGCATGGTTAACTTCTACACCACGGTTGGAAAGTTAGGTCTTCATCAGGTACAAAAGAACAACTTTCTCCAATGGTATATTTAATACAATCAGCAACATTAGGTTTTGTATTGCTGGTACCAGTTAATTGGTAGAACTGTGTGCGAATGATTAATTCAATAAACATGCTCTTCTTTTGTCTTCAGTTACATCTTCTATTCCCACTTCTCCTCAATTGGAATGCTAATAGGGCAAACACTCCTGTTTGACGATTACTAGCTGGATCTTATGATTGTGTCACTTCACTTAACAGGACAAATCGGAAACAAAAGACAGTCTTGACAAGAAATTGCCTGTTGTTTCCTTTTCATTGGGCGACACTGCGGAGTTCTTGTACGGTGATGCAAGGGATGAAACTAAAGCTTCAAAGATTAAACTTGAATCTGGTGATGTTCTAATATTTGGTGGTCAATCAAGGCTTATATTCCATGGAGTTTCCAGCATTATACCAAACACTGCACCGACCTATGTGACTAAGGAGGCAAATCTTCGACCTGGCCGTCTGAACCTCACATTCAGGAAGTATTAGTAGTGTCTACCTTTAGGCTATGTTCAAGCAGAGGGCACTCTATCATGTTGTATATAACTGCCCTGTCAGTAAAATTCAGCAAGAACATTCCATCGAGCTATTGCCAAACCTTGTTCGATCACTGTACTGCCTGTTCTCATGCGCAATATATTCGCTTGACACTCTTGATATTTTTGGTTCATCTTCTATGCAAATACATGGATATAAGCTAGCTGTGATCATTCCCAAACGTTGAGCAATTACTCGCTTGTAGTGAAAATAATTTTCCAGTTCACTCTGAAGTCTGAACTGGTTTTTGAGTATCTTGTATAGTTGCTCTTGGTAGTAGTGCCGTGTACTAACTACCTTTAGGCTAAGTGCAAGGCGGGCACTCTCTTATATGAGCTGTGTTGGAAGTAGAATCGAGAGGAACGAGAGGAGACAACAATGAATCAACTGTGTACTCTTTATTGATGAATTTGGGGTATATATACAAGGTAGGGGCGCCTCTAGAGGAACCGACAAAAGGAACCGTCATAGAGGAACCGACATAGGAAGAGGCGCGACCGTACGGACACAGGCGTCCGTACGGCGCTTGGACAATAAAACTAATCCTAACACTCCCCCTTGTACAACGCCGTGCCTTGTATACAAAGAATTATTGATCTTGCAAATCTTCTTGTTCACAGGTATAATCCATCTTGAGTATCTCCTCCAAAAACCCTGTGGGAAAAATATGAGGAGAATGGTGTGTATAATATGTTGCTAAAACTCCATAAAATCCGGTGGGGAAATAAGGAGAAAATGATGCAACATATGATTGTTATTGTCTCTTTGATAACTCATATGGGAAACCTTAAAAAGGGAAAAACCCATAGCGAGTGTAGAGAACAATAAATATGCCTTGTATACTTCCTTTAAAAACCCCGGTGGGAAAAACAGGAAGTATGACATATGATGTTTGAAATTCTCCCCCAAAAACCCTTTGGGAAAAATGTGAGGAGAATTGCATTTGATATGTTGTTAAAACTCCTTTAAAACCCAGTGGGAAAAGTAAGGAGAAAATGATACAACATATAATGATTATTGTCTCTGTTAACTCAATATGAATGAAATCCATAGAGTTTAGAGGACGATAAATATGTCTTGTATACTTTCGTAAAAACCCCGGTGGGGAAAACAGAAAGTATGACATATAATCTTATGTTGATACTACCTCATTAAAAACCTTGATGAGAACCTGAAAAGTAAACTCATAAAGAGAAAAAGAGTGTAATATGATGCTTTGAACAGAATAGTTCAGGAAGATACTCCCCCTGACTCTTGCAAATCCCGAAACCGTCGCATACCAATCCCATGAATCATTTCTGGATGTTATAGTTGGTAGAGACTTGGTGAATAGATCAGCGAGGATATCGCATGATTTTAATTGCAAGATGTTTTTCCCGCTCGTCATGAGTTTATGGGGATAAAACGATTTAGTGCAATATGCTTAATGATATTGCTCTTTATGTAACTTGTTTTGCATCTATGCAACATAAGCAACATTATCTGTGTAGATAATGATAGGTGATTCGAGGAACCAACACCACATGACTAATCTATGTGGTTATCATTCCGTGAAGCCACACGTGTTAACATGAAGTATTGCATCTTAGAATGATCGTGGTAGTATAGTCACCAGAGTCTATTTGAAGACATCAATGGAGTGACAGATCTACCATGTATGTACACATTGTAGGATCATGTAAGTAGCCAATACAAGTGTCTAAATTGGAGTTCAGATTTCTCCGAAATTGATACAATATGTCAAGATATTTGGTGCCTTGGAGATATCGAAAGATATTCTTGATTCCTAACCAATTCTGTTGGTAGGTCCAATGGCACTGAGATATGGAACTTTACGTTCCAACATCTCTTCTCCATCTTCCCATGGATCTTTCTCTACGTCTAGAGATCGAACAATCCCTAGGAGATGGACATGACTTGTCTATATATCAAGTTTCTCCAATTTCTGGATATAGGCATCTTAGTGTACCATAATACTTGAGTGAAGGTGCTCGAGTTGTAGTCCCAAGCAACATTTGGGTTTATCCAAATTCTTCATCTCAAATCCGTCTTTTAGATGATCACGTGGTTCGTCGTTGTAGGAGTTATCCTTATGTATGAAAAACACACATGGGTGATCATCATGTAGGAGTAATCCTTTTGTATAAGGAACTCACTACGTCGGTTGTACCAAAATGTACGACAACAATAAGCATGTGGCGACTTATTGATTATTACACAATACATGTTGCATTTCCGTTTCGATTCGGATAGAGATTCCATCGGGAACCATACATGTCAGAATCTAGTGATCCACATGGATATGTTGTCACTACACCTATCAACTGCATAGATAGATGATTTTGTACTGCCAATGATATATGTATCGGAACGAGATTTCACTCATGTCTGGAGAGTAGGTCTCGGATCTCTGCGGAAACCCGACCTTATGCTACAAGCCTTGCTTTCTCACCACCTGGCATTTCTCATTCCGTTTCTGGAAGAAAACACATTAAACAATCCCATAGGGAATTTGTTTGGAAGAGCGAGGCTATATCTGCTTGGATCGCATCCTTTGATGAGTTCAGTCCTAGCAAGTGTGTTCACACTCAGCCATGGCCATGGTCTTTGGATCTGAATCATCGTGAAGGTTGTTTGCAATCATACAAGAGATGTTTGTCGACAGTTGTAGGCTTTGGTTATATGAGTCTCCAGAATCGATATAGTTGGAGCAAATATCATGCACCCTTGATGACTCTTCGTGATTTCCCAATACGCGTGAGTCTGGGTGTTCCGATGTCCCAGCCAGTGTGTGCAAGCTGGAGCTGGGGTTGTGGAGGTTTCCCTTCCACTGGGTGTATACTACCCATCAGGTGTTCATCAACGCAAGGTCGACTTGCATTTACTGATTTAGAGGATTCCTCGATTTCCTTTGTTGCTTTGCAAAAAGCTGGATCCTGGTCAGAGGCCGTACTACTCCCCCTCTTTTTATGAAACAGGGAGTTGAGTGGTTTTTATTGGTACCTCCACTCTTTCGGGCGCATTTCTAACCGGATTGAAGGATTTTGTAACACCTTTGAGATCAGTAAATGAATCTGGCAGGTTATTTGCATGTGTTGCAAATTTGTGAATCGAACGTAGAGTCCCGATTCTTGAGTACGTGGGTATGAGGAGGAACGTGAAGTCCCAATTGATTTCCTGGCATTCGATGTGGTACTTGAAATCTCCCCCTAATGCCTGGAAATAATCCTCCTTAAATATAAGCAATCAGCGTACTAGGCTATGAATACATCCCTTATGAGGGGTTTCAAGGTACAGGGTTATCGACGGATATCTGTACCCCACATAGATCCCTCATATGTGGGCCCATGATGTACGCTGCGGTGGTGAGATCGGTACGCGTGAAGCGCTTCCGAACTTACGCAGATGGGAAATGCTCGGAGGATTTCCACGTATCAATTGCAGAGGGGAAGTACTGCTATATGCAGTTAGTCAGTAGCAGCGTGTAAAACTGCATGACTCCAATGTAAAGTTGGTAAATTGCAATTCATTAACATGGGTCGTGCAATGAGAAAATCCTTTTGATCAGAGACGAAACCAAAAACAATTGTGTATGGACACATAGGACATTGTGCTGAACTTCGATCCTCGGAGCCATGCACAAAATAGTGGAGGCATGTGAAGAGAATTCTGCAACAATATTTGTCCATTCGAATTGCTTTAATTCGATCTTTAGTCCAAACAATGGTTGGTTGGGACCACAAATATCACCTTGAATGTGTTCAAGGGACTGAAGTGATCCACTGGCACAATAGTGCAACTAAATCTCATGACTAGGAAAGTTTAGCTCATGCAAAACATGACCGATGGAATTGCATTATATGCAACATATGCTACGAGTTGGATGTACGTGTAGTACAATCCAGACAACAGAGGGGGTACATTTTCATATACTTGTTCCACATCCATCGGATTGGTACTCGTAGAAATCTATATATAGAATTGAAGAAGTTCCAATATGGAAATCTTTATCAGATATATAGAATGTATGCAATCTTATTTATATCAGAGTGCTGATACAATATATACGTTCTATTACGAGAACACAAATGGACATTAATAAAACGACCACTAAGGAGATAGTGGGACTAGTTTAAGTCTCCAAACACTTTGGTTGAGGCGTGCTCAACCATCATGTTCTCCGTGCCTGTAGGGTCCTGTGACTTATGGAGAGTTATGGCGTTGCAAGGTCCAGTAGGAACATCTCGCGAACAAGCAGCTCCATTGGTGTCATCTGGAGGAAGGTTGAAGTTGGCTTCAAACCTTTTCCCTTGAGGTGCTTTGCATCCCTGGGATTGCTGATACAGAATAGCCAGATGCTTTGGGGTCTTGCACTTGTTAGTGAGATGCGTGTAGCAGCCGCACTTGTAGCAAAGCTTAGTTTTTTTTTCAAACTCATGCTTTGCGGTGCCTTTCCCACGGTCTGAGTTTCTAGGCTTCATGTTCCGGTTGCGCTTTCGCTTACCATTGAAGTTCGAAGGCTTGCCGTTGAAGGCAACATCAAACTTTTGCCCGTTCGCGACATTCATATGAACTAACCGGGCGTTGAGAGCCATTCTTAGCGAGCAGCTCATCATGCTTTTCAGCCTGAAGTAATATATGAATAAGGTCGGAATAGACTTGGTAGTCGCGTGCACGGTGCTGATGCTGGAGGATCCTGTCAGATGGAAGTATAATAGACAAAGTTTTTTTTCTATCTTCTCCGCATCAGTAGGTTCCTTCCCGCAAAAGCGTAGTTTGGAACTGATTTTATGAACCTCATGATTGTACTCCCCGACAGACTTGAAGTCCTGGAGTCGGAGATGTGTCCAATCATGGAGTGCTTCAGGCATGACAACTGCCTTTGTTGTTCATACCTCGTTTTGAGGGCCTGAAACAAGGTACTGGGGAATTCTTCCTCCAAGTAATCAGACTTGAGATCTGGATGAGCATGGTGCCTTATGATGTACAAAGCATCATATTTTTGCTCATCTGTCATCGGCGTGACTCCAGCCGGGAGTGAAACATCCGGAGCTTGGATTGCACGCACTAACCACGGGACGCAAGGGCGATCTTTATGTCCATGACCCATTTAGGATAGTTGTGGCTGTTGAGAGCAAGTGCATAAAACTCTCGAGCCATCGTTTATGTATATGGGTAAACCAGAGAATATTAATTTCCATTAGGTAAATTAAAATCCATCATGGTTATGTCGTAATGAACGATGCAAAATATAGAAGTTTCAAGAAGTGGACTTGAACTCATTAGTGTGAACCTCAAATTGTTAAGTATGACACGTTGTAGATAATCTTCAAAAGAAATTTTGAAGTAGATCTAGCAGCATTAGCGGAGTATAAGATACTCACACTTCGAATGCCTTATGTCATAACTTAATTAAAATGTATGGGAGAGCACATTGGCAATCATAATGTCAAAAATGACAAAATGTAGGCTTAAACAGTAGCGGTAGATAAATCTACATACTACCTCATGATCCCAAAACATCAATTCGAAGAAATCACTTTAAATTTTGCATCTATATTTGCAAGAAATTGAAAATCTCAATTGCAAATAGACATGTTAATCTCAACATGTGTCAAACATGGAAATATATACATATCTTTAAATGATTCCGGAATACATCGTACTCGACAGAGAAAAAGTACTATAGAGGTACTAAATTTATATTTGCAAGAAATTAAAAATCTCAATTGCAAATAGACGTAATTAATCTCGACGCGTGAAAACGTGGAAATAAATTACATCAATTTAGGATCTGGAATACATTGGTACTCAACAGAAAATAGTACTATAGAGGTACTTAATTTATATTTGCAAGAAATTAAAATCGCAATTGCAAATAAATGTAATTAATCTCGACACGTGACAAACGTGGAAATATATTACATCAATATCTGGAATACATTTGTACTCAACAGAAAACAGTACTAAAAACATGTACTGAATTAAACAGGGTCTAAAACAGTTTTAATGTTGTTAGAACTTTGTTAGAATACTAATTTGTAAAAAGCCACACTATCTAGTATAGCAATTTAAGCAAATATATAGTACGTAATAGATGCTGGTGGCCCAGATCGCACGGAAATGGGGCTAAATAGCAGCCCATATAGGAACGGCCTGCCACAGTGATCGGATAAGGGTCAACGACCGACCAGGACTGCCATCCCAGCGAGTCACGATCCCCAATCCACACGGGGCAGGCGTAGGTTCGCACGACTGACTGGCCGCATCACCGGCGACGGGCGCTCTCGCCGTGCTCATCCTGGGAGGAGGAGTCACCGGGGAGGTTGGTGCTGGGCGCGCCGCCGTTGGAGGCGTGGTTCGCGGGCCCGAGCGTCGCCGAGCTCCTTGTGCTGGTGTTGGCAGAACGGCTGCTTGCCAGCGGGGCGCCGAGGGCCATGAGGCGGCGTGGAGCGCCTTTGCTCGGCGAAGGCGGAGGTGTGGCGGGCGTCGGCGACGGCAGGTGCGGCCCGACGGCATCGACGTCTACAACCGCGTGGTGCCGGAACCGAAGATGATGTGGGACGCGCCGGTCATCGCCGAGACAAAAGGCGAGGGCGTCGCCATTCCGCGGGAGCGGGGCGCCGGCTTCGTCTTCAACAAGCGCATGGCACGGAGACGGGAGCGTGGCGCCGGCTTCGTCTTCAACAACCACAGGGGTTGGAGACGGCCGCGGCGCAGCCACGTCCTCGTCATCGTTGACGACGACAATCTCGTCCTTCACGGGCCATCGTCACAAAGCAAGGGAAGAAGCAGAGACAGAAATCCAGGCATTTGTTTCTTCTCACCTTCGCCTGTTCTTACTGTTCTGGTCGCTCTCATCGGATAGCAGTGCTTCAGTTCTTCGATTTCGATGATGTCGAAGCCAGTTCTTTGTTGTGGCCTTCGATTTTTGGAGCGATGGAGGCCAACGCCTTCTTCCCGTTGTTCTGCTCCTTCGATTCAATCGTTGTTCTTCTGCTCCTTCGATTCTTTCTCGATGGATGAAAATCGCTCTCGGCAGAGCGTGCTGATAACGTGTTGGAAGTAGAATCGAGAGGAACGAGAGGAGACAACAATGAATCAACTGTGTACTCTTTATTGATGAATTTGGGGTATATATACAAGGTAGGGGCGCCTCTAGAGGAACCGACGAAAGGAACCGTCATAGAGGAACCGACATAGGAAGAGGCGCGACCGTACGGACACAGGCGTCCGTACGGCGCTTGGACAATAAAACTAATCCTAACAAGCTGTACGTACTAAATAAGTGCCCTGTTAGTAAAAGCTTGCAAAAGTATTCATGCTGCACTTATGTCACTAGTAGAAAAACCACCTTTCGTCCAGAGCCGATGAAGCCATTAATCCCGGTTCAGAGAAAAACCGGGACCAATGCCTGGCATCGGTTCTGGTTCGAGCTGCCAGGGGTCCGTGGAGCATTGGTCCCGGTTCGGTTGGGGACATTGGTCCCGGTTCGTGGCACGAACCGGGACCAATGCTCCGGTGCAGGACACGTGGCGTGCCGCGGAGCTTTGGTCCCGGTTCGTGGCACGAACCGGGACCAATACCCCTCCCCTGCCTATAAATAACCCACCCCCTCTCTTCTCTCCTCTTTTTTTTTCTGGTTGGATTGGTGGGAAGTGGGTGCTAGTTTTTTTTCCTTTGCCACGCACAAGATGTGTTCGATGAAATGCCCGAGCCACACTTAAGTTCACACAAGATGATATCCTCGGCCGAGGTTAGCAACTTTATCCTTTTCATCTGTAATTATTGCACGTGTCGATGTACGGTGGTCATTTCACTATTCAAGATGTTATTGTAATGGTATTTGATAAACTTAATTATATGATGCAGATGGATGCACGGATGCGATGGATGTACGGCGAACGACGCAGTTCCGAGTTTATTGCAGGCCTGCATAAATTTCTCGAAGTGGCTGAGGCAAACAAAGTGGATAATTTTATGCCTTGTCCATGTGAGAAGTGTCGGAACGTCAGGGAGTACTCTGACCCGAGAACCATTCAAGACCACGTGATTCGGAGAGGTTTCATGCCCAGCTATAATTGTTGGACCAAGCACGGAGAAAGAGGGGTTAGGATGGAAGACAATGAAGAAGAGGAGGATGATGACAACTATCCTATGTTCCCTGAGGAATGCGGTGATACTGTAATGGAAGACGTTGAAGAAGAAGGAGGTGAACATCGGGCATCAGATGAGCCCGCTGATGGTCTTGGTGGGGTCATTTCTGATGCAAAGCGAGAATGCGATACAGAAAAGGAGAAGCTAAAGTTGGAGGCCATGCTAGAGGATCACAAAAAGTTGCTGTACCCAAATTGCGAAGATGGCAGCACAAAGCTCGGTACCACACTGGAACTGCTGAAATGGAAGGCAGAGACTGGTTGTTCTGACAAGGGATTTGAGAAGTTACTGAAAATAATGAAGCCGAAGCTTCCAAAGGATAACGAATTGCCCGAGACTACATACGAAGCAAAGAAGGCTATCTGCCCTCTAGGATTAGATGTGCAGAAGATACATGCATGCATTAATGACTGCATCCTGTACCGCGGTGAGGAGTACGAGAATATGGATAAATGCCCGGTATGCAATGCACTGCGGTACAAGATCAGACAAGATGACCCTGGTGATGTTGAGTGCGATGACGAGCCCCCCCGGAAGAGGGTTCCTGCTAAGGTGATGTGGTATGCTCCTATAATACCACGGTTGAAACGTCTGTTCAGAAACAAAGAGCATGCCAGGTTGTTGCGATGGCACAAAGAAGAGCGTAAGAAAGACGGGAAGTTGAGACACCCCGCCGATGGGTCCCAGTGGAGAAAAATCGACAGAGAGTTCCCGACATTTTCAGATGACGCAAGGAACTTAAGATTTGGTCTAAGTACAGATGGCTTTAATCCTTTTGGGGAGCAGAGCTCCAGTCATAGCACTTGGCCCGTGACTCTATGTATCTACAACCTTCCTCCTTGGTTGTGCATGAAGCGAAAGTTCATTATGATGCCAGTGCTCATCCAAGGCCCGAAGCAACCCGGCAACGACATTGATGTGTACCTAAGGCCATTAGTTGATGAACTTTTGCAGTTGTGGTCCGAACCAGGTGTACGTGTGTGGGATGAGCACAAACAACAGGAATTTGACCTACGAGCGTTGTTGTTCGTAACCATCAATGATTGGCCTGCTCTTAGTAACATTTCAGGACAGTCAAACAAGGGATACAATGCATGCACGCACTGTTTAGATAAGACTGAAAGTATACATTTGGGAAACAAGAACGTGTACCTGGGGCATCGTCGATTTCTTCCGAACAGTCATGCCGTAAGAAAGAAAGGCAAGCATTTCAACGGTGAGGCAGATCGCCGGAAGAAGCCTAACCTCCCTGATGGTGATGTTATATATGACATGGTCAAGGATTTAGAAGTAATCTTTGGAAAGGGTCCTGGCAGTCTATCTGTTCCGAATGACGCTGACAACCACGTACCCATATGGAAGAAGAAATCTATATTTTGGGAGCTACCCTATTGGAAAGTCCTAGAGGTCCGGTCTTCAATCGACGTGATGCACGTGACGAAGAATCTTTGCGTGAACCTGCTAGGCTTCCTGGGCGTGTATGGGAAGACAAAAGATACACCAGAAGCACGGGAGGACCAGCAACGTATGAAAGACCCATACAACAAGCAGACGGATAAAGGGCGTCAATACTTAAGCAGCTACGCTCTTACCAAAGCAGAGAAGGAAATCTTTTTTGAATGCCTGAGCAGTATCAAGGTCCCGGCTGGCTTCTCGTCAAATATAAAGGGAATAATAAATATGGCAGAGAAAAAATTCCAGAACCTGAAGTCTCATGATTGCCACGTGATTATGACGCAGTTGCTTCCGGTTGCATTGAGGGGGCTTCTACCGGAAAATGTTCGAGTACCCATTGTGAAGCTATGTGCATTCCTCAATGCAATATCTCAGAAGGTCATCGATCCAGTAACTCTACCAAGTTTACAGAAGGCTGTGGTCCAATGTCTTGTCAGCTTCGAGTTGGTGTTCCCCCCATCATTCTTCAATATTATGACGCATCTCCTGGTTCACCTAGTCGACGAGATTGCCATTCTCGGTCCTGTATTTCTACACAATATGTTCCCCTTCGAGAGGTTCATGGGAGTCTTGAAGAAATATGTTCATAACCGTGCTAGGCCAGAAGGAAGCATCTCAAAGGGCTATGGAACAGAGGAGGTCATTGAGTTCTGTGTTGACTTTATTCCTGACCTTAAGCCGATTGGTGTTCCTGAATCGCGGCATGAGGGGAGACTGAGTGGAAAAGGCACGCTAGGAAAGAAAGCACTGATATGTAGGGACGGGCATTCTTTAACTCAAGCACACTACACAGTTCTACAAAGTTCCACCTTCGTGGCTCCGTATATCGAGGAACACAAGAATTATGTACGCTCCAAGAACCCGGGGAGGATGACTCCTGGATTAAAGAAAAACACATGGAGACTTTCGGCAGTTGGTTGCGATTACAGCTCATGAATGACAGCACTGTCGGAGATCAGCTCTACTTGTTGGCCGCGTCACCATCTTCGACTGTATTGAATTTCCAAGGGTACGAGATAAATGGGAATACATTTTACACGATCGCCCAAGATAAAAAGAGCACCAACCAAAACAGTGGTGTCCGCTTTGATGCAACAGACGAGAATGGGCAAAAGGAACATACTATGGTTACATAGAGGAGATATGGGAACTTGACTATGGACCTACTTTTAAGGTCCCTTTGTTTCGGTGCAGTTGGGTCAACATGAAGGGAGAAGGGATAAAGGTAGACCAGCTGTACGGAATGACAACAGTGGATCTCAAGAATCTTGGTTGTTACAGGAACGAACCATTCGTCCTAGCCAATGATGTGGCTCAGGTTTTCTATGTGAAGGACATGTCCTCCAGACCGAAAAAAAGAAAAAAATAAGCAAACGAATACATCAGACGATGAGCCAAAGCGTCACATAGTTCTTTCAGGGAAAAGAAACATCGTGGGAGTCGAGGACAAGACAGACATGTCAGCAGATTATGATAAGTTTGATGAAATTCCGCCCTTCACAGTGAAAACTGACCCAAGCATCCCGTTAAATAATGAAGATGCTCCATGGTTACGGCCGAAGCGATCATAGGCCAGGGACATACGCGAAGAAGGGTTCATGGCATTTATGTAAATCAATGTAATGTATTAAACCTTTATGTGATGTGTAGTAATGTATTAAACCTTTATGTGGTGAAAACCATAATACACGAAATGGGAGTTTCCATCTAGAAGAAATGGGTTATATCACATGTGAGTTTTCTTTTTTGTTTTCTGTTAATTAATTGCATGACGACCGGTGAAACACGCGTGGTAGGTGGTTGTCGGCTCCCACACCTCCCGTGGGAACCTCTCAAACCTCAGCTTCGACCGTCCAAACACGGTTCCCCCTGCATACAGCCCGACGGTGGCTCGTGAGTTTGAGCGCCACTTCGATCCAAGCAGCGGTAAGACGTCTCTGATGATCTACAACCGTCCGGCAAGACGTCTCTGATGATCTGCAACCGTTTGGAACGGTCGCAGGTCATCAGAGACGTCTTGCCACTGGTTGCCCAAAGATGCCTCTCCGAGTGACGCTGGAATGTTTTGTGTTTGAGCGCCACTTCGATCCAAGCAGCGGCAAGACGTCTCTGATGATCTACAACCGTCCGGCAAGACATCTCTGATGATCTGCAACCGTTTGGAACGGTCGCAGGTCATCAGAGACGTCTTGCCGCTGGTTGCCCAAAGATGCCTCTCCGAGTGACGCTGGAATGTTTTGTGTGTGAGTAACCTGTCTGAGGAGGGGGGCTATATATAGGGTACGTGTGCTTCTTTAGTCCCGGTTGGTAACACCAACCGGGTCATGTGGCTCACGAAGTGGTCGTGATGATACTGCTGATCCAACAGCTCACAATCCCTCAAAAGAAACACACCCCTGATCCAACGTCTCACAAGCGCTTGAAAGAAACACACGATCCGTGTGCTTCTTTAGTCCCGGTTGGTAACACCAACCGGGACTAAAGGCGGGTTTTGCGGTCACGACACGTGTCCTCCCCCAGCGCTGCCCTGGGACGTGTCCTCCCCCAGCGCTGCCTGGGCACGTGTCCTCCCCCAGCGTTGCCCTGGAGGTCTTTATATATTGTCGCCGACGGGGTAAACCCTAATCCACCATTCCTAGCCACGAACGCATCGTCTCCACGAGATGGATCCGCCACGTCCGCCGCAGCGCCTTCTGGACGAGGTCGAGCGCGCTCGGTAGAGCGCGCTTGGGCGCAACCGCGGGAGCCTATCCCGCCGTATGCCCACGAGCCCGGCGTGGAGAGGAATGCCCAGCTACCGGCCTCCTGCTCCACCAGGTGCCGCCGCACCTCCACCTGGCGCCGCTGCAACTCCACCAGGAGCCACCGCTCCTCCCGCGGAGGAGGAGGAGGAGGACGACGATTTCGACTGGAGCGACGACGGGGAAGAGGGTTGTGGGTTGCAGATACAGGAGGCCATGGAAGCCTCCTTCCAGTTTGTCCGCGACTACCCTGTCCAGCGAGCCAAGACTTCCTACCAGCTCAAGGCGAAGGAGGCTTCCGAGCTGGATTGGGCGCTGAAAGACTCATCCTCCATGGATCTTGCACTCCGCCGCAAACGTGCGCGCGAGAACCGGGCGGCCGCCCACGGGGCTGGCTCCTCCCGCCGTTCCCCCTAATCCTACGGCCTTCGAGCCAGCAAGTCCGTTTATGTAGAATAATGTTGGTGATGTTGGATCAGGGGTGTGTTTCTTTCAAGCGCTTGTGAGACGTTGGATCATGTGTAATAATGTATTAAACCTTTTATGTAATGCATTATATGGAATGTATTAAACCTTGATGTGGCTCACGAAGTGGTCGTGATACTACTGATCCAATAGCTCACAATCTCTCAAAAGAAACACACCCCTGATCCAACGTCTCACAAGCGCTTGAAAGAAACACACGATCCGTGTGCTTCTTCCTTATTGGTGGGATTCCCTTTAGTCCTGGGTGGTGGCTCACAAAGTGATATCCAACAGCTCACAAGCCTTCAAAAGAAACGCACCCCTGATCCAACGGCTCACAAGCGCTCGAAAGAAACACACGATCCGTGTGCTTCTTCCTTATTGGTGGGATTCTCACTATATATATGTAGTCATGCATGGCCTCCATTGGCATAGCACATCTAAACTCATATCTGCAACCTCATCACTCTCCCATGGCTTCAACCGTACCCACTCTAACCTACTCGGAGGCGGAGGCGCTTTGCGCCTCGAACTACCCCTGCCCGCCCGGCTACGACGTCCCCGCCGGCTGGAGGCTGAGCACCGGAGGCGTGCCGGTCCCTCCTGTCCCTCAAGGTTTGGCGCGCCGGGCGGCCATCACGAACCACTACTACCTCGAGCTCACTCCGGCGCAGCGGATGGATCCCCGCTGGCATCCCGACTACCGCCCGACTTGGGACGCCTTCTTCATCAATCGGCGTGAGAGGGCGCTCGCCAGGTACGAGGAGGACGGCCCGCCTCCTTCGAACTTCAACGAGGCCGGCCGTCGGCTGTGGTGGAGCGGCCGGACTCTCCAGAGCGTCATGAACTACATCACGGCCGGCGATAACCCCCGCCTGCGCTACCCTCGCTTCCAGTCCAGGCGAGCGCCGCCCGACGACAGCGACGACGACGGCGGCGACTACGACGACTACGAGGACGAGTATTATAGGCCTAGGCAGGAGTATGACTAACCTGAGCCACATCGTTGGTTAGGACAAATGGTTCGTCTATGTATGACGACGATCGTGTAAAATGTTTGTCTATCTATGACGACGATCGTGTAAAATGTATTATTTATCTCTGCATTTCCAACTAATGATCTTTAGCATCTGAATAAGTATTCTGGTTTTGAGTTAGTTATGCAAAAGATAAAAGTTAATGCATTTTTTAATTCAAAATGGCAAAATGGTTAATAGTTTGAAAGTTTAGTGAGATTCAAATTGAAAATGACAATAATAAAGTATGCAAAAGATATGAGTTAATACATTTTTGAATTGAAAATGGCACAGTTGATACATGATGCAAACAGATGTATGGATGATATATTCAGATTCCTTATTTTTTCCGATAATAATATGCGAAATCTGCACGACTGGTACATGGTGCACACATCAAAGAAGGGCGCGAAGGAGTGGATTGCGGTGGACGTTCGAGTGGAGCATTTCTTCAAACCTTACGGTATACAGGTTCAAATGACTGAACTGTTTCAGTTATTCAATCAGCGCCCTCGACAAATCTATCCTCAGTTGCTATTGTCTGTAAGTGATTTATTTTCGTAATTAAGTCTCTAGCTCAGCTCGTTCATTGCCTGTATTATATTATCCTGACTATATATATATCCTTTTGTACGCTATTATGTAGAATGAAGATGATGGAATGCAAAGCATCTAGACATTATGAGGTTGGGTTCGTTGACCCATATATCGTTAATGAACATACGTTACGCAATCACTCCAAAGACGTGGAGCATGACCTGACCACCTTTTTAATCAAGCAAAACTTCTGTACGGAAATACTATTTCCTTACAACTTCAAGTGAGTGTTTCTGTCTTGTACATATTTTTATTTGGCTTTCTCGATGTTAAGTGTAATTGATGAGCTATGCATGTCTGCTTTATGTAAACGTCCGCAGGTTCCACTGGATTCTGCTAAGCATTCAATTTGACAAGTCCAGAGTTGAAGCATACGACTCATTAAGTTGGGACCAAGCTACGTGGACCGAAATGAAAGAAATGCTCAATAAGTAATTTTAATCATTATCGCATTATATCGGCCTCTTTCGTTCGTTTCCTGATATCAAGTAATTAATAACTCCTTTGTTCTGTTTTTGGCCAAAGCAGGTGTTGGACACTATTCAAACAGAATGTAGAAGGTCCATTCAAAGATGAGCTAACTTTTATATCGGTGAAAAGTCCGCAGCAGCCACCGGGGAGTAATTTATGTGGATTCTACGTTTGCGAGTTCATTCGCGAGTTGACCTCTGAGCGGAGAACAACTTCTTTGAGCAAAATGCGGGAGAAGCTCGCCCCAAAACAGCGCATACGAGCAATTCAAGAGTAATTGGCGGGATTTCTGCTTAGGGAGGTCATCGATGAAAGGGGAGAACATTATGCTGCGGACGATGAACTACATATGTGATCTATCTCCATGTAATTAAATAGTTGTATTCTCGCAAGAGATCGAATATTAATTATATATGCATCAACGTGTACTGTGTATATAGTAGAGCGTATAATATGCGTACGGAAACAATGGAGAGCACGTCGGCGATGCGAAGAAGGGGGAGACGACGGAGGCACCGGCGAGAGGGAGAGGGGGCACCGGCGAGAGGGGCACCGGCGAGAGGGAGAGGGGGCACCGGCGAGAGGGAGAGGGAGACCCTAAACTCTAAATACAAAACAAAAAAAGCACTCATTGGTCCCGGTTCGTGAGTCTCCCCCCACGCCCAGCCAGAACTGGCCACGTGGAGCCCCATTGGTCCCGGTTCGTGTCTGAAACGGGACCAGCATTCGTCCCGATTGGCTGGTCCCGGTTCGGGAACCGGGACGGATGGCCCAACCGAACCGGGACCATAGGCCAGTTTTCTACCAATGTGTGCCCTGTTAGCAAAAATTTGCAAGAACTTTCAATCTTAGCTAACCTTTAAAAAAAAAAAAAAGCTTAGCTAACCTGTGTTCATCAATATCATGTGCTGTCATGCGCAATATCTTATATCTTAATTAGCTTGATCATCTATGCGTTTCCACCAAAAGAAGCTACGAGCTTTTGTTTGCAGCGTCAGCTGAGACAGGTTAATTGGCGTAACACATGAATCACATCAAACTCTGGGTAACAATTCAAACTAAAAGGGCAAACAAAGGTATAAAAACGGCGGCAGATCAGTGTGAGTTCTGGCCCGTTAATAGGTAACCAGAAATTACATCAAACTCGGGGTGAATTTAAGCGTGAGTTCTGGGCGCGTTCACGACGATGACGACGACGTTCATTGTCGTCGTGACGTATCTCCGCCAGAATCACGGTGAGCGCCGAGACGAAAGCCCGGTCCACGCCGGCGTTGACGCTAATACTATACACCAGCCTATTGAACAACATATCCAACAGCGTCCCCGAATGGTAGATCTCAGCAAGGGCGGTACCACCACTGTAGAGAGTGTACCCTGTGCTGAAGAAGCCGCCGGAGTCGAGGATGAAGTCGGGACCCCGCTTACCTCGGCCGTCGAGGTGCACGTGGACGTCGCCGCTGGTGAAGATCGACGGCTGCGCGTAGGCGACGAAGAGCAGATCGCTCCCGCTGGTGCTGTCCCCATCGTACACTGTCCACCTCCGGCGGACCTCGAAAAAGGTCGGTGAGCGTTCCACGGTGAGTATGGGGCGACGCGAGACGTCGACGAGGATGTGGCGACGCGAGACCTCGAAAAAGGACGCGGCCCTCTCGGCCCGCATCACCCTCTCGCCGCGGGGGTCCTTGAACGCGAGGGCGTCGAACCACGTCTCGGCCGCCGTTAACGACGTCGCGTGCGGCGCGCAGTACCGCGCGTCCACCACCGGCACCGCCGTCGTGAATAGCGCCCGTGTGGATTGACATCGAGACCTCGCCACAGATCGCGTGTAAGGCTAGCTAACATAATTAATCTGGCTGGCTGGAACACCGAACGACGATGGAACTGTCAGTCTCTCAACTCTCTGACTAGGTTTTTCCATCGTATTTACCGAGGATACGTGGGCTTATTTCCTTGTTGTACAAGATAGATACCATCCGGCCATCCCTCGTCGCACATGTGTATACTCAGGAGATTAACTAACTAACCTTGTGTCGGCTCATCATTCTTCACATCTTATAGGCCCTGTTTGCAACTTTTTTTTTGAAGCAAACGAGAGACATAGGAGCCTTGGCGTATAGTATTTGTATGTGAATAATTCCCTCGTGAAGGTTAAACAAATGAATTGCTATCCTATAATTTTGACGAAAGGGGCAGTGCTGCCGGCTTTTCATCCTGGGACCGGCGGCGGCGGGGGCAACAGTACCCTGGCAACTACCATGCAGGCATGCAGGGTATAATGGTAACGCAAGTTTACTGGAAAAGGAGGAGACACTGGAAAACTCAGGTTCTAGGCTTCCTGGTCTCCGCCTCGTTCAAGGTACCTTCTGCACTTGCGTTTTCTGACTGCACCCACCCCATGTTCGTCAGCTAGTCTCCGACTGTTCCTAAAAAAGGTGTTCGTCTAAGCGCCTTGATAGCAAAGGTCAGCACGAACAGTTTATCGAGCTATTGCAAAACCTGGGTCAATATATACTATAGATTCTTGGAGAAGAGCGTTTTGGCTCCCGGGAGCACATGCTCCCAGTATGTTCAAAAAAATTAAACAAATTGAAAAATGTTCAAAAAAATCTGAAAAAAAATCATGCACGTATCTGACGATGTCTTTCAAATTGTTCAATTTTTTTGAACATATCGTGAGCATGTGCTCCCGGGAGCCAAATTGAATTCCTGCGATTCTTGTTCAGTTCTTCTATGCGGATCTATGGATATATACAGACATGAAGCAATTCGTTTTTTTTCCTTTTGCAACATCGCTGGACACATGCCAAAAGATAAGAAGACACAAGCCATATATATCTCGAACTCCAGGTAATTTTCCCCAATTCGGTGAACAGATTACTGGAAAATAAGAAGCAAACATCTTCATGAGTTTTTTAAATGGTGGCGGTTAGTCAGAGTCTGGCTGCGCGTTCGGTTAATATGGTTAATTCGCTTCGGTTTATACGGTTTTTGGTTTATACGGTTTGTATACTTGGCAAATACGGTTTTGTACGAGAATACGGTTCGGTTTCGGTAATAACCATTTAATTTCGGTTCGGTTTTGGTAATAATCAAATTAACCTAAGTTGACGCGAATTTTAAAATGACAATTTCTTTTTGTGGCCATATATTACAAAATAACGGAATAGACTACAAAATTAATAGGCATATGATCCAATGTAACCAAATAACCCATAAAGTCAATAAAAGTCTATACAAGTAGCAAATGACATGCTACAAGTAACCCATGAAGTTAATAAAAGTCAATAAAAGTAGCAAATTAATAAAATTTAATAGGCATTTCGATTTTTTTGGTTAACCATTCAGTTTTTGGTTATTAACCGTATTAACCGCAAGAAAAATGGTTAGCAATTTTACTAACCGTAACCTTAACCGGAAATCAAAATAACCACAATTTTGGTTCGGTTTCGGTTTTTTTAGTTCAGTTTCTCGGTTTTCAGTTAACCGTGTGCTGTCCTCAGACGCACGAGCCTATAGTCCTATACACAACACATCACCTAGATTAAAATCTGGGTAAATTTCCCCAATTTGGTCAACTGATTGTGAAAATAAGATGCAAACATGAAAACAAAAGTGAAAATGGCAGTGATCTAGCTCCTAAGTCCTAAGTTCTAGGCTCAGTTTTCGTCGAACGTCGTCCCGGCGTATGTCCTCCAGAATCGCGGTGAGCGCTAGGATGAAAGCATGGTCCACGCCGGCCTTGACGCTAACATCATAAGAAACCCATCCGAACATCACGGTCCTACGGATCTGAGCAACGGTGGCGCCGGCGCGGGATACCGTGCAGTCGCAGCTGGAGAAGAAGCCAGGGATGGTGGTGACGACAAAGTCGGGGGCGTCCCTCTCGCCGCGGCCGGCGAGGTGCATGTGTATGTCGGCCCAGGTGAACAGCGAAGGCGCCTTGACGGCGACGAAGAGAAGGTTGCTCCGGCTGGTGCTGGCCCACCTGTACGCCTCCCATGTCCGGCCGAACAGGGACGGCAAGCGCTGTATGTTGAGCACGGGGCGACGCGACGAAGCGGAGACGTCGACGAAGTGGTATGTGTCGAAAAAGGCTGACGACACGATCTCCATCAGCGCCGCGCCGCAGGCGTCCTTGACGGCGAAGTCGTTCCACAGCTGCTCGGTCACCGTGAACGTCGTCGCGTGCGGCGTGCAGTACCGCGTGTCCACCACCGCTGCCGGCGTCGCTGCCATTATCGACCGGTCGCTGGCTCGGTGCTGGTGATTTGGATCGACTTGAGGCAGAGCCACAACAGATTACCAAAGGCTAACCAAGGGACGTACAAATTAAGTTCTATATATCTGATGGATTACTACTTGCTGTACACGACAATTATTCCTGGCATGCTGCGGTTGCCTAATATTTTTGAACTTTATTGACAAGGACACCCGTTTCAGGGTTTTTTACGAAAGTAATTTTTTTTGCGGAAAATTGTGAAATCAAGTTGACCAGTCCTAAGTTCCGAGGATAAACCACCTGCTAGAAACGCTGGTTGATTCTCGCCGTAGACGTGCGTAGGGCTGGAATTAGAACTCGAAACTCGTGAGTTAAACGAGTAGCTCGTCACTCGGCTCGGCTCGACTCGAACTCGGTGGCTAACGAGCCGAGCCAAGTTTCATTTCTGAACTCGTTTGTTGTCGAGCTACTCGTGAGTAGCTCACGAGTAGCTGGATAACTCGTTTAACACATTCTAAGTGTTCAAACATGCGCTCATAGAAAAGAACAAGCAATTTTCCTACTAATTCTGAAATACAACAATGATGATCTTTCTACAATGTAGATCAATGCTCAAATATAAAACCTTTACACCATTATCGATGCAAAAAATATTAACAGTTTGGCACTAATATATCAAAAATTCTATATTTTTTATTTGAGCAAGTTAAACGAGCTACTCGCAAGCTAATCGCGATTTTATCGAGTCGAGCCAATTTTCATTTCTGAACTCGTTTGTTTAACGAGTCGAGCTCGACTCGACTCGTCAGTTGAGCGAGTTCAAGCGAGTCGAGCCGAGCTCGCTCGGCTCGGCTCGAATTCCAGGCCTAGACGTGCGCCTTCCGGGCTGCGCAGAGCCCGCCGTGATACGGCGGCTTATGTGTGCGACCGCGGTGCCGTTGGAGTCGCCTCAGAGCTCAGATACATAAGCACACGCCGGCATGGTAGCTAAAATGTGAAAGAGTACTATACTTAAAAAATTGAAATCAATTTAGATCAAACTATTAGGTGCGTGATGTCCTGCAACTTTGCAAGAACAGGGGTAAAGAGCTCTAGCTAGTATCATCTATATCGATAGGGATGGTGGTAATAGTACGGATCATGATCAACATTATGCATCTGGTCGAGGATCACTGTGAGCGCCAGAACGAACGCCTGGTCGACGCCCGGGTTGACCCTCACGGTGTACGTGTGCTCTCCCACCAGCGCGCCCCACACGGTGGTCTTCTTGCCGATCTGCGCGACGGCGGCGCCCCCGGAGTCGGACACGGTCATCGCGCCGCCGTGGTAGCTTCCGTGGACGACGAAGTCAGGCGCCCGCTCGCCGCTGTCGAGGAAGACGTGGACCGTGGTCGTGCTGAACGTGAGGAGCGGCGTCTTGTCCTCAGCGACGAAGAGAAGGTCCGCCTGGCCCCTGCTGCGCGCCCTGAACGCCTCCCACCGACGGCCCTGGCGGATCACGTACGGGGACTCCTCGACGGTGAGCAGAGCGCGGCGCGAGGTGTCGAGGAAGAGGAGGGAGCGGAGGCGGCGGTAGCCCACGTGGGCGGTCTCCACCTGCATCGCGGCCGCGCCGGCGCCGGCGTCCGTGACGGCGAACCCGCGCCCTCTCATAGTGTACGCTGTGGTCACCGTGAACGTCCTCGGGTGGCGCGCGTAGAACCGCGCGTCTACCACCGCCGACTTGTCCCACGGCCACGGCATGTGCGCTGATCGACTAGCTTCTCGTACAGAGAAACAGAGGATGGCGATGGTAATTGGGTACAGAACCGGATTAGCTAGGTATTGTATTTGTATCTGGCATTGTCGAGGATTGTTTCCTTGTTGTACAAGATGGATGGCTTTTGAGAACATCTGTATATTTTGTTGTTTATCAGCTTCTTGAATGAGATTGAGAGATATGCTCCTTAAGACAAAAGACAAGTTTTTTTTTCTCCTTAAGACAAAAGACAAGGTTGCAACAGTTTCCTCTGTGATTCCGTCAAAATACAGCAAAGTTCTTTCAACATTCAAACATAAAAGGCAAAGCTTTTGCCTTTGTTTCAAAAAAACATTCAAACATGCACATGTCATAAAAATTCTAGACATGCAACAATCCGTATTGGCTCCAACATAAACGTGGGTATCAAGGGACACATTTGAAAGACACTGCATGCATCATACAAAACAATGTAAAATACAACATGAATTTTTTTTGCCACGCAGGTGACATGCAAAAACAGTCATAGCAGAATGTTGATGTGTACGTAATAAACAACATACCGGTTTGCAGCCTCTCAAAATAGCATTCGTGACATCATAAAACCAACTGAAGATCACTAATCTAACACCGTCAATCATCGAAACACCAACTTGATGCGGGTTGTCCTTGGCAATAGACTCATCAGACAATACTCGAGCTTGATCGAGCGACCCCAGACCCATGCTCCATAGTGCCAATTTATTCCTAGAAGCACGACGATGTGACCTCAACTCCTCAAGATCCATCACCATATAGTTCTTGGGAGGAAGAGGCGTCGACGAAGGAAACCCACCAGGGAGGCAAGCATGCTCACGGAGGAGGAATTCAGAAGGACCATTTAAAATAGCGGGAAAATGTCTGCCCTCTCATCATTAACCGATCTCTCAAGTTCTTTAAGAGAATAATATTTCTCCATGTACGGTTGTATACTTCCTTATTATGATTATTAGTTTATATTTGAGACATGAAAATATTAATTACTCGAGTTAACACACAGAGATAAAAAAATTATGGGTTATATAATAATTACTAGAGTTATTCTCATTAGTTGTTTCTCTTGCTTGAGGAGATAAACAAGCAAACAAAAGTTGAGTTCCCGCTATGGATGCAAGGCCACATAATAGTTTTATTTTGTACGAGCCACGGCTGAATTTGTGTGGGTCGGCTAGGGTGTGGTCATCATATTCAAAAAATAACATATGGCTTAGAACAGTCCAAACGTCAATCATCCAGGTGAATATTGTTCTGGTAATTAATTGGTTTTACCATACTTTACGCAAATATTGTTTGGGTAATCAGTTTCGCCGGACTTACTTATGTCCATAAATGATCAGATTAGTTGAAAATATTTGTTTGAATATTTTTCCACATTATTCTTATATGTATCCAAAAATTAATTAGAAATAAGATGCAACAATTTTTTTATTTTTTTTGAACCATGCAAGAGCATTGCATGTATTATATTAGAAGAGGGAAAACCACAAAGGTGGCAGGAGTTTTACAGAGGCGCCCAAACGAAAGGCTACAGACTTTCTAAGAACTAGACCAAACAACAAAATACAGGCGATCTACGACCTGGATGAAAACGAAAAAACACCAAGCCAGGACAAAATACAACTGACGGCTCGGAAGCCTGGGAGTGTGAAGCGACCTGAACTTGCCACCGACCACATTTTTGCCTCTTCTTTGACCTGATCAATTAGGTCAAAGAAGGGACAACAACCCCGATAATTAGGTAACTATTTTTAATTGCCAATCTACACCATATTTTCTTTACACTACTTCTTCAATTGTTTCCACGGAATAAGTAGATTTATTCTATATCTGCCAAAAAAATATGTCATGGTTATATAGCTCGTAAAGTTCTTCCTAAACGAAAATTTTGCTATTAGTTTGGATGTCATACGTTTTACTATAATTTTTTATCAATTATTTATAATTAACTTTTTTACTTATTTGTAATTATTATTATTGTCCTTACATTTCAATTATGACAACGCACCACATATTATTACTCATTTGTTGTAATTTTAAGGTCTATTGTGATACACGCAAAACATTTCCGAAATGACAACTAAATGATGGTTAACTTTCTTTCTCGAGAAATTATCCATTAAACTCTGCTTTAGACTATATACTGTTGGATTTGAATTATAAAAAAAATGATATCATGCCTTCATGGATCATAAATAATTTCTGCCACTTATATGAATTGTTCTCCACTATTTTGATTTCCTCAAATATCTTGGTAGAGACTGTTGAGTATTTAAGCAATTGTTCGATTAAATTAATCCAAGAATAAATCATGAACAAGATGTGGGCAGTGCTAATGACATACTGAAACTTGATGATAAAATCATGTACTAGACAAATTGTAGAAACATCTACGCAAATCGCTAGTACAACAAACATGCAGGTTATCAGGAGAGGGATAAACGTGTACCCTCCAATAGGCCAGTTGGCTGTAGCAGCAGCAGAGGCAGAGGCAGCGGCAGCCGCGGCGGCTGCGGAGGCAGCAGCAGCGGTACCGGTCTCCTCGGCAATCTTGTCGGCGTCGGTGCTCATGTTGATGACGAAGGCGACGCAGACGTAGTTGATGCAGATGTAGTTGAAGCAGACGAACGGAGGCGAGCAGTCGCGTGGAAAACGCTCCCCAAAAACCTAATCGCCCCTCTCCCGTACAGGATGTTGATAGGCGGGGTTTTGGAGGCCTGCTCTCCCGGCAACCGTGTACGCGGTGGACGGGATGGGATCACCGGTGGCAGCAACAGAGACAGGAACGATGGTGGCGGCGCGAGCAGATTTGATCTGTTGTCTGTCTATTCCGGAGAGGAGCGACCTCTCTGATATAGGCACCGAGGCAGGCGAGAGGTCGAACGGAAACACACGTAATGAATCACAATGAATTCTGGTAACGTCCGTAATTAAGACGAAATGTTTCAGCTGACCGTTCATATTTTTCCTGCGTGACAAAAAGATAACATCGGCTCGGCGAGATTCCCGCAACCCGCGGCGCAGCGCGGCGCGACTAGGCGGGCGGCGGAGGAGGAGGAGGAGCGCGCGTGTGGAACGCCTCCCTTCACTTCACAGCCAACACCTCATACATGTGGGAGAAGAGCTCACCTTATAAACTGGTGTAAATCTCTCCCAACTAGCCATGTTGGACTAAACTTCCAGCATTTGCCACAACATGGGACTTTAGAGATTTTCTGAAAATTGTTAGATGAGCCAAAAGCCCACCCTAAAAATTTAATAATATTTCAACAGAGACGTCACGGTGGTAAACAATTAGAGAAGACTAGAGTGTATAAAGTGTCTCACGAGTCACGACCCATAGTTGGCATGGATTGTTGGTTCCATGGATTTAACAATGAGTCGAGACACCAACGAATGCAAACTCTATGATCGCTAAAGTCAAATAGGATGAATTAGTTTTTGCATAAGAACGGGATTGTGCTTCATCTGCTAGACTGTTCTGTATCGTCCGTTCCCCCATCTGGAAACTATCGTTAGGATAAGGATGTTTTTGTTTATCGATTTCGAATTGCCAAGTTTCCTTCAGTTCGGTAGTACTTGAATTTCCATCAATTTAATGGCTAGTGTTTCCATAGGCCCCCAAGTGCGAAGGAGTATCCTGAATAGAAACACAAGGACGGCTGAGATTTAATCTTACCTATCCCAGATCGAGCCGAGCTGAGAAATATTGCGGCTCAAGCCGAGCCAAGTCAGATGTTGGATAAAAAGAGCCAGAATTAATAAAATTTAATTAATTCGCAGGGACAGAGATTCGAACTCTGGTCACGCGTAGGGGCGTGCCTTGACCTTTCCAAGGCGAGCTAACCACCTGGGCCTTACTACTTCTTGTGTATATTGGATGGAAGATAGTTTTTTCTCCTAAGTTTCATCATTGAACTACTACAATTAATATAATTTCGTAATTACCGGTTCAACAATCGAACCGGACGAACTAGCGATCGGACAAGTGAACCGTTGAACCAGTAGCCTGACCGATTCGATGACCGGTCCGGTTTTTAAAACTATAATGTGCAGTGTTGCTGGTGTGTGCGCCAGGATGCTGGATGCGGAGCAAGATGCGTGTGGCTGAAGTCGAATCCCTAACAAGCACTTTTATTTTTTAACAACTCCAACATATTATTAATTTTGTGCTCACATATGTGCCGAAAATGGATATTCTGTCATGTGCAACGTATCTTGCGATAACACAGACTCCAATTTAGATTCTAACGTGTTTGTATGGCCAATCCTTAAACTCTTACATAGTAAAGCAAACTCAATTGGTCTACCTCATTCGACGCCGGTCCCAAGGAGTAGATGATGCACGCCATACGGATCATCACGGTTCGTCAATAATCTGTGATAGTGCGTCGGGACCACTTGAAAAAATTTAGGGGCGGTCATAATATTCCTATATTTCTGTGGAGTGAAATTGAGGAGACGCTATCCAACCTCCAAATTCACAGCATTGCTAGTTTGCTATTATTCCCATCATTTTTATATTAAAAAATTATGAAGGTGCGGAAATATTGCCAAAATACAACAAAACATTGCATTCATGCCTAATTTGATCTATCTAGCCCGGAGAAAATTGTGTTCATTTCGCTAAATTCAAAAAAGTCATTGGTTCAGAAATAAGTGCTAAATGGAGTCAGAACGGAGCCATTTGTAAGCAAATGATTTTTTAACATGCTTGAAATGAACCATTATTTTCCATGTAACAAAATTAGGCACATCTTTGACAAAAAGTTTTGTTTTTTGACAAATCCAATATATTATTCATTTTTTGCTCAATAATTGTCCAAATAAGAGCATTCTGGCACGTGAGCGAATCTTGCGACATATGAGGATCCATTTTAGGTTCTCACATGATTGTATAGCTTAACCTTACACACTCAACAAGCAAAGCCAATTGGTCTACCCATTTCCACGCCAGTCTAAGGGGAGGACACAAGACAGAAAAATCAACATGGTTCGTCCAGAATACACGATAGTATGCTTCGGGACCACTCAAAAATTTGGACTTCATCATAACATTCCTATGTAGGGGTAGACATAGCTGTTAAGGGCCCACATGCCCCAGTGATGATATATGTGTAGCTAGATGGCCAGGAGTGTTGCTGCATGTGGCTCCACATGTCCCAATGGTGATAGGGATAGACATAGCTGTCAAGGATCCACATGCAACCAAGGATGGTAGGGGCAAACCTAGCTGGCTATGATAGTTGCATGTGGATCCACATGTTCAAAATGGGTTAGATGCACAACTAGCTGGCTAGGAGTGTTGCATATGGATCCACATGTTCCAAAGGTGATATATGTACAAATAGATGGTTAAGAGTGTTGTATATGGGTCCACATATGCCAAAGGTGATAGACCTAGCACCTTTCATACATGTGTACAGACATGCAACACCTCTAAACATCTAGGTCTTCCTCTAGACCCTTTGATACATGTGGACCCAATTTCAATACTCCTAACCATCTAGATACACATATAATAACTTTGTGACATATGGAGCCACATACATCACTCCTAGCTAAGTCTATTCACCTATAGGCATCCAGGTCTACTGACCTAGCTAGCTAATAGTGTTGCACGTGGGTCCACATACCCCAAAGGTGATAGGAGTGGACCTAGATGCTCAGAGTGTTGTATATGTGTCCACATGCGTCAGAGATGATAGATGTGTAGCTAGATGGTCAGAAGTGCTGCTGCATGTGGGTCCACATGTCCCAATGGTGTTAGGGGTAGACATACTATCAAGGGTCCACATGCAACTAAGGGTGGTAGGGGTAAACCTAGCTGGCTAGGATATTTGCATGTGGATCCACATGTCCAAAATGAGGTAGATGCACAACTAGCTGGCTAGTGTGTTGCATGTGGATCCACATGTCCCAAATGTGATATATGTACAGATGGATGGTTAGAAGTGTTCTATATGGGTCCACATATGTCCAAAATGGGTAGACCTACCATCTTTCATACATGTGTACACACATGCAACATATCTAAACAACTAGGTTTGACCCTATACCCTTTGATACACGTGGACCCACATGCAACACTCCTAGTCATCTTATCCTAACATATATGGAAAATGTGGACCCGCATGGAACACTCATAGCCATCTAGCTATATATCTACCACATTTGGGACATGTGGACCCAAATGCAACACTCCTATCTATGTTGAATATTGTGGGACCTACATGATAATTCTAGTTCAAGGCTGGTGTATGTGCATCTAGATGTCTAGTAAGTCATACACGTATGTGTCTATCACCTTCAGAACATGTGGACCCACATGCAACAGATCTAGCCATCTTGCCCTAGCACATCTGGGACACGTGGACCCACATGCAACACTTCTATCTATGTTGAATATTGTGACACCCACATGCTAGTTCTAGTTCAAGCTTCTAAGGATGGTGCATGTGGATCCAGATGTCTATTAGGTCATATAGATATGTATCTAGCACCTTTGAAACATGTGGACCCACATGCAACACCCCTAGCCATTTTAACGTAGCACTTCTAGCTATGTTTGCAATGTTTTCATATTTTTTAAATATTTCCGTAAGAAAATGCTGGGAATAATGGCAGACTGGTAATTCTATGAATTTGGAGGTTGGATATTGTATCCTCAAATTCACTCCACACCTACACGCGAATATTAGGATCAAGTCCAACTTTTCGACTAGTCTCAATGCATAATATTATAGATTCTTGACGAACCGTGATGATCTCTCTATCGTGCGTTGTCTACACCTTGGAACATCGTCGAAATGGATAGACCAATTGGCTTTTCTCATTGACTGTGTAAGGGTAGGCCATAGAAACACGTGAGTACCTAAAATGGAGCCTCACTTCTCGCTAGATTCGCTAAAATAATTGGTCATTTTTTCAAATATTCTTGACCTAAAATATACTTTTCTCGAAACATTTGTTGAGCATGTGGGTCCACATGTCATAAAGATGGTAGATATATAAATAAATGATCATCAATGTTGCATGTCTGTCCGAATATCTCAAATGTGCTAGCTAGGTTAAGATGGCTAGGGGGTTGCATGTGGGTCCACATGTATCAAAGGTGGTAGATACATACCTATAAGAACTAATAGATATTTAGACCCACATGCACCATCCCTAGATTACGAACCATTTAGACTTGTTACAAAATAAAAGTACTTGTCAAGTATGCCTAATTTGGTCATATTATAGTAGAAAAAAACAATGGATCATTTCGAGTAGGTTAAAAAAACCACTTGCTATAATTATCAAATTTTTCATGAACTGTTCATCTATATTTTAATTTCATGTTCGAAATTTTTTAGAATTAGTTTTGAATAATTTGGTCCTAAATTTCAGAGTCAAAAGAACGGTTAAAATCTTTGTCGCCGTCGCGTACCGTCCGTAGTCTGAACATAGTTTAAAAAACGGACCGGCAACCGAACCGGCGAGGCTGTCGGTTCACGGTTCACCGGCTAAACAACCGATTCACTCGGTTCACTTTTGCTCTCTTGGGGAGTCGTCAACTGAATTCGATTGACTGCTCTCACCACCACACTATACTGCACTGTACTAGGCTCTGCCGCTCGCGTGACGCTGTCGGCATCGGCAGCAGCAACTGCATGCTTATTTTCCCAAACCACCTCACTTGTGCTGTATCTTTTCCCCAACCAAAAGCAACGAACCTGTCCCATTCATCCCGCGTTTTCACAGAAGAAAGTTGCGGCCGGCTAGCTAGCAACCATATGACAATGGACATTATTTGAACTACTCAAGCAAATACGCTAGAAATGGAACAACTATTGTACAACTCTATCGACATCAATATCGGCAATGGAAAGATCGCTAGCTTGCGCCTGCCCATGGTTTGCCGGTTTTTAAAAAATAGAATAGTGCAGAAATATTAATAGTCTATGAGAATATTCAATGTATTTAATTTGTAAGTGTACTAGGATGATAGAAACAAGCATCGCAGCAGGTGGTTAACCAAGCCGTGCTCACCTTGTGCGACGCGGGAGGAGGCAGGTTCGATCCCTGCTCGCTGCAATTTATTTTTCGCGCGCGAAGGGATTGTGAGGTTTGGGGGCCTATGGAAGCAAGCCTCCAATTTAATTTCCTATTCCTAGTTCGGTAGGCGTATCCGTCTGAAGAAGAAGGATTTTCTTACAGTTAATTCGAATATTCAGTCTTGCCACATCAATAGGAATGATCAACTAAATAGAACTCTGCGGCAACTTAATTTCCGCACGGTGGATTGAAGTGACAAAAATCTCATGCGACGTTTTTTTTTTGCGGGAAAGTGAAGAATATATTAAAGCATAGTCCTTACAAGGAAGTCCAGAACAAACACGAAATTACAGAAAAGTCCTGCTGTATAACGAAAATGGAATTATATATTGAAAGAAAAAGCTGATGAAATGAAGCTGGTAGCAATTGATCAGTTCTGACTTCTTAGTTCAGATTACATCATCTAGTGGTGCATCTCATCCAAGATCACGGTGAGCGCGAGGATGAACGCGTGGTCGACGCCCGGGTCGATCCTCGCCGTGTAGGTGTGCCGCCCGAGGAGCGCACCGCCTGCCGTATTCTGGCGGATGATCCGCGCGATGGCGTGTCCATCGGGGCCGCCGCCTCTAGCAGAGACGGTGCACGCGCCGTCATAGTAGCTGCCGCTGATAACATAGTCGGGGACTCGCTCGCCGGAGCTGTTGCCGGCGACGAACACCCGCACCTTGGTCTTGGCCAGCTGCACCGGCGAAGTCTTCACTGCAACGAAGAGCAGGTTCCTCCGGCTGGTGCTGTCCCCCCTGTACGCCTCCCACCTCGAGCTCGCGTAGTAGGTGGAGTCCTGCAGGGTGAGTCGAGGAGGAGGGAGCTGCGCTGCAGGAAGCTGAACACCGCCGCCTCCACCTGCATCACGGCCGTGCCGCGGGCGTCGTTCACGGTGAAATCTTGCCCCGTCACGCTGATCGTCTTGGTCACCGCGAACGCCGGCGCGCAGGATGTGAGGAGTATATATGTTACTAGTGATTAGTGAAGGAGTTATGTCAGTGACGCTGATCGCCACGTCTGCAAGGACCAATGCCGCCGCAAACTTTGAAGAGCACAAATTGACTTAGCGTGAAAAAATTCCGTTGGAGTTGGTCCACGCTGATCAGCCCGTGGACCAGGTCTCACAAAAAAATACTGTACCTATCTGAGCTGTTAGGAGCACTGATTCTGAGACTTACCAAAACTCTCCAGGCTGTTGCGAAGACAAACCTTGGACAAACTCGTGCGGCTGACATGTGACAAAACAAATCTAAAAACAAGCAGTTCAGTTTCCGCAATTTTCATTGAACGCTCATGTCTCCTCGACGCCACCGGAGTTATCCTGCTCGCTGTGTAGCGGATTCACAACGTTTGATTTGCTCCAAGAACATTATGGAGTCAAAAGCAGTGTCTTTCATTGCGTAATACGGGACGATTACCTATATATGTAGTGATGCACAGGAATACGGGACGATTTTGTTTTTACCATCCGATAGGTGAGTGTGCCTCAGGACGTGGTGCATCAGGGTGGGACCCGCACGCCCGTGCGTGGCATGTAGGGCCCCTAGTAGCTAGTGCTAAACCTGAACGAGAACTCTGTGTGTGTCGGTCATCGCACGCACGCAGGGCGCAATCGCGCAAGGCCGGCAGCAAGCTGCAGACCCGCATCTCCTTCGATCTGCTCACCGGCCAACGCCCGCGACTGCCCAGCCTATGGCCTCGCCTTCGCTCTTCATTCGTCCGGCTATTCGATCCATCAAAATTCTACAGATGCAATTTAATCCGCCGGTAAATCCCTAAATTAATCTCATTTCTGTTGCAAAAATTGTTACTGGCCGATGGAATCTCATGAAAATTGTGGCTAGGGTTTATATAGGGTGTACGGATATGTATCATTTTTCTTAGGTGAATTTTCAAGACCAATGTGAAAGATTTATTCATCAAAAGCAAGTATATTATGGACATGTTTCTTCTCAAAAGTAAAGCACCATCACAATTTTTTCAGAAGATATGAATTGGAAACAGCAAACAGGAGATTTATTATGATCCAGAAAACATTTTGAAAACATGAAGAAAGTCACCAATGATCAAGTGGTTAAGTATTTCATGGCTTCGAAGAATCAGATGTACTAAAAGACTAAAACATAATATGTGAAACTTTATCTAATTGAGTACTATAATTTTAGTCATTCCATTATGTTCCACTTGAAACATAAATATACTTTTTTTCCTTGGTATTCGATGATGTATTTATGAAAATGATACATATACGTACACCCTATATAAACCCTAGACACAATTTTTTGTGGTACTCTGTATTTCCGTGATCCTCCTTTCCGATGTAATGTGGTACTCTGTATGTCCGCTTTGATTGTGTCTATAAAAGTTCAGGCTAGCTAACCGCCCGCCAAAGTTAAAGTAAAAGAATGTATTTTGGAATTTTAAAATCCAAGACTTATTTTCCAAGCAATTTGTGTCCTTTGTTTAATCAATATAAAAAGAATTTGATTTTTATTGCTAGTTCTTTTGTATTTATGCCATATCTCTTATTATGTTACATTACCTATGTTACAATAGTTGATATTTGCTTGAAAATGTTTATGCCATAGTAAAGTGGTGCATCAGGGTGACTCGAGCTCCAGCTCCGCCCCTGGGCTTCAGTGGACCGTGTGGACGGAGCCCCGCTCCTACATCTTCACGGCCGCCGCATAGTCTCCAAGTTTCCTCCTCACCCTAAGGAGATGAAAAAATTCATAAGTTAAGCTTCTTCAGCTCTATACACAAGACAGATAAATAGCCAAGACATCATTTTAATCATCGGTCTTCTACAAAAGACAAAACTAAACAAAAATAATTTGGATTTGCGCCTCATAATTAGACTGGACACACATTTCAGGGATGGAGTTGGTGAGCCAAGTAGGATGCACACGATGTGTATTTGTGCATACCACAAAGATCACTACCGCCACCCCCGGATCACACGGTGTCACCTTATTTTAATCATCGGAATTATAGAAAAAATAGAACTAATTACAAGTAGAACATAGCCTAAAAAAGCCTCATGTATATGTAAATTGGACACACAAATTCCAGTGATGGAGCTAGTGAGCCGAGTAGGATGCACAAGATGTGTATTTGTGCATACCACAAGAATCATTAGAGCCACCCTCTAATCACATAGGGTGACCTTATTTTAATCATCGGCATTATAGAAAAATAGAACTAATTACAACTAGAACATAGTCTAAACAATGCCTCATATATATGTAGATTGGAGACACACACATTTCAGCGATGGAGCAAGCGAGCCAAGTAGGATGCACAAGATCGATGTGTATTTGTGCATATCACGAGGATCACAAGCGCCACCCCCGGATCACATGGTGTCACCTAATTTTAATCATCGGTATTATAGAAACAAAACTACTTACAACTAGAACAGACCTAAAATCTGTGTCTAAACAATGCCTACTAAAAACAGAGCAAATCCATGTCTAAACAATTAACTACTTACAACTAGAATAGAGCTAAAATCTATGTCTAAACAATGGTTACTAAAAATGGAGCAGATCTTCTAAAACAAGCAAAAATATGTGCAAAAAAAAAACCCTAATCTACTAAACTGGGGTCTTACATTAGGCGAGGCGGGCTCGCTTCGCCTCGCCGCCGGTGACGGAGCTAGCGCCGGCCTCCCCTAGCGGCGCCTCCACCGTGAACCCCTTGCCCTCGCCGGGGATAAGAGAGAGGGCTAAGGCGGCCCGGAGGTCAGATTGGAAGAACGCCTCCTCGGCGCTGATTACCCCCAAGAGCAGGGGATCAATGCATTGATGTAAATCCTCTCCATTTTTCATAGTTCGTATGTCGTCAAATCTAATTTTACATATGACCAAATTAGAACAATCACGACCCGCTGACAACTCGCCTTTATCATTCCTTGCAGCTTTTGCGAGTCAAGCTAATGGGATATGGCTTGGAGCTTTTTACCGAACGTTCCTATAAATCATTATCATAATGAAAATAAGATAATCTATGATGCCAACTGTATTTAATTACTAAACTGAAATCCTATGCAATACTAATATGAATGGCTTACTCTAAAGTGTCTGTATAATTGATTGATTCGATATAGTTACAAAGTCGACCTACTCATGTAGTCTTATGTTAGAAATAACGGAAATGTATTTTCTTGACAGATAGTGAGTTCAATAATTTTTATCTCGGACTTTTCAGTATTTAAAATAGCTAATTACCAATGCAAATTGCTAATATTAATTGACACATTGATCTATAATCAAGTCAAAAGTTAATCATATACATGTAAAGTCTCGAATTAAAAATCTACCAAACCTAGTACTTGACAAATATGGATAATGTTTTGAATAGTTTCTGATAACCCTCACTTATTTATACTGAACTTTTTTATTTTTGTGAGTAGTTCTTAAAGATGTGATCTAATTATATCTATGTAAAATTACATCACAATGAACCACATAAAACTACATTTTTGTTATATATGTTAAGCATTCACGATTGAAATGCATACCTATTGATTTCTTTGCAAAGAAATGTTCACTAAAATTGGAGGGTTTGTTCGTTAGTAATCTTCCTCTGTCAGACGGTGCCCTTAAATGACCTTGCATCAAACTACATGCTCTTAACATCTAAAAAGTTACATGAAAGAAAGTAGAATCACATGCCCTCCATGTATGAACTGGGGCAGTTGAGAGGAACTATAGTGTATATGCAGATGTTCATGTGCTTCCATGTCTATTAGGATATTCTTAAGTAATTTTTTTTTGCAAGGGGCCTTTTAAACTATTTGTCTGAGAAATATCATGATGGAGGTTTTTAATGACGGTTGTCTTTTTGACTCACTTGTAAGCAACTAGATTTTTCTAGAGTATATAAATTGTTCATCCGGTGTTAACTCTGGCATAACCCGCATTGAGAGTCAGAATACGTCTTACATATTGACACAGTTCAGTAATGAGAAATCAACACGTGCACACTGCATACTTGCTAAAATGCTAAGAAATTGTGTTAAACAGGTTGATAAAACTATACTTGCACACTGTTAGGATTGTGTCGCCAGAATGGTTTTATCATTCAACCCAACAGATCTAATTTTCCCCTCCTTCAAAAAAAAGATCTAATTTTCCCCGTATTGTCCCAAGACAGAGGGAGAGCACACCACCGCGACGACACCATATAGAAGGTAATGGCACCCACAATCGGCATTTGGTAGGCTCTTTGAAAGACCGAATACAAGGTCTCACTACCAGGCTCATCCGGTATTCTTCGTTTGTGCCTCACACCCTTAATTCCGAGACCTTGCACTTGAGACAACCCACAAAGCTACCACATGCGCATCAAAGTGAGAATAGCCACTACAGAAACCGGACGCAACCAAGGAGGTGCACACCAGTACCACACACATATGCAACCGCGACAAGCCTCCAGATATGTATGTGCAAGGTCGTGGCCCACACAATTGTTCTGATCTCGGAGGTGGCTTCACCTCCGGAAGGCTGTTGTCACGCCAAGACACCGCCATCCATGAAGCCGCTCAGCCATGACACCTTCATTGTGCTCATAATGAACTAACCAAAGCCGCCTACGCCCTAGCTCAGCAGTGGTGCACACGGGTAGCATTGGGGAGGGTGTGAGGTGGGTTCTTAACCGTGGTGGATTTAGGGTTTTTGTCGCGGCCCCTGGCAGGTCGGCGACATGTGGTCAGAGATTCCGATCCTACGGGATTTTGTTTGCACCAAAGTATTTATAATAGCACCACGGTAAAAAAAAGAAAAAAATCAGCAAGAGGTTTGAGTTGCTAGAGTACAATGCAATAGAGTCCGTTGAGATATGTTACATGTAATTTAATTTTATGAATCAAACAACAGCATAGAATAAATTCTAGATTCTAATTCTGCAAAATTCCAATAAAATGGTTTGAATCAAATAGGCGTTCCGTCGGTGTGCTATATGTTGGTTTTCTCACGTGTGGAGACTCATCATAGAAATTTGGAACATTTCAGGGTGCGATGTAATCTTTTGTTTTCTTTGCTCTTTATGTAATTATAATTCAATAATATTTCAGAATACTTGTCATCTTCTTCTGTCTTAATGTTGAGTGGGTGACCCGGGCATGAAAGGTTTGTCACCTGAAATTTCGCTGATCAAGGGGCTAAAGCCAGGTTACAGCATAGACAGCGAGAGCGAGCAACATTGACAGCTCACTAAGAATATAATTCGATTGTACGTAGAGGCCAATTCTAAGTTTACAACAGAATAGTTGAGAGAAACTGAACTTGACCAAGCAAACGCAGGGTGCTCTCTGTCTGAAGACACTGGATTGGATCAAAATCTTTGTTTCAAATCCCCAAATCTGAACGCCATGGTTCTTCCGATCGTGCTCTGACGGCCGACAGAGCGTGGCAGCAACGACACAAGACCACGTGTGACGGTCGGATGCAGCAATTCGTGGAGGCGGCCGGAAGCTAAAGCTGCGATCATTGGTAGTGCATCTCGTCAAGGACGACGGCGAGCGCGACGATGAACGCGTAGTCGATACCTGGATTGACGGTGACGCTGTAGGTGTTCTTCCCCAGCAGCGCGCTCACCACGGTAGACCGCCGGTCGATCTGCAGCGGGGAAATCGAATCATGAATCTGTTGATCGATCAAAGGACAGTAGTGCAAGGCTGGGATATTGGTTTGTGCTGTAGAGGCTTGCCTTTGCTATGACGGTGGCGGATTCGCCGAGGGAGACGGAGCAGGCGCCGTCGTGGTAGCTGCCGGTGATCCTGAAGTCGGGGGCCTGCTCGGCGTCGTTGCTGGCGAGGAAGACGCTGACCTTGGTGGACCACCGAAGCGGGATCACCGACGGCTTGACCACCGTGAAGAGCAGGTCCCGGCGGCTGGTGCTGTCCCCGCGGAACACCTTCCACCGCTTGTTCATCACCAGCGCCTGCGACCACCCACCGCAGAAACATTGCTAACTCGTTATCGGCAGCTCTCAAATCACATCCCAGAGGAGAAGAAATCAACAAGCTTGGAGAAACAGAGTGGAGGGGAAAGAATGGATGAATTCGTGACGCAAGACATACCGATTCCTGGACGGTGAGGACGGGCCGTCGGTGCGCATCGGCGAGGAGGCAGCGGCGGCGGAGGCTGAAGAGGACGCCGTCGACGCGCAGCAGGACGTCCCCCGTGGCGGCGTCCGTGACGGTGTAGTCGTTGCCGGACATGCTGATAGTCTTGGCCACGGCCAGCGCCGCCTCGTCCCCCGCGCAGAAGCGCGCGTCCACCACCGCCAGCGCCGGCACCGCCTCGTCCATCACGGCGCGACACGCGCGCACGTCGTCCGTGGAGCAGGTGTCGGCTGTAATGGGGATGGATTGGTCGGATCGGCCGTGGGGATGGGCGCACGCGTCTTTCCTTGTCTGGTTTCAGCCTATATAAATTGCAGCTGGATCGTGGATTCTTCCTCAGGTCTGAATGGAAGTTCCTGAAAAAGAGAAAGGAAAAGTATAGCTTTACCTGGCACCAGCAGTTTCTCAGGGCGCGTACTACGTGGAAGCAGGAGAGCCGACATGCTTTTTCATTTGCTTTATTTTCTTTGTCTCCGTGTGATCACGGCTCGAATCGCTGAACGATTAAACAAACGGTATGGATTCGAAACGAACGAATCGTTGGTAGCTTCGGTGCTCCTTTGCTTCGCCATTTCTCATGCGGTTTGGCAAGAATCCAACACAGCGCGCCGACCACCTAGTGAAGCGCGTGGAGTCTGAAGAAGACGCGTGAAGCTTATTTTTCTGTGTTTTTAAGTCACCTCGTCTTGACTAGTCTATTTATTTAGCGAGACAATTCTCAAAACGCTATAGCGTGCTATTAGCGGAGATATAGCGCGCTATTTTATTCCATGCATAAAACCCTAAGTCGGCTGTAGTCCAACTCGAAAACGATCCGGCGACGGGCCTCCGCTCCGCTCCAAAGTTAGCCTTCTCTCTTTATATGAATTTGAATCACATAAAAAATAATACTCCCTTCCTTTTGTAGGAAAGAGAACTTGTCGGGGGGCTGCCCCCGGGTAGGGCAAAGATGTGGTGTTAAGTGTTGCAAAGAGCTAGCCGGATCAACATATAGCCGGGTCACTTGGGCCGGATCTCTCGTGAGAGTCGGTTAGCACTTGATCAAGCTAAAGGGCGAGAAGATGCCAGAGAGGATCCGGTAAAGCTTAACCGAATCAGAGGAAGGAAACCGGTTAAGTTAGCCGGGTTGGTCAGGAAGGACCCGGATAAGGTAATCCGGATATTGCACAAGGGCCAAGTAATGTCAGAAAGGTTCACGGGTGTCTCCTGCCAGAGGCTGAGAAGACAGCCGGGTCAAGTCGCAGGTTTTCCGGGTCACAAGGCCCTAGGCGCTGACTTGGCCAATTCGGGAAAGAGGATACGACCGAGACCCGGGGGGCTACGGCTGCCATTGCCCAAAGTGGCAAGATAGGCCTGCTAGGGACTTGACGGCCAGGTCAGGTCACGGGATTCCTGGGAGCGCAGCAACCTAGGAGCTGACCCGGCCAATTCGGGAAAGAGGATATGACCGAGACCCGGTGGGTTACACCTGCCATTGCCCAAAGTGGCAAGATAGGCCTGCTAGGGCCTGACAGTCCGGCCGTTTGGTTGACAGGGGGCAGAGGCTTGTCCTGTTCCTCTTGTCCATGCCATTATCACTTCCAGCCAGGGGCAAAATGGTAATTCGGTTAGTGTATAAGTAAGCTACCAAATCCTCCAGTAGAGAAGGACGGACGACGGACGAAGGGGAGAGAACGGCAAAAGAGAAAGGCATTATCCCCCCAAGCTCCATCCTCTTCTTAGAGCTCCCACCATTGTTCTTCATACAGCTCAAGGAGCACTCTGTACTTGTAACCACTTGAGATATAAAGAGAGTAGGCTAGTGCTGCAGTAGGGGTGTTACCTCCACAAGAGGGCCCCGAAGCAGGGTACATCGTGGTGTTCTTTGCTTCTTCTTGGTTGTGCTTGTTCTTTTTTGTTCTTGCGAGTTCTTGGTTGTTCTCCATGCGTGCTTCGTGAGCGCGCAAACCCTCCCCGGATCCCCCAACGTCCTAGCGAGCCCACAACTTAAGCCATCCTATGGCATCTGCCGTGACACCACCACGACAGTTGGCGCCCACCGTGGGGCGAGCAGTGGCGTTGGCTGGGGTTTCCTTCCGGACGGGCACCGTCGCTGGCTCCGGCGAGCGGGTCCTCTCTGGGCTCGTTTGCAAGATCGGCGAGTTCAACTTCATCAGCGACAACGCGGGGTGCTTCGCCAACAAGCCCTTCCCCGCAGACGGTTTCCTCATGACCCTCGGCGGCTTCGTCACCTACGTCGCCACCGAGCCTGTCCGCGAGTACCCGGCGCAGGTGCTCGTGGCTGAGGATCCTCCCTCTTTCCGCGCAGCTCTCGGACGGCGTAGCGCTCGCCCCGGAAGTAGCGTGGAGGTGATGATGACCGGGCCAAGTGCAGCAGCTGGCAAAGGAGATGCCAGCAAAAGCATGCCCGAGGAGCTGGCCACGCCAGTTGATCCGGTTGGCAAGCCGACTCGGACAACTAAGTTCCCAAAGGAGAGACCAGATCCGGTTAGCCCGCTTGGCATGTCAAGTAGGGAGGCTCCTTTAGAAGATGTCATGGAGAAGCTATCTCGGCCAGTGGCACCTGGGGCAGATGTAGAGCTCACTGTAGCTCAGCTAGAGGCAGAGCGCCTGAGGTTGCAAAAAGAAGCCCGGTTAGTGGTGGAGTCTAGGCAAGCCTTTGATAGAGATATGAGAGAGTACAATGCTGCCAATGGTATCACCGAGGGTTTTACTCCTGTAGTGCATCGCTCGCGCAAAAAAGCCGAGTTGCGTAACCGGGGTAAGGACCTCAATGACGAGTTAGCTAGAGCTGCAGGATCGAGCTCCAGTAAGGCTACTAGTCATAGATCTGGCACAGGCAAGCCGGTGTATAGCTCCCCGGCTAAGAATCTTAGGGCTGCAGCGGCAGCGCGAGCCGAGTTGAGCACACTAACCGGGGACGCCTAGCAGAAGCAGGCAGAGAGAGTCAATGAGCTAGTAGATGTGTGTAACCGGCAGAATGAGGCTTACCGGAAAGCCAATCCGGATGCAGGTGTTTCTCGGGTAGTAGTGTCGGTTAAGGCTGTTAGCCAGAGATCCAAGGGGCAGGCGTCATCCCCGCACGTCGGAGTTGACCGGGCCCAGAGCGTGAACTCGGGTAAGAGCAAGCAGCTGCAGACCTATGATGCTGAGTATGCCGGCAAGCAGCTAGCCGCTCAAGGAAGAGGTGGCCAAAGTAGAAACAGTGGTGGACGAGGTTACCCGGGAGCTGGAAGGGGCAATTCGGCTGGCCGAGGTCAACCACCTCGTCCTCCTGGGCAGCAAGTGATTGTGCGAGCGCAACAGCAAGGTGGTGGCCAGGCGGGTTATCGCTATGATGACGGAAATTCGGCTATGGCGCGAGCCGGATACCAGACGTATGATAATGCACTTGCATCAAGACTGGGACCTCGGGCATTAGATCCGAATGATCAGCGTCTCAAGTTGGATAGAATTTACCAGTCCGAGAAGCTAGAAGAGCAAGGCCCACCGGTCCTCCATGTTTTGGACCTCGGATCATGAACGAACCGAGTGTGCCGTTATTTCAGCTTGGCCGAAGCACAAAGCCATATAATGGCAACACAAAGCCACAAGATTGGCTAATAGACTATGTATCGTCAGAGACAAAAGACTGAGGGTCCAGCTTGGAGGCCGAATCAAGGTGCCTGGCCAAAGAAGGTGTGGGATGGATCGAGTCCTCCTCTAACCTTTGAGGCAAGATTGGACGGGCCTTGCTGTTATCACACAACAGACCCACGCAAGCCGGCCAATCATTCAACTCGGAATTGTAGCTGGCATCATCGCATTCAGGCGGAGGGTCAGAGAGGACCACCTCAGAGAGGTGCTCCTAGACCGAATTTCAGGCCGAATATGCCTTTAACCGGAGCCAATACAATCCCGGTGAACGCAGGAGCTCCGAGACCGGCAGCCACAAAGCCGGTTAACCTGGTAAACATGGGAGGCAATGACAATGGTGCTGGTCCAGTCGGCAAGGTGGATACCCCGGTAATGAGTACAAGGAGGCTCATCAAAGTTATGTGGTTTTTGTGACCGAGCCAACTGACAAGAAAAGTCAGCTGCGAAGGGCGAAGGAGGTGAATGCAGTCATACCAGCAGTCCCAAAATACCTGAATTGGTCCGAGCAGGAGATCACGTGGAGCAGGGCTGATAACCCCAGAATTATGCCAAGTCCAGGAAACTATGCACTAGTGGTGGATCCGACTTTGGTAGGACCCAAGCTTAACGTGAGGTTTAGCCGAGTCTTGATTGACAATGGCAGTGCCATAAACATCATGTATCGGGACACAATGGTCAAGTTGGGTATTTCGCCGAATCAGTTGCAGCAGAGCAGTTGTACCTTCCATGGTATAGTACCCGGGGTGTCTTGTTCCCCAATGGGTAAGATCTGGGTAGATGTGCTGTTTGGTACCAAGGACAATCACCGGCTTGAAAGTCTCGAGTTCGAGGTGGTAGATTTGGAGAGCCCATACCATGCTCTACTTGGCCGGCCTGCGTTAGCCAAGTTCATGATATCCACCCATGTGGCCTACCTCAAGATAAAGATGCCAGGCCCGAATGGTATTATCACTGTTGCGGGAGATTACAAAAGCCATACAGTGTGCCACATCGGTTCCACCTTAGCCGAATCATTGGTGATCCAAGCTGAGAAGAGCAAGATGCATGAGGTGGTGGCAATGGCGAAGTCAGCTCAGCTCGGTGTGCTGGCTATGACCAATCCGGATGGAGGTGCAACATTTGAGATGCCCAAGGAACAAAGAAGATCCCATTGACCCGGAGAACCCGGAGCGCATGGCCATCATTGGTGCCGGGCTGGATGAGAAATAGGAAAGCGCGCTCTGTCACTTCCTCCGTGAGAATCGGGATATCTTTGCATGGTCGGCTAAGGACCTGCCTGGTGTTCCGAGGGAGTTGGCAGAGCACTCTTTATTTGTCAGGCCGGATGTAAAACCGGTGAGGCAACCGACTCGGCGTCTCTCAGATGATCGAAGAAAAGTGGTGCTGGATGAGCTGGCTAAGTTGCTTGCAGCCGGATTCATTATGGAGGTGTTGCATCCAGACTGGATATCCAATCCGGTTCTGGTAGAGAAGAAGAAGGACGAACCAGCGGTGGTCAAGGTGTGGCGCATGTGCATCGATTTCACCAACCTAAACAAGGCGTGCCCGAAGGATCCATTTCCTTTACCTCGGATTGATCAAGTGATCGATTCTACTGCGGGTGTGAGTTGTTGTCTTTTATTGATGCGTACTCTGGTTTTCACCAGATACCACTGAACCCTAAAGATCAAATAAAGACTGCTTTTATTACCCCGTACGGGGCGTATTGCTATCGTGTCATGTGTTTCGGTTTGAGAAATGCCGGTGCAACTTATCAGAGATGTATGCAGAAATGCTTACACTCCCAAATGGGCAAGAATGTGCAGGTGTATGTCGATGATATCGTCATCAAAACTAAAGAAAAACACACTCTCCTCGAGGATCTCGAGGAAACATTTGTGAACTTGAGAAAATATCGGTTGAAATTGAATCCGGATAAATGCACCTTTGGTGTCCCGGCTGGAAAGTTGCTCGGTTTCCTTGTATCAAGCCGAGGTATTGAGGTGAATCCGGCTAAAATCCGAGCCATAGAAAGAATGAAATTGCCTAGATGTCTAAAAGATGTACAAAAATTCACAGGGTGTTTAGCCTCGTTAGTCGGTTTGTGAGTCGGCTAGGAGAAAAAGCCTTGCCCTTGTATCAATTGATGAAAAAGAGCACCGGGTTCACGTGGACCCCGCAGGCAGATTCGGCTTTCAACGAATTAAAAAAGATGTTGTCCACTGCACCAATTCTGGCGTCACCTTTGCCGAATGAGCCAATGCTACTTTACATTGCGGCCACTAACCGGGTCGTGAGTGTGGTCATAGTGGTAGAACGAGAAGAGGAGGGTAAATCCGTGCAGAGACCGGTGTACTATTTAAGTGAGGTGATCTCAACCTCAAAGCAAAATTATCCCACTACCAGAAGATGACATACGGGTATACCTGGCGGCCAAAAAGTTGAAACATTATTTCCAAGAACACCCGATTACCGTGGTATGTGAAGCTCCAATCGCGGAAATCATTGGGTGCAAAGATGCGACTGGCCGGGTTGCCAAGTGGGCAATAGAAGTATCTCCTTACACCCCGCATTATGAGAGAAGGGATGCTATCAAGTCTCAGGCTTTACCAGATTTCCTTTGTGACTGGGCCGAAATGCAGTATGAGCCACCCAAGCCGGATTACAATTACTGGAAGTTGCACTTTGATGGCTCCAAAACCAAAATCGGATTAGGTGCTGGGGTGGTACTCACGTCACCGAAGCAAGATCAATTGCGATATGTGTTGCAGATTCATTTCTCAGCATCAAACAATGTGGCCGAGTACGAGGCACTGATCCATGGGCTTAATGTGGCCAGGGACATCGGCATCCGCCGAATAGAATGTTTTGGTGATTCGGATTTAGTTGTGCAGCAATCTTCTGGAAATTGGGATGCTCTTGATGCCAATATGGCACTATATCGGTTTCATGTCCAGAAAATTTCAGGATTTTTTGAAGGCTGCGAGTACAAGCACATACCTCGGTTGGAGAACGAAGCTGCTGATGTCCTGTCAAAACTCGGGTCGTCTAGGGATGCAATTCCACCCGGGATATCCTTGAATCACCTAAGGGTCCCTTCAATCAAACCTTCGCCTGATTCCGAGTCAATTTTTATCCCAAAGCAAGAATCTGAGGCTGTCCCTATGAATGTTGATGTCGAGTACATTGGGGAAGACCCGGGGACTGCATGGCGAGACCCGGGGACTGCTAACCGGATCTTAGGAAAGAGGAGCAGAGAAGAAGGTGGTGATAACCGAATCTTAGGGAATGGGCAGAAGCTGATAGAAGAAATAATGGCGGCCGAACCAGTGGAAGTAGATGAGCACTTATTCCCTTTGCATCCAGTACCGGAATGGGCTGAAGAAATCATGAAGTTCATGTCGGAGGGGAGTTTGCCAAATGATGAAACCGAAGCTAGGCGAGTGCAGAGGAGGTCCAAGGCTTACACCATCATCAACAAGGAGTTATACAAGAGGAGTGCAACCGAGGTGCTACAGCGTTGTGTGGAGCCAGCCGAGGGCAAGGAGATGCTCCTTGAGATACATCAGGGTGAATGTGGACATCATTGCAGTACAAGAGCCCTGGTGGCTAAGTGTTCCGGCATGGATTTTACTGGCCCACTGCTCACGCGGATGCAGAGGACATAGTCCGAAAATGTGAAGGATGCCAAAGGTTTGCCAAGCAGACACACTTACCCGCATCGCGCTCAAAACAATTCCTATCACTTGGCCATTTGCTGTGTGGTGTTTGATATGGTGGGAGATTTCAAGCCGGCTAGGGGTAACATGACACATATGCTGGTGATGGTGGATAAGTTCACCAAGTGGATAGAGGTGAAACCAATCCGGAAAGTAGATGGTCGTTCGGCTGTGACTTTCTGAAAGAAATTATTTTGAGATACGGATACCCTCATAGCATCATCTCGGATAACGGCACAAACTTTGCTGTCGGAGAGTTTGCTCGGTTCTGCATGAATAAGGGAATCCGGCTAGATATAGCCTCGGTGGCACATCCGGAGTCTAATGGGCAAGTGGAAAGATCAAATGCCCTGGTGTTGGCCGGCATCAAGGCTCGTCTCATTGAACCATTGCTGAAAACTCCGGGATGCTGGATAGACGAGATACCATCAGTACTGTGGGGTCTAAGGACCACGCCGAATCGGTCAACTGGCTATACGCCATTTTTTCTGGTTTATGGGGCAGAAGCTGTGCTACCCACAGACATAGAACATGATGCACCAAGGGTGGCAATGTATACTGAAACCGAGGCAAAAGAGGCTCGGGAAGATGCAGTGGATCTGCTAGAGGAAGCAAGAGAATTGGCTCTATCTCGGACAGCAATATACCAGCAGAATCTACGACGATATCATAGTCGAAAGATCAGCCCTCGAGTGTTTCATGAGGGTGATCTTGTGCTAAGGCTGGTGCAGCGCAGCAAAGGCCGACACAAGTTGTCACCTCCATGGGAGGGACCTTTCATTGTGAGCAGGGCTATGCACAATGACTCGTACTACCTTGTAGATGCACAGGAACCAAGGAAGGATGGCCTGGACAGACCCGGACAAGAAACTAAGAGACCTTGGAATGTAGCTCTGCTTCGACCCTTTTACTCCTAAGGGCGCAATGTATGTATTTCAGTTTATCATAAATGAAGTTGCAGCAATCCGAGTCTGGACTCGGGGACTGTTCGTACTCATGCATGTGTTTTTTACTGTTTTGTCCATACCGTTCGTGTGCCGAATTGCTTTGAACCTCGTCCCAAAATTCAAGTAATGTATGTTGTGTTGTTGATCTCGTGACTCGACTGACAAACACCAAAATGGTAGTCAAGAGCAGAGATGAGGAATGTGGGAAACATGAAAATGGACTCGGGGACTCGGTCCAAAACCGATTCGGCACATGTCGTTTACTAACCCCTGTTATTTATTTTTCGTTTATGTTGAATGATTCTAAACCACAACTCGCATGTTTCAAGTATTGTATGCTATGATTCCTATCTTGTGACTCGACTGTCAAACACCTAAAAGGTAGACAAGAGCAGAGATTCGGCAAAAATAGTAAACAAGAAAACAGACTCGGGGACTCGGTTTAAAATGATCCAACATAAACCTCGTCCGGATCATGTTAAGCAAATTTAAAGTAGTCTCGAAAGAACTTAAAATAGTCTATTACATCTGCTCCCGGCATACCGGGGATTTAACGTTTTTTCACTAAGTTACTTCAGGAAGCAGCAGACTCGGTTGTAGCAGGTTCGGTGGCAGGAGCTTTGGTTGAAGGAACCTCGGGCGCGCGAGCCTCGGTTACAGGAGCTTCGGTTGGAGTAGATTCGGTTGCAGGGGGCTCGGTTGCAAGGATGGGCTCAGATGGAGGAACTTCAGGGGTAACCTTGCGTGGAGAGCTTGAAGGCTGGGCGATTCGGAGGTATCCGGATCAGCTGAGCTTGTTTAGTAATCTCTGCCGAATCAGTTGCTGGTATCTCCGAAGTCTGGGCCGGAGTTGCTTCGGTATTCTTAGCCGAGTCAGAAGCTGGGATCTTGATAGGAGCGTGTTCGGCAGAGTTAGCCGAATCATCAGACTCGCCCTCAGAATCGGCGTATTCTTCAGCGGAGGCGTCGTCCGATTCCTCTTCTTCAGTTTCTTCTCCATCCGAGTAGACCGGAGCCTCCAGATCAAGATGCTTGGTGCGTGCAAATTCGGCCATGAAGTTGGCGGCTTCTTCACGGATCTTAATCCGGGTAGGGTCTGTAGCCCACGGAGAACCCTCGCGAAATGAGCGCACTTTGGCAAGATCAATTAGCTCATACCAGGACATGATGAATAGCAAAGCTGCGTCAGCACCAGCGCGGGCGGACGAAGACCTCCACTGCTGTAACCGGGTCATTGCTTGATCCAGGTCTCGGATCAGCTCCTCCACAGGCACAACTTGCCGCGCTTCAGGAAACAAGATTCGGTGAGCCTTGAGACTTGCATTGAGCAGACCAATATGGGAATCCTTCAAAGGAGCAATCCGAGCCTTAAGTGCTGTAATATGATCTTCGATGTCCCATGTCTCTGGTAGGGGAGCCTCGGTTAATTTAGCTCTCTCAGCTCGGGCGTTTCTCACAGCCTTGGCGGCTTGAAGCCGGATGCTAGTAAACTCTCCTACAAACAAATAAGCTAATACTGAGTTCAGCGAGAAGGAACACAAGCATATGTATTGGTTAAGAGCAGAAAGAAAAGAGGAGATTCGGTGAACTTACGATCCATGTCATCGTTAAGGCTAGCAAGTGCAGCAAGCCATTTCGCACTGGCCGCTTTGTGAGCACTCAGTTCTTCTTTAGCCGCTTTGACTTCGGCTTCAGATTCGGCAATGTTCGTTTGAATTTGCTTGTCCAGTTTGGCCCGCTCCGCAAGTCCGGCTTTGAAAGTATCCCGCTCCTTCTGGATTGTGTCTTTTTCACGCTTCAGCGTATCCCGCTCTCCTTTAACCTTGTTCTTCACTTTTTCAACTCGGTCAAGCTCTCGCTGGAGCCGAGTCACCTCTGATTTTTCCTCGGATAAAGCGCGCTTGTGCTCTTCTTCTTTCTTGTCCATTTCAAGACAGAGCCCATCAAAGGAAGTTTGGAGCTTCTGATGCTGATGGGCGAGCTGCTTAAAGAGCTTGCCGCGAGCGGTCATGGTTTCCTGAAAGAAAACAGGCAAATGGCGTCAAAAGAATCTCGGGGACTGGCCCGAGATTAACCGAATCAGTTGGAAAAGAGACTCGGGGACTGGAAGTCCCACGGTGTCCTCGGTTACGGCAACATTCATGATAAGTTTTTTAGAGATTCAAGCCGAATGACTTTCTTACTCGGAGGAGTATCAGTCGTTCGACCCGAATCTCGGGGACTGGGTATAGTACTATTTGATCATGTTGAAATAAAAGCAAGATTCGGAAAAATTTACCTCAAACACCCGGTTAGCTTCAGTGACCGAGGTCTGTACAGAGTGTAATGATTGAAACATCCGACTAGGCCCAGCCGGATGTGGCGCTGAAGTAGAAAAATCTTTGGCGAGGTCAGCATCATTCCAAGCTTCAATGAATTGCTTGGCGGACTCGAGCTTATCGCTGCTCGGAGGGCGGGATTCGACAGGGACTGGCCGAATCGAATCGCTGATGGGGCGGCAGAAACCTTCTTGCTAGCAACCACCTGCTTATCCGAGGTGGAGTTGCCAGAGGCACCTTGAGTCGGCTTGGGTTGCGGTGACGCACCCGGGTCTGCTTCGGATGTGGCTTTGTGTGCTTCTCGGAAACTTGTTGTTGCTGTTGCTGCTTCTGCTTTTTCTTCTTCTGCTGCTCTTGATTCAGCAGGGTTTGCGCTGCGGGAGTAGGGCGAGGATCCGGCTTAGGCAAGGATGTAGCCGATGTCTTGGCCTTTTCCTTCTCCAGCTCCTTGAGAGGGCGTGGCCAACTTGAATCTCGGATTGGAGCCGAGGTTTCCTCACTCTCCAAGTCAATAACCGGCTTGAAATGGGAGTCGGCTGAGGAATATTGGCAGTGTGACACGCATTGGTGAGGTGGCAGTTCGATCAGGAGACTGGGTTTCCATGACCGTATCCAGCGGAGGAATGGGAGAAGAGATGGATGAATGAGTCTGCGCGGTGATGAGGACATCACTGCATAAAGCAAAGCAAACAGTTAACTCGGATAGATATGACTCGGTTAACAGAGGAAGAAAGCAAATGAAGTTAAGTCAGTATTACCCCTTGGTGGTAGGCATCGGCTTGACGCGATTCAACTTGGAGCCAGACTTCTTTATTCTCTTGGCTTTAGGGGAATCAGATCCGGGCGCGTCACTGCGTTTCCGAGATGTCCCTTCAGCATCTTGTTTGGCTGGAACACAAGGTGGTGACCATGAAATCGGAATAGCGTCGATGGGATCTAAGATCCTGCAATCATCATCTTCCTCGTCGGAGATGTTGTGAATAGTTGATTGCTTACCCTTGCGGACTGGCTTGGCGCGCGGGATAGGCAGATAATCATCCGTATCCGGATCTTCTTCGTCCTCGCGCGGCGGGCTGAGATCCGGTCCCCATTCTTTGGTGGAGAGGTCTCCATCTTCGGTAAGTTGGCGATCAAACAGCTACAGAAAAGTCGGGCAAATCCGGATTAGGCCGATGCCATTTTGACGAAATATGGTTAGATTCGGAAAATGGCGAACTAACCTGTGGTGGAAGGCGCTCTCGGAAAAACGGCTTTACGCCCCACCGCCATTTATCCGACATCTCGGTGGCGGCAATGGCGTTTACCCGTCGCCTGATGGAGACTTTGCTAAGGTCATGCCTGCTGATCCGGGTAGGATCTAGCACACCACCCATGTGGCATATCTTGTGTTCACGTCTTTGAAGAGGGCAGACCCGGCGACCGATGAAGGTCCGGAGCAGATCATCCGAGGCCAGGCCCTTCTTCAGAAGTCCTCCAGAGTTTCATGTACAGTCTGAAGTTCTACAATAGTCTCGGCCGGATTGTATCCGAAGTTCAATTCGGCTGTGGGTGGCTCGATCGTGAACTCGGGCAGATTAAGGGCGTCATGGCCTTCTGCACTCTTCACATAAAGGAAAGACCTTTGCCACTTCTGACAGTGTCTAGGCCAGTGATACGGGGAAAGATGGATCCCTGCCTTGGCGTGATGCTAACCGGACCGCAAGCAGTCATCAGCTTCGGCTTAGTGCCTGGAATAGTATGTTTGCGGAGGTGGAAATACTTTGCCCAAATATCGACGGTCGGCCAGACACCGAGATAGCCCTCGCAAAAGGAGCTAAAAGCCGATAGAGAAACGAAGGCATTAGCCGGGAGGTGATGAGGCTGTAGGCCAAAGAAATCCAGGAAAGCCCGGAAGAAATCACTCGCCGGCAATCCGAATCCGCGCTCAAAATGCGCTAGAAACACCACACGTTCACCAGGTTCGGGAACCGGGACGAGTTCCTTCCCCGGTTTGCGGCATATAACTTGAGAGGTTATACGCCGGGTGCTTAATAGCCATTCCAGATCGTCCTTGGTCACATCAGAACCCTCCCATCTGCCGGGAGGAAGCTTCGCCATATCCGGATCAATCCTGCAAGAGGTCGGATAGGGCCGAGTCAAAATGAATCGGATAATGGTATAATCGAACCAGATCTAGAGTGATTCGGCTAATATTATCCCGGATGAAACTAGCCGGATTCAGCAGAGAAGGTGATTCGGGTGGCAATCACAAACACCTTCCGCAAAGGTCTAGGGTTACACAAGATCTACTGCAGCAGTAAAAAAGAAAGGAAATCAAGAGTAAAAATATGGTTGAACTGCTCATACGGTGGCAAACAAAACTAGGGCAGTGTAGTGCAAAATCTAGACAGGAGATCTACTAGATGCACTGAGGCTGGGCGACGGACTAATATGCGGATAAATCTACAAGAAACAAATGCGAGTTTCCCGTGGCATATGAACTCCTCGAGTTCGCCATGACCGGAGAAAAAGAAAACTCACGGTGATGACGCGACGGGGAAGAAGCTCGATGAAGGAACGGCGGCGCTGGGCACGGTGCGCGGCCCCGGTCGTTTTCCTCCGGTGCGTTGAGGACGTCTCCGGCGCGGCAAGGTTACGAGGGCGAGATTGCGGCGGCGGCGGTGGCGCAGATGGAAGTTTTCGGAGTGGGGAACGAGCGGAGAAGAAGAGGAAACCCCCTGCGCCCATATTTATAGCGCCCAGCGGTAACGGGCGCACTACTGCACGGTTTTCGGAGCGTCGCACGGTAACTGCATCCTGGAACTCTGTGGCCACCTCTGTGGCCGTGTGTTCCAAGCACATGTTGGGCCATAGAATTGGAAGCAGTTGCACGGATCCTGTGTGCCGGTCAACGGAGAAAACGAGAAGACGCGGTCGTTTGGTCAAATGCACTCAAGTACCCGGAGAATCCGGATGAGGTGCTGTCAGTGGCATGTCAGATCAGAGATCCGGATTATGGGGCTTTGCGCAGAGATTCACTGCCAAGTGTCCCGGGAAATCCTGAGACAAGATTATATGATATGAGATTCGGTTAGTGATGTTTATTTTTAACCTGCTACGGCTCTTCAGCCGAGGCTGTAGAACCGCACCAGCTTCGGGGACTACTGTCGGGGGGCTGCCCCCGGGTAGGGCAAAGATGTGGTGTTAAGTGTTGCAAAGAGCTAGCCGGATCAACATATAGCCGGGTCACTTGGGCCGGATCTCTCGTGAGAGTCGGTTAGCACTTGATCAAGCTAAAGGCGAGAAGATGCCAGAGAGGATCCGGTAAAGCTTAACCGAATCAGAGGAAGGAAACCGGTTAAGTTAGCCGGGTTGGTCAGGAAGGACCCGGATAAGGTAATCCGGATATTGCACAAGGGCCAAGTAATGTCAGAAAGGTTCACGGGTGTCTCCTGCCAGAGGCTGAGAAGACAGCCGGGTCAAGTCGCAGGTTTTCCGGGTCGCAAGGCCCTAGGCGCTGACTTGGCCAATTCGGGAAAGAGGATACGACCGAGACCCGGGGGGCTACGGCTGCCATTGCCCAAAGTGGCAAGATAGGCCTGCTAGGGACTTGACGGCCAGGTCAGGTCACGGGATTCCTGGGAGCGCAGCAACCTAGGAGCTGACCCGGCCAATTCGGGAAAGAGGATATGACCGAGACCCGGTGGGCTACACCTGCCATTGCCCAAAGTGGCAAGATAGGCCTGCTAGGGCCTGACAGTCCGGCCGTTGGGTTGACAGGGGGCAGAGGCTTGTCCTGTTCCTCTTGTCCATGCCATTATCACTTCCAGCCAGGGGCAAAATGGTAATTCGGTTAGTGTATAAGTAAGCTACCAAATCCTCCAGTAGAGAGGACGGACGAGGACGAAGAGGAGAGAACGGCAAAGAGAAAGGCATTATCCCCCCAAGCTCCATCTCTTCTTAGAGCTCCCACCATTGTTCTTCATACAGCTCAAGGAGCACTCTGTACTTGTAACCACTTGAGATATAAAGAGAGTAGGCTAGTGCTGCAGTAGGGGTGTTACCTCCACAAGAGGGCCCCGAAGCAGGGTACATCGTGGTGTTCTTTGCTTCTTCTTGGTTCTGCTTGTTCTTGTTTGTTCTTGCGAGTTCTTGGTTGTTCTCCATGCGTGCTTCGTGAGCGCGCAAACCCTCCCCGGATCCCCCAACGTCCTAGCGAGCCCACAACTTAAGCCATCCTATGGCATCTGCCGTGACACCACCACGACAGAACTTGAGGGGTTTGTAGAGTTGTAGCAGCCGGCGCGACAATGTAGAGGTAGGGTAAGAAATTGGCGCCCAGATGGTATCTACGACAATTCGGGCCCCGCCTGCCGGAGGCGCTGTCCGACAGCTCCGAGTCCACCCCCAAGTTTGGATTCCCGCTCGGGGGTGCTGGACAAAAAAAAAAGAGTCGGTCAGACATTTGGGGTGCCTATGTGGTCGTTTTTCGCGTCCGGCACCGGGCATTTTGGGGGTGCCGGTGAAGATGCTCTTAGATGCGTGTCTATAAAGTGAATGGAGAATAGACTATTCGAGACGAGGTGACTTAAAAACACAGAAAAATGTGCTTCTGCACTAGTAGCAAATAGTTTCGCCAGCACCACCGATCTGCTTAGGTCATCGTGGCTATTTTTTCTCCTTTTCCTTTCGTTGATATTATTCCAGAGAAAAACATCCGGTTTCCCGTTAATTTAGAAAAAATATGAAATAAAAATTGTTCACCCGACTCGCCACATCTTGTTCGACACAAAGTGTGTGTACGAGTCGGGTGCCGGAATGAGCCAAGCCGAGATAGCACCTATGAGTCTATGACACGTGTATGTGTTGTACTGGTGATCTTTTTGCCACACATGAACAGACGAATATTAACAGTTGTACAAACTGAAATGTACGTTTTGCACCGGTGAAAATGAGATCATGCTCCAAATATTCCTACTAGCAATTTGTTTAACTTCCTGTTTCTGTACTCCCTGTTAGATCACAAGGCTAGTTCACTCTATTTTATTTGGGGCATGGTCTCAGTTGATAACTGGCAAACTCTCTTCTATTTTTAAAGCAAAATGAATCAAGAAGCCGATTGATTAGGTGAATGAGGAAAGCGGGCATTGATACTACTCCCATGGTCATTGTTTTGCTGTAGTCACCATATTACTCGGTCACTGGGATTTTTATAAACCTTCATCTAGGCGTGTACTTTACGTAGAATTTTCATCATGCATTATTTAAGAATACGGAATTTTCTAATCTTCTTACGTGCAACATGTCCATGTGAGGAATTAATGTTGGTAGGTGGGCTATATCTTTTCTACCGCAGAAGAATATCCACTAGTAGAAAAAAAAAGCAACAATACCGGTTCCAGAGGGCATTTAACACCGGTTGTGCAACCGGTACAATTAAATCGGGACTGAAGCCCCCCCCCTTTAGTATCGGTACCCCACGAACCGGTGTTAAAGGTCTCCACGTGGGCGGAAATACCCGCGCGCGGGCGCAGGACCTTTTGTCCCGGTTGGTAACACCAACCGGGACTAAAGGTTTTTGCTTTTTTCTTTTTCTTTTTGCTTATTTTTCAGGTTTAGGGTTTCTGCTTTTTTTCTTTTCGCTTATTTTTTAGGGTCTAGGGTTTCAGAGGAGATCACGTCGATGCACAAAAAAAATCCGCACACGTGAAGATCACATAACACACATACAACTTGCTATATATATGTACACATATAAAGTACTCATTACATGGAGATCACTGCTAGTACATGGAGAGAGTCTATTTTTCGATATAGTGGAATTCTCCGGATTCAGGTATGACCTGCGTAAGGAAAAATCCCGCCAATTTCTCCGCAATTGCTTTTACGCGGTTTTCTGGTAGGAGCTGGTTCCGCTTCCTTGCCATCTTTAAAAGAAGGAGATCAAATCAATTATGAAGGAAACTAAATACAATTGATGGTAGCAAAATAAATTTGTGAAAGATGTTTACGTACCTCTTGATTTCTTCGACTATTGATTGTCTCATTGACCTTCATGTGAATGTACTCACAAACGTAATATCCACATAAATCCGTCCCCTGTGGTTGTCGCAGGCACCACTATACGAGAATAGAATTCAATCAAATAATAATCAAGAGAATGATAATGGTATTGAAACTAGAATTAGAGAGATACGCGGACCTAGGTACGTAGTACTACTTACGTTGTTAGCCTTAAACTCCAGCTTATCTTTCCATTCACCGCGTTCTTCCGCGATGAACATTTTTCAAACCCTGCCCGGCAAAGAAAATGAATTGAGGAGTTATTAATTACTTTGATATCAGGAAATGAACGAAAGAGGCCGATATAGTGCGATTGAAATTACCTCTTGAGCAATATACGCACGCTTTTGTATTCATCTTGATCTCTCTTTAATGAGTCCCAGACTTCAACTTCTCCAAGATCGATTCTAATGATTAGCAGAATGAAGTGGAACCTGCGCACGTTTATATACGCAGTTATTCAGAACGCATCAATTACATTTAATATCGGGAAAGCAGAATAGAATGTGTACAAGACAGTAACACTCACTTGAAGTTGTAGGGGCCTTCCCTACTGTCATAAATGTCCAAAAAAAACACTCACTTGAAGTTGTAAGGAAAAAGTATTTATTTTTTGATACTTTGTCGCTTTAAACACGTTAGCAAAACGTCCTCTGTGTCCTGGGCATACTGTTTTACGGTGACTTCATGAACTTTATCCGGATCAATGAATCCAATGTCCCAGATTCCTGCCAGTCTGCATTCACGAATCTTCATTCTACATAATAGCGTACAAAAGAATGCCGTGAGGATAATTACAGGCAATGAACGAGCTTAACTAAAGAATTAAATTACACAAATAAATCACTTACAGACAATAGCAGCCGATGATAGATTTGTCGAGGGCACATTGATTGTACATCTGAAAAAGTTCGGAGAACTCAACCTGCACAGCATATTCTCGGAAGTAGTGCTGTTCCTTAACTCCCGCCATGAAATAGAATCTCCCTTCTTTTGCGGCGGTCATGTACCAGTTATGCAATTTCCATAACTGTGTTGCTAGAGCAATGGCTAGAGGCTCCCCGGAAACATATTTATATGCCACCTCAGCAATGGCGTAACCTGTATCGTCATAGATTTGCTGAGCAACAATATTGTCGTTGTAGAGAGCCGCCTTATCAGAAGGCACAATGAGCGGGGCGATCGATTGTACTTCTTGTTCTTCGAGCTGGGGAACTTTTTTCCCGCATTTCTTTTCCTCCATCTGTGAGCTATGTGTCTTCTCAATCCAGCGCTCATAGTCTGAAAGGGGCCACACTGGAGGGACATATAAGTTGTCAACGGTGCGATCAAGTGTCTCCCTTGGTATATTCTTCAGAATTTCCTTTACGGGGTCCTGTCTTTCCTGTTTTTTCCATGCAAAAAATGCTTTCACCTCGGCACGCGTCCTCTCTTCTAATTCCTCCTTACTCATCTCGCAAGCTAACTTCTCAGGAGTCTTGACTTTCTTGGGTATGTTTGGACGTTTCTTGACAGGGGACCTATCTTTCCTGAGCATAGTACCAGTCGACGTGAACAGCTTCCGCTTTGTCAAATTACTAGTGGGCGCATCAGTCGGCTGACGGGACGACGTGGGCGATAGACTTGCGGTGGGCTCCCAATCGTCGGGGAGGGCGGGTGGACTTTGAGGTGGTGGATTTCTACTCGGAGGAGTCGGTGGCCTTGGCGCCGAGTCTGGAAACACGATATATTTCTTCTTCCATAGAACGATACCAAGCTCGACTTCTCCCAGTGTCTTCTCGTCGTCACCTCCAGGAATGTCAAGATCCATTGTGTGGAATCCCGGCATAACTTTTGTCACCCTGACACGAGCATACCAGCTGGAATCTGACCAAAATGGAAGATTGCTCCAGGTTGATTTGGTAAAGCATAGCCATCCGCCACCGGACAACTAATGTTCTTCATTGGCATATGTAGCTGATAATTTGTCTTCTCCGTGATATCATCCACGGGGTAGTGAGCCGCCGATGGTTCGACTGCAGGATCTTCTAGCTGCGTGGAACCCACGCTGCTTTTCCACTGAGATGGGAAGGCATCGACTGCAGGATCTTGTAGCATCAGCTGAGATGCCCTTTCCTGGGTAATTGAGTCCAGTTGCTCCTGCTGCCGCTGCACCTGGCGTTCTAATTCCGTTAACTGGTCCAACCCCCACTTCTTATTTCTGGAACGGCTTCTATAACTTGCAACGTCCACCGGAAACCTTTGATTCCAATTAACCCCGCCTCTGCCTCGACATCATCCCCAGTGTTCAGGATTCCCGAGGGCGAGCGTCAGCTCGTCGTCCTCTCTATCGGGAACAATTTTTCCCTTTCAGACTAGGTCTATTGCATCCTCTAGTTTTTTTATGACTCTTGTAATTCTTTTCTTCCATTTTCCCTTGGCAACAATCAGCCCTGTGTCTGGGTCCAACCCTGCCCCATGCGCGGACAACCAGAACTTGGACCTCTCGGGCCAGTCATCTGTCTATGGAGTGATCCCTTTTCCACGCAGTTCATTTTCAAAGGTTTCCCACTTAGGCAAGACAACCTTGTAGCCACCTGACCCCAACGTATGGTGATATTTCTTCTTTTCAGCATTCAACTTATTTTTGGCCGATCGAGCCACAACGGTGTCCGATTTCTTATACGCCACAAATGCGGGCCATGCATCTTTTATCTTCTCTAGATGTCTAGTGAAATCTGGAGTTACTTTCTCATAATTTTTCCACAATGTTTTCTTCCAGCAGTTGAATTGCGTGGCCATCTTCTTAAGAGTCCACTCATTGACTTTCTCCTTCTTCTTCTCTGGGAGACCTTCCGGTAGGCTGAAATATATCTTCTAGCAGTTGAATTGCGTGTTCCAAAGCAATTCTTTAATTATTTTCTCGACATAACTTGCTCCAACGTTGGCTTTCTTTGGCTTATTCCATTCTGCAATGGTGATCGGGATCGTGTCCCTAACAAGAACTCCGCATTGGCCTACATATTTACGGCAGTTGTCTTCGGGTTTCAGCGGTTTGCCATCATCAGCAACTATGTCGATCGACAACTTTGCACCATCTGGCAGCTTTATCCTTTGGTTCGGGCCTCGTTTCGTCTTTGGCGGAGTTCGAGGCTTAGATCCGGAGGGCTAAAAGAAAAATGATTCGTTAATAAGTGCAATATAAATCAATTATTGCATCTAGTAATCAACAGAGACTTAATATATATATATATATACATATATATACATACCTCGCCGGAGTTTGCTAAGCGCACTTCGTTGTCGTCTCTTATTTCTTCTATCTCAAGTCCCTCACCGGAGTCGTTCAAACATTTTTCGCTGAAATCATCGTCTTCTCCACCGGAATCTTCTCCATCCGAATTTACTCCAAGGGTCTTCTCAAATATAATTTCTGCCATTCGCTCTTCATTATCCTCGTCTCTGATGAAGGGGGCGTCCATAGCTCAATGTCACTGCAATTTACAAAGTACTTAGCAAATTTAGTAACAACAATTGATACAAAAGTTAACACTAACAAAATTTTCATTGCCCAAATTTTTTCTACTATGAATTCTATCACTAACAAAATTTAGTACTTAGCAAATTTAGTAACAAATTTTCATTCCCAAATTTTTTCTACTATGAATTCTATCACTAACTATTAACACTAACAAAAAAATTCTACTAACAATTTTTCTACTAACAATTTTTCTACTAATAATTTTTTCTACTAACTATTAACACTACCTAAATTGTGCTATCTAAATGAACTAAATTTTGCTATCTAAATGACCTAAATTTTGCTATCCAAAAATAATAACTTCAAACAAAATGATCTAAATGCATGATCTTTGCAACTGCACAAAAATATTGCCCAAAATTCTATCTAAAATTGCTACAAATTCTAACATTATTTTCCTAACACAATTTTTTAACATTGTTTTCTAACTTTTCTTTGTAACTTTGTGTTTCTAACTTTGCTAACACAATCATCAAATAACATTGTTTTCTAAATTTTCTAACTTTGCTAAATTTTCTAAATTTTCTAAATTTGCTAACACTAATAACATAGCTAATTAAACTATGAAAGAAATGAAAAATAAGAAGAATAATTAATAAAACAAACCTATTATAGCTACGGCGGCGACGTCAAGGAGGCCGGCGGCGGCGTCGGGCAGAGGAGCGCGAGGCAGGGGAGGGAGACGCGGTGGCGACGTCAAGGACGAGCGGCGCGACGGCGGAGAGGAGGAACGGTGGCGGGGCAGCGACAGCGTGTGGGAGAGGATCGAGGTCGACGGCCGGGCGCGACGGCGGAGGAGAGGAGGAGGGCCTCGAGCGCCACGCGGCGGGAGCCTGGAGCAGGGACGCGCGACGGCCGGGGGCGCGGCGGAGGCCGGAGAATCGCCGGAGCAGGGCTTCGCCGGAGGAGTCGAACAGAGGACGCGCGCGAATGAGGTGGAGAAGAGGCTGAGGGGCATCTAAAAACTGCCAAAAGGCCTTTTGTACCGGTTGGTGGCTGCAACCGGTACAAAAGACCCCCTTTAGTACCGGTTGCAGCCACCAACCGGTACAAAAGGTCAATTTTTCGGCCGATTTAAATTCGCGCGCGCGAAGCCAACCTTTAGTATCGGTTGGTGGCTGCAACCGGTACAAAAGGTCTTTTTTTGGAATTTCTTTTTTCTTTTTTCATTTTTCTGATTTCTTTATTCTATTGATTTAATTATCCAAATTTGGCAAAATTTATATCAAACTTAAGCTTGGACATGTAGAATCTTTTGCTACTGGTTATTTTTAAATTTGACTATGTTGAATGTATTCAAATTTCAAATGGATGATTTGACTAAATTTGACATAGATTTAAATCCATATCATCAAAAAATTTAAACAAAATGCATGTTTTATTGTTTTTTATATAATTTGAATATCTAAAAATGCTTTTAGTATGAATTTTTTCTGCTCTAGTTTATTTTTCTTTTATACTTTGTTTAATTGTTTCAATATTTAAGAAATCATATCTTTTTATGATTTGTTTTATATCTATGGATTTAATTGTCTAAAAATTTGTAATAATCATCTCTTTATCTTAACAAATCCTTAACAACATCTCATACAGTTACATAAAAAGTTTAATACATTATTACACATCACGAACAGTTTTCATAACACAGTTACATTACTACAAAAACAGACTTGTTGGGTCGGAGGCCGTAGGATTAGGGGGAACGGCGGGAGGAGCCAGCCCCGTTCGTGGCCGCCCGGTTCTCGCGCGCACGTTTGCGGCGGAGGGCAAGATCCATGGAGGATAAGTCTTTTAGCGACCAATCCAGCTCGGAAGCCTCCTTCGCCTTGAGCTTGTAGGCAGTCTTGGCTCGCTGGACAGGGTAGTCGCGGACAGACTGGAAGGAGGCTTCCATGGCCTCCTGTATCTGCAACCCACAGCCCTCTTTCCCGTCGTCGCTCCAGTCGAAGTCGTCGTCCTCCTCCGCGGGAGGAGCGGTGGCGCCTGGTGGAGGTGTGGCGGCACCTGGTGGAGACGCGTCCAAGTCGCCGTATGCTGTCGTGGATCCCCACGCCACCCCTGCGGCGTACGCATCCTCGTCGGGGTCGGGCACGTCGGACCACGCGCGCTCGTACGCCCTCCGCACCAGATCCGGCACCGGAGCAGGAGGCCGGTAGCTGGGCATTCCTCTCCACGCCGGGCTCGTGGCCATACGGCGGGATAGGCTCCCGCGGTAGCGCCCAAGCGCGCTCTGCCGAGCACGCTCGACCTCGTCCAGAAGGCGCTGCGGCGGGCGTGGCGGATCCATCTCGTGGAGACGATGCGTTCGTGGGTAGGAATGGTGGATTAGGGTTTACCCCGTCGGCGACAATACATATAGACCTCCAGGGCAGCGCTGGGGGAGCACACGTGGCCAGGACAGCGCTGGGGGAGGACACGAGTCATGACCGCAAAGCCCGCCTTTAGTCCCGGTTGGTGTTACCAGCCGGGACTAAAGAAGCACACAGATCGTGTGTTTCTTTCAAGCGCTTGTGAGCCGTTGGATAAGGGGTGTGTTTCTTTTGAGGGCTTGTGAGCTGTTGGATCAGCACTATCACGACCACTTCGTGAGCCACACGACTCTATATATTGCCGACATCTCAGACATGTTCGACACTCAGTGTGTACTCATTGTAGTTCATTTGGTATACAGAGCATTCGTATTCCCTGCATACATCCGACGGTGCATTTGATATGTGGACATTCACGAGCCACCGTCGGGCTGTATGCAGGGGAAACCGTGTGTTTTGTTCTATCTACAAATCCTTCAGTTCATCGACCGAATACAAATCATTTGGATTCCCTGCATACATACGATGGTGCATTTGATATGTGGACACTCACGAGCCACCGTCGGGCTGTATGCAGGGGAAACCGTGTGTTTTGTTCTATCGACAAATCGTTCAGTTCATCGACCGAATACAAATCATTCAGATTCCCGTCATACAGCCCAACGGTGCATTTGATATGCAGGCACTCACGAGCCACCGTTGGGCTGTATGACGGGGAAACCGTGTGTTTTGTTCCAACTTTTTCGAGCGCTTGTGAGCCGTTGGAGTTTTTAGAGCCAAAAATCAGTGTTTAGAGTTTTCTTCTGAGTTTTCATAACACAGTTACATAAAAGGTTTAATACATTATTACACGTCACCAACAACACCCCCTATCTATTGTTGGGGTATAATTTTTTTTTTCGCGTATGTCGACCCTTTCTTCTGATTGTGCCGTAACCATGGAGAATCTTCATCATTTAACGGGATGCTTGGGTCAGCTTTCACTTTGAAGGGCGGAATTTCATCAAACTTATTGTAATCTTCTGACATGTCTGTCTTGTCCTCCACTCCCACGATGTTTCTTTTCCCTGAAAGAACTATGTGGCGATTTGGCTCATCATATGATGTATTCCCTTGCTTATCTTTTCTTTTTTTCGGTCTGGTAGACATGTCTTTCACATAGAAAACCTGAGCCACATCATTGGCTAGGACGAATGGTTCGGTATCGTACCCAAGATTCTTGAGATCCACTGTTGTCATTCCGTACTGCGGGTCTACCTGTACCCCGCTTCTCAGGTTGACCCATTTGCACCGAAACAAAGGGACCTTAAAAGAAGGTCCATAGTCAAGTTCCCATATCTCCTCTATGACACCATAATATGTGTCCTTTGCCCATAGTCGTTTGTTGCGTCAACGCGGACACCACTGTTTTGGTTGGTGCTCTTTTATCTTGGTCGGCCATGTAAAATGTATTCCCATTTATCTCGTACCGTTGAAAAGTCAATATAGTCGAAGATGGTTGCTTGGCCAACAAGTATAGCTATTCTCCAACAGTGGTGTCATTAATGAGACGTGTTTGCAACGAACCGCCGAAATTCTTCAGTGTTCTCCATCAATCAAATCTTCACGGTTCTCCGGGTATTTCGAGCGTAACATATTCTTGTGTTTCTCGATATATGGAACCACCAAGCTGGAATTATGGAGAACTGTGTAGTGTGCTTGAGTGAAAGAATGCCCGTCCATACATATTGTTGCTTTCTTTCCTAGCGTGCCTTTTCCACACAGTCTCCCCTCATGCCGCGATTGAGGAACATCGACCGGCTTAAGGTCAGGAATAAAGTCAACACAAAACTCAATGACCTCCTCTGTTCCATAGCCCTTGGACAGTATTTCTTTAAGACTTCCATAAACCTCTCAAAGGGAACATATTGTATAGAAATACAGGACCGAGAATGGAAATCTCCTGGACTAGGTGAACTATGAGGTGCGTCATAATATTGAAGAAGGATGGTGGGAACACCAACTCGAAGCTGACAAGACATGGGACCTTGGTAGAGTTGATGGATCGATTACCTTCTCAGAAATTACATTGAGGAATGCACATAGCTTCACAATGGGTACTCGAACGTTTTCCGGTAGAAGCCCCCTCAATGCAACCGGAAGTAATTTTGTCATAATTACGTGGCAGTCATGAGACTTTAGGTTTTGGAACTTTTTCTCTGCCATGTTTATTATTCCCTTTATATTCGACGAGTAGCCAGACGGGAACTTGATACTGCTCAGGACTTGAAAAAAGATCTCCTTCTCTTCTTTGCTAAGAGCGTAGCTGGCAGGACCTTGATACTTCTCTGGATTCAGGTCGTCTCGTTCGTGCATATGTTGCTGGTCCAGCCGTGCATCCGGTGTATCTTTCGTCTTCCATACACGCCCAAGAAGTTTAGCAGGTTCACGCAAAGATTTTTCGTCACGTGCATCACGTCGATTGTAGAGTGAACCTCTAGGAATTTCCAATAGGGTATATCCCAAAACATAGATTTCTTCTTCCACATGGGTACGTGTCCGCCAGCGTCAGTCGGAACAGATTGTCCGCCAGGACCCTTTCCAAATATTACTTTTAAATCCTTGACCATGCCATATATAACATCACCAGTAGGGAGGGTAGGCTTCGTCTGGTTATCTGCCTCACCTTTGAAATGCTTGCCTTTCTTTCTTACGGGATGCTTGTTTGGAAGAAATCGACGATGCCCAGGGTACACATTCTTGTTACCTAAATATATACTTTCAATCTCACCTAAACAGTGCGTGCATGCATTGTATCCCTTGTTTGACTGTCCTGAAATGTTTCTAAGAGCAGGCCAATCATTGATGGTTACCAACAGCAACGCTCATAGGTCAAATTCCTCCTGTTTGTGCTCATCTCACACACGTACACCTTCGTCAGACCAGAACTATAAAAGTTCTTCAACTAATGGCCTCAGGTACACATCAATGTCGTTGCCGGGTTGCTTCGGTCCTTGGATAAGCACTGGCATCATAATAAACTTTCGCTTCATGCACAACAAAGGAGGAAGGTTATAGATACATAGAGTCACGGGCCAGGTGCTATGACTGCTGCTCTGCTCCCCAAACAGATTCAAGCCATCTGTACTTAGACCAAAGCTTAAGTTCCTTGCGTCACCCGCAAAATCCTTGAACTCACTGTCGATGTTTCTCCACTGCGACCCATCAGCGGGGTGTCTCAGCATCTCGTCTTCCTTACGGTCTTCTTTGTGCCATCGCAATAACTTGGCATGCTCTTTGTTTCGGAACAAACGTTTCAACCGTGGTATTATAGGAGCATACCACATCACCTTGGCAGAAACCCTCTTCTGGGGCGCGGATCGCACTCAACATCACCTGGGTCATCTCGCCTGATCTTATACCGCAATTCACCGCATATCGGGCATGCATTCAAATTCTCGTACTCCTCACCGCGGTAGAGGAAGCGGTCATTGATGCATGCATGTATCTTCTACACCTCTAATCCTAGAGGGCATACAACCTTCTTTGCTTCGTACGTACGTACTGGGGGGCAATACATTATCCCTTGGAAGCATCTTCTTTATTATTTTCAGCAACTTTTCAAATCCCTTGTCAGATGTACCATTCTCTGCCTTCCATTGCAACAATTCTAGGGTGGTACCCAACTTTTTCTGGCCATCTTCACAATTTGGGTACAACAATTTTTGTGATCCTCTAACATGCGCTCCAACTTCGACCTCTCGTTTTCACTTCCGCAGTTTATCTGTTCATCAAGAATGACCCGACGAAGATCATCATCGGACTGATCATCAACAATGACCTCATGTTCAGCTTCGTCTTCCCCCATTGTAGTACCACTATGTTCAGAGAACAGAGGATAGTTAACATCATCCTCTTCTTCATTATCTTCCATTATAACACCTCTTTCTCTGTGCTTGGTTCAACAGTTATAGCTGGGCATGAAACCGTTCTGAATCAGGTGGACGTGAAGGGTTCTTGAGGAAGGGTAATTCCTCTTATTCCTACAGTCATCACATGGAGAAAACATAAAACCATTCTGCTTGTTTGACTCAGCCACACGGAGAAAATTATGCATGCCATTAATGAACTCGGGACAGCGTCGGTCACCGTACATCCATTGCCGGCTCATCTGCATTATATAAATATATCAAAAACCATTACACTATAGCTATATCATGAATAGAGATACGTGACCAAATTCATTAATACAAGTTCACCACATTAAAATAAAAGTAGTGTTGACGAGGTGTACCCTCATCAAATCCCATGGTTAAGGACCTAGGGTTGAGATTATGGGGAGAGAACGTGGTAGTACTGGTAGTTTTCGTCGGCTGACAAGCAGAGGCAAAGATTTACCCAGGTTCAGGGCCCTCGGGTGGAGGTAAAGACCCTACTTCCTGCTTGTCTGTTATTGATCGCTGGAGATTATGAGGTTACAAGGTGGCTCCGGCGAGATGACGATCTCGCTAGAGCTTTGGTGGTTTGCGTATGGCTTGGTCCTAGATCGGCACCCCTCCCAGCCCTTAAATAGGCTGGGTCCCGGGAGTTTGTAACCGACCTAGTTTACACATAAGGAAAGTACAAACCGACTATGTCTATGTCTAAACTTGGAGGGTACTCCATCTTGTTGGGCCTCCTATCTTGGGCTTCGAGTCGTCTTCGCTATTGGGTCTTTAGTCGTCACGTGCACCAGGTACCCTCACGGTAGGGTACCCGAGATGTATATCCCAAGGGATAATAGCTTAGCAGGCCCAGTACACTCGACGGATCGGGACTGGTTAACTACACATTCGGGTAAAACCTTACTAGATTTCAATCAAACTCGAGTCCCCGGACTCGAATCTGGAACAAACTGGTCAGATTTCGACTAGGCCACTGAGGTCTTACAGAGTCGATCTGCAGTATAACTTTGAATTTTACCCAACGTGTCCGTCGGGATTTTCATCATGTATGCTGACACGGAAATCATAAGGATTGACATTGCTGGAACGGTCCTTAGCCCAGCTCGAAAGTTCGGCGGGTCTTACCTTTGCACTATGCGTGCATCATCCGAGGTATTTGCGACGGACGCAACTCGGGAATGTTTCGAGTATGATTTCGTATATGAACGGAGTCGATATATTTGTCGACTGACCTTTTGACGTTTATTCTATCGGTGCGCGACAGCGCTTCCGATGGGAGTAGCCCCCGAGATTGTGCTTTATTACTTGTAAAGGAGGATAATCTCAAAATCATTGTCTTGAGCATCTTTAGTCAAATTTTTTTTTTGATACGCTCCCGATGGGAGTAATATGGAATCAGCCGAAGGAACGGTCGAGTGACCAATTTTGCCTTGTCATCGCTTTTTCACACCCGAACCAAACAAGGCAATCGAGTGACCAATACACGTTGAGTGGACTCGAACGTATTTCTGATCAAAATTCTTATGACGACGTCGTGGATGACATTTTGTGGCGACTGCGCCGTCTGACACGCGTGGCGTGTGTTATGCTACGATGGATGGGACGTGACACATAGGTGGGCCCATTTGTGCAGAGCTGACCGACCGACAGTGCAGTTTGGACTTGATTTGACCACTCGGGCCCACTTTTTTTTGGAGAGGTGATTATGGCTCCTCCTTTTGCGTGCGTAGAGCGGAGTGGCCGGCGACGGTTGCCCTCCGCGTTTGCCACGTGTACGGTGAGATTGCGTGCGTAGCGCACGGTTTAGGATCTGAATGGCTGTGATCGCCTTTGATTTGAGGTAAATAGGGGAAACGGCGCTGGCATTGTTTTTTACTAGCCATTTGCTGTGCGCGCCGCCCCTGTTCCATCTTCTTCCTCGCGCTCCTGCTCCATTGTTTCTTGCGCCCAAGCTCTTGTTGCTCTCCCTAGCCACCACCGACCGACGCGCCCGCGACTGACGCGGCCACTCTGGAGGGGAAGAAAGCTGCGGCTGGCGCATCTGCGGCCGCCGTCGACCTCAAGAAGAGCGACGGTGACTGGATGAAGTCCACAATCAAGGCAGCCCACCTCGAGAAGTTCCGCGAGGACGGATTGCTGCCGCCGGCGGACCAGCTTACTGTCCGCGCGGCATCGAAAGAGGTACTCCCCGAGCCTCGCGCAAACGAGCGCGTATGTTTTGCGGAGTTCTTACCTAGGGGTCTATCTTTTCCCCTCCACGATTTCGTTCGTAGTTTGTTGTACGCCTATGGGGTGCAGATCCATGATCTCACCCCGAACGGCATTATGCACATTGCCTGCTTCATGGTATTGTGCGAGTGTTTCCTGGGAGTTGCTCCCAGCTGGGCTCTTTGGAAATCCATCTTCATGGTCAGACCCAACAACCGAGGTGGCCGAACCTACCCAGTTGGAGGTCTTCAGATCCAAGTATGCAGCGACACCCGATACTTTGCCCTGAAGCCAGTCGACTCAGCGCAAGGGTGGAGAAAAAGGTGGTTCTATGTGCTAGTTGACCAGGAAGGGGCCCCCAACATTTTGACTGCTGGTATAGCCGCTAGGACGAAGGCCTGGGACCATGAGCTTTCGACTGAAGAAGTGGCGGAAGCGGCGCCTCTGCTGGAGACAATTGGAGGACTGCTTAACAGCGTCACTGGTGTGCATCTAATTGCCACCTTTGTGAAAATGCGGGTGTGGCCGCTCCGCGCGCGAGCTCACCCTATGTGGCAGTATGAAGGCCCTCTCGACTCCACTCGGATGAACAAGGAGGAGCTGTCTAGGAGCGAGCTGGTGGCACATGTGCGGTCCATCACCAGCACAAAATCCAGCGAGCCCTGCAACGTCGACTGCCCCATCGCTCCTTATACGGCTGAAAAGCCTTTGCCAGAAGTTAGTGAATCTATCAAGTTTATGATCTCCTGTTTTTGTTATTCTGCTATGCATCTTTGTGACTTCGACTTCCGTATTTTGTGTGCAGGGCCACTCGACCACCTCAACCCTTCCTCCTCTTACTGAAGATGGCCCAACTCATGAAACAGACGGTAAAAGCGAAGGGAGGAGATGAATCGCATCTTCCTTCGGCTACCACATCTCCCACAGAAGAGGTTGAAGAGGAAGGGGTTGAAGAAGCACATGACAAGGAGCGTGCCACGACTGATGATGTGAGTGAGCTCCCCACTCGCAAGCGCCGTCGGGCAGCTCAAATTGTGTCTTCCTCCATGAGTTCACCCGCAAAGGGATCAGATGTGAGAGATGACGGAGACTCAGGCTCGTCTCCTATGACCACAGCTGCTCCTTTGGACGTGAGCCCATTGAGCTCGGCTCCTCCTCCTCCTCAGTTGGGTGGGGAGCTACTTTTTGGAGGCCCAAACTTTGAAGAGCTCGACACTGATGACGAAGAAGAGCACAGGTTTGCTCTTTTTGTACTAAATTTTTTTGTGAGTTGAGTACTGTTTCTTATGTTGTATGTATTTCGGTCACTCGCAGTGCTGAGACTGTGCGACCTCCAACTCCTCCAACCGAGAGAGCTTGGACTCCAGATCAGCCAGAAGCTTCCCCTGTTACGGCTGAGGTTGTGAGAACAGTAGCCACGACTACTACCCTCGAGGCCGCCAAGATCGCGAGTGCGTCAACTCCGCAAATTGGGACTTCTGCTGCCAAGCCTGTGCCTTGGGTTGAACACGTAAGTGTCGTTTGTCGAGTCCTCACTCTGGGACTATTTGTGTATAGCTTATGCTTGTTCCATGTGCATGCAGCCCTTCTACCTCAACCTGGTAGAATCAGGCAAGGCGTTTGTCCAGGTTGAACAGGAGAGGGACAATCTGCGCGCTATCATGGAGCAACTCAGCCGTAAGTGTGTTTGACTTCTATATGTCTTTGCTTTGTCGATTGTGAATGACATCAGTCCATCTATCTCAGGTGACAAGGCAACCGCTGAGTCCCGGGTTAAAGAGCTAGAAGACGCACTCGCCAAACAACGCGCTGAGTCGAAGAAGGCCTTGGATGATGCCAAGAACTCCGCTGCTTTGCGCGAGAAAAATTATGCTGAGCGCTTGGCGAGCCTCACCTGAGACGTAGGCGGTGAGTTGAATCTTTCACTTTTTGTCTACTTCTTTTTGCCACTGAATGTTGTGTAAAATTTTCTGTTCTTTCTGCTTTTTTGAAGGAGTTGTTGGCGCACCGGCACCTGTAGACCAGACGAGTGGTGATTTGTCCCTTGACCGCGCGATCGGCGACCTGGATGTCGTCTCCACCCAAGCCAAGGATGCACTCGCCAAGTCTACGAGCACGCTCGGCGCCGTGTACAAGGACGTGTTCCCGTCTAGCCAACCTCCTTCGACTGTGGATGGCTTCGCCGACGTCCTGGGCCCGGGAACTTTGACTATGACGAACTTTGCTCGCGCTTTGACGGTACGCGGCTCAGAGACCACCCTCAAACTCCTTTTAGGTCATGGGATAGAGGGTGACTTCAAAGCCGCTCTGTCTGACTTTCCTCGCAAGCCGGGCGGGAAGCTGGTGTCCCTAAATCATGTGAACGAGCCAGCTGCAAAGTTGGCTGAAATATTTATGGCTACCATGGAGCGCCGGGCAGCAGAGGTCGCCGCCCGTGCGAGTAGGGCTAGGTCGGAGTCGATGTCTGAGAAGTAGGGCAGCCACGCCTTTTTATGCCTTGTAATTAAACTTATGACCATGCGAGTATGCATGTGCTTTTGCTACCTTTGTATGAATTTATTTTCCTCGTTATGATTCTGCTTGTAAGGCTGTGTGTTGTTACTCGCCTAAGCTTTGTGATGAGTTTCTTATGAAACTTTTACGATGTTTGGAACAGAAACAGCCAGCCGCCACTGTATCCAGCTCGTCGCGGCATCGTGCCCCTACTCGATCTCGAGCTCAGGTGGCAAACGATGCCGCAGTAATACGTTATATGAAGGCCCGACTCGCGAAACTGGAGCAAGAGCTGGGGAGTGCCCAAAGTGAGCTGGATAGGATGAGGGCGAGGCCTGCCCTACCCACTCAACGGGAGGAGTATGTGCTTGGCGAAATGGAGATCGTGAACAGACAGCTCGAGTGTAAGCATGACTGCCTTGATTTTTTGGAGAGTTCATAGTCTGTCCCTTTTTGTTGATCCAACGTGTGTTGTTGCAGGTTTTGTTCCAGATTTCCAGGCGGAGCAGGCTCGTGTAGAGGAGCAGTTGAACCATGCGACTGACGAACCCACGACTGGCCGTCAGCACTTTCGCTTGGATAGGCACCGAGCACGCATACTCGCGACTCTGCAGGATCGTGTGTGGCGGAGCACTATGCTGCTTGAGTTATGCAGGTCGGCCTTCAGTCGAATCAACCAGACGCTTTTCCCGACTGGGCCGCAACCTCAAGGAATCCACGCTTTGCTCGGGCTTTTCCGGAGTGCAGGTCCCATTCGAGATTTTATCGCCAGAAGCTTGTGGATGGGGCCAACGCAACGATGGCATACATCCGAAGTCAGCGCCCGAATTTGCAGCTACGTACACCCGTGCCTGGATCGTCCTTGTCCCAATCGCATCTGGACGATACAGTCGAACATGCGAGGGTGTTGGTTGAGTGTTATAACGCTCAACTTATGGGCCCCGTTCTCCCAGTCAAGGACGAACCAGAAGATTAGGGTATTTATGTATAGGGAACAGCCCCCGAGTGTAAATTTTGCCACTTGGTACATATTTGTTCACTTGTATGTATGCAGCCCCCGAGTGTATCGAGTGGGGTTTATGAAAAACACTTTACATAGATCATGAATTATACAGCCCCCGAGTACTCGAGTGAGGCTGTGAATTTTTGCGATGTTTGAAGCTTCAACTCATGTTATTGAGCAGCTTTTTGCTTTACGTATGATTTGTTACAACCCAGCCCCGAGTATCGAGTGCGGCTAGGGTATTATGTTTGAAGGAGCGATAGCTCACGTTTTGAAGTAGCGCAGCCCCCGAGTGCTCGGGTGAGGCTAAGGTTGCGCGAGTAGTTTGTGCGAGTAGTAAACAAGGAGAAATATGAGGAATCATTGACTATATTCCATTTTTGAATGTTAAGCTGCAGGCCGCCTCATTAAAAACCTTCCAGCCCCTTAGGTACCCTGGTAAGGAAAAGAGCGCGTCTGAAACCTGCAGCCATCCGACATATGTGCCTATTACATTATGCGACTGAGCAATCTAAGCATAGAAACGGCGCAGCTGCGCAACGTTCCAAGGATTGTGGGAGAGTTCGCCGGTCTTCGCGTGCTTCAGTCTGTATGCTCCACCACCAATGACCTCGGTGATGATGAAGGGTCCTTCCCATGGAGAAGCAAGTTTATGCACCTTCTTTTGCTTCAGTCGAAGTACCAAGTCGCCAACCTCGAAGGACCTGGTACGCAGTCGACGGCTGTGATAGTTGCGTAGATCTTGCTGGTAGACAGCTGTGCGTGCTAGCGCCGTGTTGCGTGCTTCTTCGAGCAAGTCGACTGCATCTTCGAGTGCTTCATCTGCATCGTCTTCATTGTATGCTTCGACCCTTGGTGCGTTGAACCTTACGTCTGATGGCAGGATTGCCTCTGCGCCGTAGACCATGAAGAATGGAGTGAATTGCGTTGAGGCGTTGGGTGTTGTGCGTAGGCTCCATAGCACAGACGGGAGCTCTTCTACCCAAGCACCCGCGGCCCTTTTGAGTGGCACCAGGAGGCGTTTCTTGATTCCGCTTGTCACAAGTCCATTGGCCTTTTCGACTTGGCCATTAGATTGCGGGTGTGCCACAGATGCATAATTGAGCGTGATATCTTGCTCTTTGCAGAAGGATTTGAATTCCTCAGCCGTGAAGTTTGTACCGTTGTCAGTGATGATGCTACTTGGCACACCAAAGCGGTATATGATGGATTTTATGAAATTGACTGCTGTAGTGGCAGTCGAACTTGTGATAGGTACTGCTTCAATCCACTTGGTGAACTTGTCGACCGCCACCAGAAGGTGAGTATGCCCTCCATGGGAGGATTTTTTGAGTGGCCCAACCATATCGAGCCCCCACTGGGCGAAGGGCCAGGCCAATGGTATTGTCTTCAACGCCGATGCGGGTGCGTGCGGCTTTGTGGCGAATTTTTGACAGCCGATGCACCTTTTGACTATGTCCTCCGCGTCTTTGAGTGCTGTGGGCCAGTAGAAGCCTGCGCGAAAGGCTTTGGCTACGAGTGATCGACTGCTGGCGTGATGCCCGCAGGTACCTGCATGAATATCACGAAGGATGGCTTGGCCATCTTCAAATGCTATGCAACGTTGGAACATACCTGATATGCTGCGTTTGTAAAGTTCACCGTTGATGACAGTGTATGCTTTAGATCGTCGAGTGACGCGTCTTGACTCTGTGATGTCTTCGGGTACCTCGCCGCGGAGTATGTATGCGAGGAAAGGTTGAGTCCAAGTTGGCTCGATGAGGAGTACCTCGACTGGTGGGTCCTCTGTGCTAGGTGCTTTGCTCTTGGCTGGTGCGGCTGATGTAGGAGTTGCTCGCTTCTTTTTGATGGATCTGTGCTCGATGCGCTCGAAGAAGACACCAGGTGGCACTGGTGCTTTGGTCGCACCAATGTTGGCTAACTTATCTGCTTCTTCATTGCTCTCACGCCCTATGTGCCGCAACTCGCAGCCTTCGAAGCTGCCCTCCATGATGTTGTACAGGTCACGGTAGGCGATCATATTATCTGCGATTGCATCACAGGCCTTCATTGTTTGCTGTACCACAAGATTCGAGTCACCGTAGATCATCAGTCGAGTGCACCCGAGGGCTTTGGCCATCCTCATGCCATGGATCAGAGCCTCATATTCTGCTTCGTTATTGGATGGGAACTCGAACCCCATTTGTAGGATGTAGCGGAGCTTGTCGCCTTTTGGTGATATGAGGATAACACCTGCGCCTGCGCCTTCGTTTTTCTTTGAGCCGTCGAAGTACATAGTCCATGAGTTGGACACATCTGGTGCTCCTGGGAGCTGAGCTTCAATCCACTCGGTGTGGAAGTCAGGTAAAACTTGTGCTTTGATGGCCTTCGGGTAATCATACTTGATGTCTCTTGGTGCTAGCTCGATGAGCCATTTTGCTACTCGCCCAGTTGCGTTGGGGTTTGTGAGGATGTCCCCGATCCCTGAGGTGCTGATTACAGTGATCGGGTGCTCGGAGAAGTAATGCGTCAGCTTCCTTGAGGACATGAACACGGCGTAGGCCAGCTTCTGATAGTGCGGGTACCGCTGCTTTGATGTGGAGAGCACTTCACTCAAGTAATAGACTGGACGTTGTATGCTTTGGGCGTGTCCCTCCTCCCTTCGTTCGACTACCAGTACGGTGCTTACCACCCTGTTAGTTGCAGAGACATATAGGTACAATGGCTCGCGTTCCCTTGGTGCGACGAGGATTGGAGGGCTTGTGAGGACTCGCTTGAGATCCGTAAAGGCTGCTTCAGCTTCTGGCGTCCACTCGAATTTATCTGCTTTCTTCATCAGTCGATAGAACGGGAGTGCTTTTTCGCCTAGCTTGCTGATGAATCGACTGAGCGCTGCCACTCGACCCGCTAATTTTGCACGTCATGGAGCTTTGAAGGCCTTTGCATCGTCAAGATGGCCTGTATTTTCTCCGGGTCTGCCTCGATTCCTCGAGCTGAGACTAGATACCCGAGGAGTTGCCCGGCTGGCACGCCGAACGTGCACTTCTTCGGGTTGAGCTTGATGTGGAAGCGTTTGAGGTTTGCGAATGTCTCTCGCAAGTCATCGAGTAGTGTGTTTTCCTCTCTTGTGGTGATGACGATGTCATCTACATAGACCTGGACGTTTCGCCCAATTTGCTTCTTGAGGCAATCTTGCATCATGCGCTGGTAGGTTGCGCCTGCGTTCTTGAGCCCGAAAGGCATTGTGGTGTAGCAGTAGACCCCGAGTGGGGTTATGAACGCCGTTTTCTCTTCATCCTCTTCCTTCATCCTTATCTGGTGGTAACCCGAGTAAGCATCCAGGAAGGACAAGCGAGCGCACCCGGCGGTGGAGTCGACGATCTGGTCGATTCGAGGTAGTGGAAAGTGATCCTTTGGACAACATTTATTGAGTGCTGTGAAATCTACGCACATCCGAAGGATATCTGTGTGCTTCTTCTCTACGAGTACGGGGTTGGCCACCCATTGTGATTTCTTGATCTCTCTGATGAATCCTGCTGCGAGTAGCCTGTCGACTTCGGCTTCGACTGCAGTTCTTTTTGGGCCGGATATGCGGCGCATTGTTTGCTTGACTGGTTTAGCATCTGGAAATAACTGGAGAGAGTGCTCGGCGAATTCCCTGGGAATACCTGGCATGTCGGCTGGACACCATGCAAATATATCCCAGTTCTCACGGAGGAATTCGACGAGCGCGCTTTCCTATGCGATAGGCAGACTCGACGAGACATTGACTGTCTTGGTCGGGTCAGTCGGGTGCACCTGATGCGATCTTGTGTCATTGGTGGCATTGAATGCTCTGTCGACTGCCACCTTTTTGTGTTCTGGCATAAGTGTTCGATCGTTGGAGACCGCTAGATCAGCGAGTGTTGCTTCCATGCCAAACATCTCAGAGATTTTGCTGAATTCTCGGTCACAAGAATCGACTTTTGGAAGTTCCCTTGACTGTGATTACTCCTTTTGGTCCAGGCATTTTCAGCTGGAGGTATGCGTAGTGTGGCACCGCCATGAATCGAGCGAACGTCGGGCGTCCAAGTATAGCATGGTATTGTGACTTCCAGTCGACAACTTCGAATCAATCGATTCTGTCCTGAAGTGGTTCTTGTCCCGAACGTTACGTCGAGTTGTATGGTGCCTTCTGGGCTTATTGCTTTGCCTGGGACGATACCGTGAAAGGTATTTGAGGACCTTGGCAGGTTTTCGACTGACCTGTTCATTTTGCGGAGCGTATCTGCGAAGATGATGTTTATGCCGCTGCCACCATCCATGAAACCTTGGACATGGCGTAGCCTCCAATTTGTGCGTCGAGTACCAGAGCAGAGTGCCCTGGACGAACAACCGATGGAGGGTGGTCCTCTCTGCTGAAGCTTATTGGTTTCAGAACCCTTCAAGAATTCAGTTACAGCAGGAGGTGACATGACAGCCATGTTTACTTGTCGAGTGCGAAGTTTTTGCTCCCTGTTGGAAGGTCGACCTTTCTGTATCATGTACATCTGCCCTTGGGGCGGAGGGTACTGTGGCTCGTCCACCCGAGGTATGTGCTGTATGGCACCCGCGAGATTTCCGCCTGCAGCAGGCTGTGGTGGCGGGGTGGTGCCATCAGAACAGGCACATTGTTTGGCTGAGGCACGGGTGCAGGTGCTTGTGTGGCTGCTGCCTTTCTGAGATTTACGTAATCAGTCGCCATTTGGTCGAACTCCCTGCAGTTTCTCATCGAGTGATTGGAGCGTAGTTTTCCGTCGTCCCCCTTGTACAGGTGGAATCTGCAATCAGCATCCATCTTTTCTTCGAATGATCCTTCGTCTTGTAGCTATCACTGCGTTGGCCGCGGTCTCGATTGTCCCGACGATCATCTCGACTGTCTCGCGTTCTTCTTGACTGTCTCGCCGATCTTCTGACCGTCGGTCGCTTCTGTCCTGGTCATTGCAGGGTGTGGAGAACCCAGCCGCCATGAATTCGGGTCTGTCATCGTCGTAGTGACGTTTTGAACGTTTGCGCCTTCGGTCGTCTCTGTACGAGTCTCTGCGGCTTCGACTGCCGCTTTCATGATTGTCACGGGGTGAGGACCCGCGTGTGGTGCGCGCCATGTCTTCTCCGTCTGCCCACTCAGTCGCGGTCATCAAGAGGTTAGCCACAGAGGTTGGCTTTTTGCGACCGAGTGCTTCTTTGAGGTCCCGCCTGGCGAGTCCCATTATGAAAGCATCCATGGCCATATCTTCTGAAATTACTCCGACTGAGTTGCGTATCTCAGTCCATCGTCTGATGTATGACCTCAGCGTTTCGTCTGAACGTTGCACGCAGGCCCGCAGTTCCTCGAACGTTTTTGGGCGCTCACATAGAGGCTCGAAGTTTTTGATGAAGTCATCGCGGAAGTGATCCCACGAGTCGTACTTTGATGGAGGTAGGGCCTTGAGCCAGTCGCGGGCTGTGCCTTCGAGCATGAGTCGTATGTATTGCATGGCCGTGGTGTTTGTACCTCGCTGGCACGCGACAGCCAGCCTGTAGTCTTCCAGCCACCCAGAAGGTTCCTGTCGACCCGTGTACTTGGGCTGTTCAGATGTGAGTTTGAACCCTTTGGGCATCCGTGTCTCGCGGACGCGTCGAGTGAAGCACAGAGCTCCATGTGGCTCAGGATCTCGATCAGAGTATGAGTCGCTACTGTAAGATCTGCGTGATCTGCTCCTGGACCTGCGCCTACGCGAGCCGCTTCTTTCCTTCGAGTGGTGGCGGTGACCACTGTGATTATGCTCTTCCCGACGCGTCGACTAGGGCACGGTCTCGACTCCCACCTGGAGTTCTTGGAATTTGGCGTATGGCCTTCGCCGCTAAGGCGAGTGATTTGATCTGCTGGCGATGCAGTTTTGCATTGGGGTCATCAGCTGGAGGTTGATTGCCTCTAGGTATGCTGCAGCGGTGAAGAGGGCACCCGCAGCTGTTTTGGGTACTGGCACTCCCTCTTCGTCGTATGTCATGAAAGAGTTGCCTAAGTTGCGGGTGAGCGCCGCCCTTTCGTCTGGCGAGAGGTGTGACAACCTTGATCTGGGTCTTGTGTCTGCTCGCCCGGTGGAGCTCAGGGAGAGCTGTCTTCTTCGCGCACTCGACAAGCTAGCTTGCTTTTTGCGTTCTTCGAGTGTTGCTCTGACCTGCCGCAGTCGAAGTGATTCCTGCCAGTTGAAGTACTGGAAGGTCAACATCTCCTCTTGTGTTGCGTCTGCTGGCATCATTGTGCACTCCTTGATGACTTTATCTGCTTTTGCTGCCATCTCAGCAGTGATTGTGAGAGTTGTGACTCCGTCCGGCATAGTAACTGTGCACGGGAATTCTGTAGGCCTGCGGCTGGCCGCAGCATCTGATGATTCTGCGGCGATGGCGACGTAAACCTGCTGGGGTATCACCCGAGGGTATGTATGTGTGTCTTCGAATCCCGTCATGGACTCGACCTCTCGTCGAGGCTCATGTCTGAGTCGATATGCCCGTCGAGTGGTCCATCTGGACGGATCTCGCTGATACCTTCATCGCCTATGCTCATCTCGGCGTCGATGAAGTTGTTATGAATCTCAGAGTCGAGGTTGTTGTTGTTGGTGCAGATCTCGGAGTCGACGTGGTTGTCGATATGAGTTTCGAGTTCGTCGAAGTCGCTGAAGGAGATCCCGCAGTCGAAACTATCCTCGAGTGAGAGATCGAGCTCGGGATCGTTTGTGCGGTATGCTGATTCGGCCTCCTCGCCCTGAAGCTCTTCAATGAGCTCGTGCATCTCTCGTGTGGACATGGGTCGCAGATGAGCAAGCTTGGAGGATCGACGATGGTATGGACGCAGTTGAGGGATCCGCAGTCGAAGGAACCGCAACCGATGGAGCCTCGGGTGCGGAAGTCGCGAGTTGGCGTGGATCCATCAAGTCCTGCACACCAAGCTTGTTGACGAAAAAATTGAACGCACCAACGGTTAAACCCAAACCTGACTCGAGATCGGAGAAGGCCTCCTGGAATCCTAGCGAGTGTGGCTCGAAATCTATCAGAGGATCCGATGTGCTTTTTGGGGTGAAGCCGGCGAGTTGCCGTTTGTGGATCCGATCGGCGAGTCGCCGTTTTCCGATGGAACCGAAGAAACCGTGAGTCCAGCACTATTCTTTCCCACAGACGGCGCCAATTGACGAGTGTACCCTCATCAAATCCCATGGTTAAGGACCTAGGGTTGAGATTATGGGGAGAGAACATGGTAGTACTAGTAGTTTCGTCAGCTGACAAGCAGAGGCAAAGATTTACCCAGGTTCAGGCCCTCGGGTGGAGGTAAAGACCCTACTTCCTGCTTGTCTGTTATTGATCGCTAGAGATTATGAGGTTACAAGGTGGCTCCGGCGAGATGACGATCTCGCTAGAGCTTTGGTGGTTTGAGTATGGCTTGGTCCTAGATCGGCACCCCTCCCAGCCCTTAAATAGGCTGGGTCCCGGGAGTTTGTAACCGACCTAGTTTACACATAAAGAAAGTACAAACCGACTATGTCTATGTCTAAACTTGGAGGGTACTCCATCTTGTTGGGCCTCCTGTCTTGGGCTTCGAGTCGTCTCTTCGCTATTGGGCCTTTAGTCGTCACGTGCACCAGGTACCCTCACGGTAGGGTACCCGAGATGTATATCCTTGTCAAGAGTAGTGACCAAATCTAATACATAGTTCTCATAAACATACATTACGTGAAACTAACATACAACTATCTAAAGAATTTAAATCCAACGACAAATGCGATCAAAATCGCAACTAAGGTAATTATTGAACCAACAGCATAATGATACCAAGCCTCTTGACTAATGGCATATTTTCTAATATTTTTAAGCTTCAAGCGCATTGCATTCATCTTGATCTCGTGATCTAGGCGCATTGCCTCCATCTTGATCTCGTGATCATCGACGACGTCGGCAAACTTGAACTCCAATTTCATCTTCTCTTCTAAGCATTGGAGACGAAGATCTTCACTTCTTTTCAATTTTTCTTTCAAATCATTGTTTTCTTTTTCAAAAAACTCGATAATAGGGTCGATTGGAATTTCCGGTTCAACTACCTATTAGATAAAAATATATCTATGTCAAGTTGGTCGGCATAATTGTCATAAACACGAAATTAAACAAATATATAGTTATAACAGACAATCGTACCACATCCGAATAATAGAGCGACGAGAGCTGTGTGGACAGATGTCAAAACCATGACACTATATATAACAAACAATTATACAAATAAGAAAATTATACAAGTAATAATTATGCATCTAAATCATACAACTACGATTTTTTAAAATAAAGATAAAAACAAGAGGCTCACCGAGGTGGTGTCGGTGACGGAGCGGCGCGGGCGATCGACGGCAGTGAGAAAGGGATGGGACGACACTATAAAAAACCACAAATCATACTTTAATTTGAGCTCAAAATGCATATAAAACAAATGAAATCCCTAACTTAGACATTTCATCAAACACCTAGCTAGCACTACAAAAATCAAATGAGCTAAACTAGCAATAAAATGAGCTAAACTTGAAATGCTAGAAGAGAGGATGAAGTTGCTAACCCTTGTATACGTAGGTGCCACCAATCTCGACAAATGTTGGAGAAAAATGGGGTGAACTCGAGCTCGGGAGAGAGAAGAGAGAGGAAAAAATGGAGCTGTGCTCGAGCAGGAAAAATGGAGCTAGGCTCGGGGTGGAAGAAGATATATAGGAGACCCTTTAATACCGGTTTGTAATACGAACCAGTACTAAAGATGGACTTTAGTACAGCTCGTATTACGAACCGGTACTAAAGGGTCTCGCCGTGGGGCCCCCCACTGCAGCCGCCTCGCCCCACCCTTTCGTCCCGGATGGTAATACCAACCGGGACAAAAGACCCAGAACCAACCGGGACGGCTTCCGGCTGGCCGCCTCGTCTCTGGAACCGGTACTAATGCCTCCTTTAGTACCGGTTCCTGTCCAACCGGTACAAAAAGGCCGCACCGAAGCTCATTTTTCTACTAGTGATCATATGCGAACTTCTTTATACAACAACAAGATAGCTAACAAGGCGGTACATCACACAATGTTTTGCGAAGGGGAAACCCCTAAAAGGTGCAAGACATTACTCAAATCGAACAATTAAAAACTAAAGGATCACAAAACACGGATCTCCCAAAATAACTCCCAAGCCACGCTTAAATTTTCCTCTCATCTTCAGAAGTAATCTGGGTAGTTTTTGTAATTTCAATTAAACGAAAGTCATATTCTCTAAGCTGAAACGTCATGGTATCGATCCCGGGAACTTCACTCGCAGTACATGCTCATCTTTCTCGGAGATATTCCAGTAGTGTGACACCCGAAGAACCTTCAGTGCGGTACAGTTCTCCAGCACGCCGGTCAGTTCTTCCACGGTGAGGAAAACACCGTGAAGATCAAGGTAACGGAGATTCAGCAGAGGTGATTCTCTTATCGCGCTGAGTACTCGTTCGCTGAAGAGGTCATGGCAGGTCCTAAGGCTAAGGATAGTCAGGGAGGGCGACCTGCCACCATGGCACCGTTTCAGTGGCACACAACCAAACACACCGTTAGACTCTGAACAGAAAGCAAGTGTTAGTTAATACAGTAGTTACAGGAAAATACCTCTCGAGAATGTACTGCATGAGCTCACGTTGATGTACTCCGCCGCGTCAGTATCGAAAACCCGAAGCTGTCCATCGGAACGATCGACGGCCGCCTTTGCCATCCAGCGCCACACGTAATCGTCCATTATCCAGCCATGCCAGCACAAGACACGCCACACGTCAGGCAGCTTCGCCGCGTCGAGCCACGAGCGGCACTCGAGGCCTGCGTGGATGAGGAGGTCGACAGTATCGAAAACCCGAAGCTGTCCATCGGAACGATCGACGGCCGCCTTTGCCATCCAGCGCCACACGTAATCGTCCATTATCCAGCCATGCCAGCACAAGACACGCCACACGTCAGGCAGCTTCGCCGCGTCGAGCCACGAGCGGCACTCGAGGCCTGCGTGGATGAGGAGGTCGACAGCGCCGAGCATGACGAAGACACTACAAGAAATATGCTGACTCATGACCCTCAAATTTGGTCACTAGAAGGTCATAATTTTTATCTATGACCTTTTTATGACCAAAATCTGAAGGTCACATATCGAGCGTCTCAAACGGTCATATGTGACCTTTTTTGAATTGGTCATAACCATCTATTACCAAATCTGAGGGTCATAACTCTTATGATCAATTTATTTGGTCACGCGCTGTCTGATGTATCCACGTCAGATCCTACGTGGCCAATCCTACGTGGCAAGATAGTGACCAAATCAAAAGGAAATAGAACAAATTCAGCCCAGTCTATGGTGGTCATCCAGATGGGCCAAAGCCCAACAATTTAGCCCATTTATTTTTAACCTGTTAGTTTTGGTGGGCCAACCATTTTTATTTACTGGACTGTAGCCTTGTACAGTCGATTTTTGGGCCATGTTACAGTCCATTTGGGGCTGGTCCCACATGTCAGGTCATCACGTAAGGTCCCACGTGTCAGCTTTTTTTTTATTTTTTGCTATATTAGGAAAGGTACCCAATTAAAGTGGGGCCCAGTTGTAAGGTGTTCTCTTCAGGTCCCACACATCAGGTATCAATTTGGGCAGATACATATAATTTGATTCGAACATAGCCAATACTACTAGGAAACTGCCTTTCTATGGACAGGCTTTTTGTGGCGCACCAAAAAGGCCATGCGCCACTAAAAAGATTCTGTGGCGCACACCAGCTGGTGCGCCACAGAAAGTGTGACACTTTTGTGGCGCATCCAGACGCCATGCGCCACAGAAATCATGAATTCTGTGGCGCACCAGGGGTGCGCCACAGAAAGCCTGTGGGCCCCACCTCCAAACAATGGATTTCGAATTCTGGGGTGCGCCACATAATTTAAATTTTTGTGGCGTGATGTCTGTGGCGCACCCACCAGGCGTCACAGAAAGGCACAGTGGGTGCGCCACAGAAAGCGTTTTCCCTACTAGTGATAATGCATAATAATTCAAACAACAGCTAAACAAAGTACTTCACAATCATTCACCATACAAATCTGGCATTCAGATTCAAAAATATAACTAAATATACACATAACTAGCGCCAGTGAGCTAGAACACGTTTCTGGGTGAGGGTTTTCCTCGGGATTCTTCTTCCTGGAGCTAGAACATGTTTCTTTCTTGTACGCCCAACTTTTGAAGAATCAAGGACAACAACTGCAAAATAATAAAGAACAAAGTTAGGAACATAATGAAACCGTGCATATAACATTCTCATAACAATGAAAAATGCTGCAGAATAACAGCAAAAACTGAGATATATTATGCAAATGATGAAGTACCAGCCCAGTACAAGATAAGAGAACAACTAAGACAAAGTTATTCAGATTTACCCAACAAATGCAAACCAACAGAAACTCACTATCAAGTTAAGGTGCCAAACTAGCATAAACTAAATGTTCATGTCATACGTGTTAAGGACAAGATCATCTCAAACATACAAGCACGCTATAACATATACAAGGTCGATCTCTTGAATGTGTGTGCGACTGATACGTCTCAAACGTATCTATAATTTATGATGTTCCATGTTAATATTATACCAATTGTTACATGTTTTATATTCACTTCATAGCATTTTTATGCATTTTCTGGGACTAACCTATTAACAAGATGCCACAGTGCCAGTTCCTGTTTTCTGCTGTTTTTGTATTCCAGAAAAGCTAGTCTGGAAATATTCTCGGAATTGGACGAAACTTGGACAGAACCTATTATTTTTCCAACACGTACACAGAGTCCAAAGGAGAGACGGAGGGGAGCCACGAGGCAGCCACACCATGGGCCGCGTGGGCCCCCCTGCCGCGCCGTGGTGTGGTGTGGGCCCCACGGCGTCTCCAGCCGCTGCTCTTTCGCCTATTTATTCCTCCCGACGTGAAAACCCTAAATATCGGAGCCATTATCCACGAAAAGTTCCAGAGACGCCGCCGCCGTCAACCCTAGCTCGGGAGGGTTCAGAAACTCTTCCCGGCACCCTACCGGAGAGGGGAATCATCACCGAGGGCTCTACATCGCCATGCCTGCCTCCGGAGTGATGCGTGAGTAGTTCATCCTTGGACTACGGGTCCATAGCAGTAGCTAGATGGTTGTCTCTCCACTTTATGCTATCATGTTTAGATCTTGTGAGCTACCTATCATGATCAAGATCATCTTATTGTAATGCTACATGTTGTGTTTGCTGGAATCCGATGAATATTGAATACTATGTCAAGTTGATTATCAATCTATCTTATATGTTATTTATGATCTTGCATGCTTTCCGTTACTAGTAGATGTTTCGGCCAAGTAGATGCTTGTAACTACAAGAGTGAGTATTTATGCTAGATAGTGGGTTCATGCCTCCAGTAATCTGGGAGAGTGACAATAACTTCTAAGATCCGGCGCGTCCACGGCCTTCCTAGCGTCGGGTGTCCTCGCGAAGCCGGCGAAGAAGGCCGGTGAAGCAGCAGCGCCGACCGGGATCGACTGCCCGTGTGGGGAACGACGAACACGGCCGTCCTCTCCTCCGAAGAGACGACCGACCCCTCCCAGTAGACCGAGCTGGACGACGGCCGTCCGAGGATCCCATCGACGCCTTCGCCGTCCTCGTTCCGGAGAGCCGCGGCCGGTATGTGGCAAATCTACCGCAAACCCTAGATCATGCCCCGCCACGGTCCGGCCAGCTCGACGGAGCGGCACGCATCGAAGCACGCGCGCGCCGGCGAGCCAGCCGGCCGCGACGCCGTGGCTGCTGGGTGGCGGCGCATCTGTCGCCGGCGAGGATGGGCGGTGCGCTCGATCTGCTGCAGGAGGACGAATCGGTGCGGCTGGGACAGGCGGGTGTGGTGGAGAGCATGGCGGGAGCTGGGGGAGGAGGGGCCGGCGTCGGAGAGACTTGCCGGCGAGGTGAGAGAGATGGTGGCATCAATCTAGATCTGGGAGAGGGAGAAGAGGGATCTAGATCGGGGAGAGGGAGGCGACGGGGAGGAAGGTGGTCAAGGAGAGAAGGGGATCGAGGCAGTGCCGTGAGCTATTAAAAATGGAAAACCTTCTCGGTGTATCATTATATGTGCCCTATTATCCATACAAAATAATAAACATGGAATATGGCAATTGTCTTGGAAAAGTGTTCATAGAAATGAGCTATCTTCTACAAAGATTCATGACTTTCAGGCCAAATGATGAATGTTACGGTCACATTCATGGCATAGTTTTTTGAAATGTGCCCATATTGGGCACAAACATGCATCTTGGAACAATGAACAATGTCTCCGAATAAATGTTTCATTTTTGTTGCACAAAAAAATCATTTTTATTTTCAGAGTGCAAAAAATGTGTTTTTTTGTGAAGCACCTACCAAAAATATGTTGCAAAACGGGAGCACTACATTTCTTAAAAATACTATAACATATTTCATGTACAAATATCAAATTTTTTGCGTGTCAAAAGGTTTCCATCCACCACTCGTGAAAAAGATAAATTTCTACAGATTCAGTTGGAAGCGGGTCAAATTTGAACTGCAGATGCTTCGTAGTTTGCTCATGATTTTTTGAAAAAATAATTTTTGGGTACACAAGTATCTATTTCATCATAGATATAACAATAGTTTCACAAGATTCAATCCCTAGCTACGAACGGTCATGTTCGCCGTTTTGACTGTATTTCGAAATCGACATACGAAATTGAAAATAAAACTAAAAAAATAGAAAACCTATGATTTGTGTCATTATTTGTGCCCTAGTATCCATAAAAAATAATAAACATGGAATACGGCAATTGTCTTGGAAAAGTGTTATTTGAAATGAGCTATCATCTACAAAGATTAATGGCTTTCAGGCCAAATGATGAATGTTATGGCCACATTCGTGGCATAGTTTTTTTAAATGTGCCCATATTGGGCACAAACATACATCTTGGAACAATGAACAATGTTTCCGAATAAAATTTTCATTTTCCTTGCAGAAAAAAATCATTTTTTATTTCCTGAGTGCAAAATATGGTTTTTTTTGTGAAGCACCTACCAAACAAATGTTGCAAAACAGGAGCACTACATTTCTTAAAAATACAAGAACATATTTCATGAACAAATATCAAATTTTTGCATGTCAAATGGTTTCCAACCACCACTCGTGAAAAATACAAATTTCTGCAGATTCAGCTGGAATCGGGTCAAATTTGAACTGTAGCAGCTTCGTAGTTTGCTCATGATTTTTTGAAAAAAAATCATTTTTGGGTACACAAGTACCTATTTCATCATAGATATAACAATAGTTTCACAAGATTCAAGCCCTAGCTACGAACGGTCATGTTCGCCGTTTTGACCGTATTTTGAAATCGGCATACGAAATTGAAAATAAAACTAAAAAAATGGAAAACCTTTTATTTGTGTCATTACATGAGACATAGTATCCATACAAAATAATAAACATGGAATATATAGTAATTGTCTTGGAAAAGTATTCTTAGAAATGAGCTATCATCTACGAAGATTCATGACTTTCAAGCCAAATGACGAATGTTATGGCCACATTCATGGCATAGATTTTTGAAATGTGCCCATATTAGGCACAAACATGCATCTTGGAACAATGAACAATGTTGCCGAATAAATTTTTCATTTTCCTTGCACAAAAAAATCATTTTTCATTTTCTGAGTGTAAAAAATGGGTTTTTTGTGAAGCACTTACCAAAAATATGTTGCAAAACTGGAGCACTACATTAAAAAAATACTACTAACATATTTAATGTACAAATATCAAATTGTTGCGTGTCAAACGGTTTCCATCCACCGTTCATGAAAAGACAAATTTCCGCAGATTCAGCTGAAAGCGAGTCAAATTTGAACTGCAGCTGCTTCGTAGTTTGCTCATGATTTATTGAAAAAAGTCCCTAATAGTCTACAATGATATAGGACAGTCTTAAAATATTTGAAAATTTATTTGGGTTAGATTGGAGTTCAAAATGAAAAGTTATAAAAGAAAACAGAAAAGAATAAAAAGAAAAGAGCAAAAAAAAAAATTGAGGACCAGCCGAGGTGTGTCGGCCCAGCCCAGCGACGCAGCCTAACCATTGGATCTACTACACGTTTCTTCAAATGGGCTTTGGCCCAAGACGGTTTACCAGTACAAAAACATTTCCTGTTATACTATAACACTAACACACAGTTAGTCTGGTGGTTTTCGTATCCGGCGTCTGTAGGGCAGGTCGTGAGTTCGATCCCCCTCGATGCACAATTTCTTTTACCTTTCGAGGATACACATGTCAGGTTGGTGGTCGGTCCCGCTTGTCATGTTGGGTGGGTCCCACATGTCATGTGTGTGGTGGGTCCCACACGTCAGTTCTGGTGGGTCCCATGTGTCATGTCTAGGTGGGTCCCGCATGTCAAGTCGGTGGTGTGGGGGTTGGTCCCACTTGTCATGGGTGTGGTCGATCGGTCCCACATGTCATGTTTGGGTGGGTGGGTCCCGCATATCAGGTTGGTGATGGGTCCCACATGCCATCTGTGTGGTGGGTCCCACACGTCAGTTTTGGTGGTGGCAGTTGTGTGGAGGCGGGTCCCACATGGCGGTGGGTGTGGGGCGTGTCCCACATGGCGGTTGTGTGGAGGCGGGACCCACATGGCGGTAGGTGTGGGCCTTTTCCTACGTGGCAGGGATGTGGGGTCGTGACCTACGCGGCAGTGGTGTGGAGGCGGGACCCACATGGCCGGTGGAAGTGAGGTGTGTCCTATCTGTCAGAATAGTCCACTGTCAAAGGGTGCACCCGCTTATGACCATCTCGTCTAAAGAAGCCTATGACCTTTTTGACAAAAAAGGTCGGTCGTTTTAGGGGTTTTAAGCCTTCCAACTGGCTCATGACCAATGGATTCAAAATGGTCATAGATTTATGACCAATTTTCCAAAGTCACTATCAGGAAGTCATAAGTTGGCATATTTCTTGTAGTGAGACTGAACAGAGCACGTCGAGGGGCAGCAACGACCAGTCCCTGGCTGGCGGCTCTTCCGGCAGGGGCGGTGGCATAGCGTCCATTGACCAATCTCCTTCGACTGGTAAACTGAAAACAGTCATAGCATCTTGTGAATTGAGAAATCCGAACCTATGGAGGAACAGGGAGACAGTTCAGAGCGCTGCTCGATCATGCTCGCATACATTCTACGGCAGCGTGTTCCGCTTTCTACGGGCGAGACAATGTGCGTGAAGCTCGATCAACCTGGGTATACCATGATCATCAGTTGAAAGCAATTTATAGAGGCGAGGCAGGGACTTGAACCATCGGACTTTGACTGTTGATGACGTCTGTTGGGCGATTCCAGTGAACGGTGGTCATGCGGCCTCTCGCGTTTTGGGCCAAATCGCGTGCCAACATAGGGAAACTAGTACATTAAAACCTAGGGAGCGGAGGGCATACACTAGTTGCCGCGTACCGCGGAGCTAACACAGCTCCGCGCACCCACGTTGCGCAATGGGCCGGCCCAATAAGGGCACGTCCAGCCAGATTTTGATCTATTATTTTTCATATTCGTTTTTTTTCTGTTTGCTTTTCTTTTCCTTTTAAGTTTCATTTTTCTCTTTTTTCTGTTTCTTTTTTTCTTCTTCGTTTCTGTTTTATGTTTCGTTTTACTTCTATTTTTCTTTTTTCGTTCCTTCATATTTTTAGATATTATTTTATATTTTTGTTTAAATATCAGTTTTTGAAAAATGTTCAAATTTAAAAAATGTTCATATTTGGAAATTATTCATATTTAAAAAATCGTTCAAATATATTTTTTTGTTCATAGAGTTTTTTCTTTTTTTAGTTTAAAAAATAATTTTTGTTCATAGACTTTTTTTGTTCACTTTTCTAAAATCGGTTTCATTCATCGGTTTTTTTCTGTTCAATTTTAAAATCGTTCAAAGTTAGTTTTTATTCACCGCCATTTTCTACGCATTTTTGAAATCGTTTAAGACCAAATCACGTTCAACGGGTTTCTTAAAAATTGTTCCAGACCAAATTACGTTTAACGGCTTACCAAATCATGTTCAACATGTTTTAAAAAATCGTTCCAAAATCCGTTTAAACCAAATTTTTGCTCAACAGAGTTTTACAAAATCGTTCAATACCAAATTTTGTTCAGTGGGTATTTCCAAAACCGTTCAAGACCAAATTACGTTCAACATGCTTTTCAAAAATCGTTCCAAAATCCGTTTAAACGTAATTTCCATTAAACAGAGTTTATAGAAAATCGTTCAATATCAAATTCTGTTTAACGGGTCTTTCAAAAATTGTTTAAAACCAAATTATGTTCAACGGGTTTAAAAAAAATTCAAGACCAATTTACGTTCAACGGGTTACCAAATCATGTTCAACATGTTTTCGAAAATCGTTCCAAAATCCGTTTAAACAAAGTTTTTGTTCAACGGAGTTTTACAAAATTGTTCAATACCAAATTTTGTTCAACGGGTCTTTCAAAAAATCGTTCAAGACCAAATTAGGTTCAACGGGGTTAGCAAAATCCCGTTCAACATGTTTCGTACATCGATTCAAATTTGATAAGTTACAATCCATGAAACTCGAAACTGAGTAACGGAATGGAACAATCTCGTGGACGCGCATAATTTTTGTGTACACATTATTTATTTTAAAGTGCCTGGCACTATAATTTTTTGTTGACCCATTTTGTCTTTCTTCTATTGCTGTCAAATGGTATAAGGTGTACTCTTGCAAATAACAACTAAACAACAGATTTTTTTTTCTAACTTTAATATACGAATTTTGAAACCTTGACTCATATTACAGTTTTCAAAATAAATGAAGTACATATGTATGTGAATGTTTACCAAAGTAATTCGAACGTGCACGAAACAACGGAACACGAAACAGTCGCGAAACAAGAAACAGTCAAGCGAAAAAGAGATGAAGATGCTAGTCCAGCGACCGAAACTGGGCCGGAAAGGGCGGCCCATTACCGTGCGGGGGGGTATGCGGAGGCGTGGTTTTCTCCACATAACGCGGAGACTAGGTCTCCCCGGAGCGGAGGAGGTAAACATAGGATCACGTGTGCTAAGAATCCTCCAAATCCCTTTGAGATTCCAAGTTGTAGGTGAGCGCCGACTCACCTAGCATCCCCATACTTTTGCAAGTTTATTTTTCTTGTTTCTACTTTCTTCTAAACTAAAACGTACATAATCTTGAAACTTTGTACGTTACGCAATTTCTGACCCCTTTGTGATTGAATTGATAGCATGCTGTGATGCATTGATTTTTGCTATCGAAAGTGGGTACCAGAATGTGGTACTAGAATCGGACTGTCAAGAGGTGGTGAAGCTATGGCAGTCCAGGGGTGCGAGATCGGTGGGTGTTCATTTATTCATGGGAGATGCATAATATGCCCCGTCCTTTCAGGGGTTTGAATTTAAGATTGCTAGAAGATATGCAAATGGTACGTGTAGCCCATAGTGCAGCAAGAGAGGCTTTGCATCAAGTGCCTAGTCAGTTTCTTTTGTTGTTACCCCTGATCATCTGGTTGAGCCTGTTCAATCAGATTTGAATTCGTCGAGTATTGAATAAAATGCCTACAGGGCGAATTCTCAAAAAAGTTACGTGGATTTGCGAAAAATAAAGTTAATTTTTGTATGCATTGTAAATATTAAATAATTATTTTTTGGAAAATAGCATTATATATATGGTATACAAAATTCAAATCTATTTTTTACACATTTTTGTTCTAATGGTTCAGTTACTTGCAAGTTTTTTAATCTGTTGGTGTTTTATTTGAGAGAAACAAAAAAGAGAAGTTGTCTGAATAATGTGCTAGCACAGATCTTCAGCTAGGGATGGGTCATATATAGATAGGGGTGTGCAGCTACAATCTGCTTAATAAACTACCTTGAATCAAATAAGGCCTTTATAATATAAATTGTCTCTATTGCACTATGTGAAAAAAAAATCCCATAAGAGTCAATATCATCTTGTTTTCTCATAGCTTTTCCGTTAGAGCGATTTTATTTAGAACAAAGTACTCTGGATCCCGTGTGAATAGTAAAATAAATAAAAAAACCCATGCTGGCCACGTCCTTGACTCGGAGACTAGTGAGCAGCAAGACATGGCAGCGAGCCGAAGACTCGTGCTCCGATATATTTATGTCTTGAGGTAGATCTGTATCGATCAAGAGTATCGACAAATGAACGAACTGTTTTTTATTGATCATGGACAAGTGCTTATACACAATGGGAACGCACGCGACGGTTCGCTGGGGATGCACTTCACGAAGCAACCATCGTGACGGTTCCCAGAATTGTGGAACCGCACGTGTTAGGAGAACCTCACGTGTTACATATAATACTAGGGGACTAAGCGCGGGCTCCGCCGCGCCCGTGGGCTAAAATTTTGAATTTTTTAACCGTAAAATTGTTGAAATTGAAATATTGTCAAATTTTTGAAATGGTCAAACTGGGGAGCTATTCATCGCGCCCGTGGGCTAAACTTTTGAATTATTTAACCGTAAAATTGTTGAAATTCAAAAATTGTCTAGGTTGAGAAGTTATTCAAATTTTTGAAATGGTCAAACCGGGGAGCTATTCATACTTGAATTGTTTTTAGGTTTATTAAATGTTTAGATTTTGTGGTCATGATCTATCTGTAATATTTTGTAAGCGCGGCCTCCGCCACGCCCGTGGACTTGAAAGAATTTGAATTCTTTTTTGGAGGGATTAAATTTGAAATTCGGATTGGAAAGTTCCGGTATGGTTTTCTTTATTTCGTAATTTCCCGAATCTATACGTTTTAAGAACGGTTTTTTTTGTGTGGTTATGTTCGTACTTTTATTGTGTTTGAATTCTTTTTGCGTTTATTAAGTGCGGTGATTTGAGAATCGCTTAAAATTTTGAATTATTAAAACGTAGAATTTGATCATATGTTGCATGTAGGTGGTTTTTTGTGTCTCCATGTTGACATGTCTGTCATATTTTTTCCGCCCATTAAATTTAATTGTGAAAGTGGCCGCATCTAAAAATTGCGCAGATTCGGGAATTAATGAAATGCAAATGACGCTTCCGTTTTAAGATTGTCCGCATTTTGGAAATCGTTCAAATTCAGAAGTCATCCAGTTTTTTAATAGTTTTGACGCATTTGAATCCCATTTTGACGTATATGAAATACACAAATTTGGAAGGCACTGTGGGAATTTGAAATTCAAATTTTGGTCGCGCATATTTATTTTTTATGTGACCACGTTGACATATTTGTCATTTTTTTGTAGGCATATCTAAAAATTTTGGTCTACATTATCTAGAATTTTTTCAAAATTGTATGAATAATTTGGACTCCTTAAAAAAAACTGACAGGTGGGCCCACTGTGACGTCATGCTGACGTCACAGTGGCCAACTCTGGCCGGAGACGCCCGCGGCGGCGCCGAGCTCGCCGGCAGCGCGCCACCGCGTCCCAGGACACGCGCGTGCGCGCGTCGGAAGCGGCTGCACGCGAGGAACCCGCAGCTGGCGGCGCCGCCGACAAATGGTCGCCGGAGCGGCCGCCGGCGGCGGGCAAACGCGGCGGACGGCCGTGCGCGCGGCGGCGGTGATTTCCATGCTTGTGCGGCGCGCCGGCAAGCGGCGCTTGGCGCGGACGGCGGAGCCGCCCGTCTCCGTCGATCTGGCGGGGGAGGTCCGCGGCGACGGCGGCGACCTCCGAGTCGCACGGGAGAGAGAGGGAGGGCTCGTGGACGCTTTTGCAAAAATGACCCCGATGGGAAGCGTGTACCGCACGTGAATTTCTGGAAGCGGGAGGTTGTTTTCGCAAATCCGCGCCACGACCGGGTGGGCGACCGGCTGGGAGCCGGACGACCGGTGGGTGACCGGGCGACATGTCGCGATCCGATTGGACAAAAATCGGAGTGAACAATGCCACGTGGGAATGGGGGCGACGTGGCCGAATCTGGGCCGTCCGTCGCGCCGATCGGATGGCCAGGGATCACCCGCGACGTGGATGGCCTGAGACGCTGCGGATCCTTCCGCCTTTTCGCCTTTATATATAGTAGAATGCCAGTACTGCAGGAGGTTCTGTATTTGGCCATATTTCCAATCTATTTTGCCAATGAAAAAAACAAGCACGCTGGACAGAGAAGGGGAGAGAAGTGTCGTGATGCCACATGTCATGGGCGACCGCAAGCATGTATGGCGGCAACATTCCTCCATATTTTTTAGCCATATCACCGCGGTCGCGAATCTTTGTAAGAGCAAGTACAGTACAGCTAACAGCTAGCTATAAGAGATTGCCATGTCATTTATAGTCAACCATATAGCCAACATGTACAATAGTTAGATATAAGAATGTGTTACTTTCTCATAAAGTGAATAACAACACGTGCTAGATCTGGCTCTTGCATGTGAGTTCACTCTCATTTTCTCTGCTCTTTTCTCTCCTCCATGTCATGCAAACAATATTATTTTAACCCTTATAGCCTGCTTACATCAGCTTATTGTACTTGCTCTAACATGGTGGCGCTTGCTGCCTGAATCTGAGCCGGCCCAACGTGCTTTGAAACCAGCTCCTAATGTAAGGGTTTTGATTTATTTATGAATACGTACTTGAGAAATCAACAATACCTGGTAAAATACGGTGCAATGGATAGACCACTTCTGGGACGTGGCAGTGTATCTTCGCGCATTAATCACTATGTACCCCCCACCCCCCGCCCCCAAATGATTTAACTATTGTGCGCAGGGGTATGACACTAATAAATATGCTTCAAGTTGGTAATTACTACCGTGGGCAGTATTTCAAAGAATTTTGAAATACGAAAGTAATTTGAATATAAAAATTAGTCCTTATGTTTTATTAATTTCTAAATATTGTGTGTGTGTGGGGGGGGGGGGGGGGGGGGTTGAGGGTTCTCACAAAATATATTGGGAGACGCTTATTCTAAAAATACAACATAATCTTTGACAATGAAAAGAAATCCAAACACTAGAGAATCTTTCAATAATGGTTGAAAGTTTTAAGTATTAATCGAGAGAGAAGAATGTTAAATGATCCAGAGAAATCAAAATCTCCACTCTATCAAATATATGAAAATATAATATGCAAAAATTGAATACAAAAAATGGTGGATTTTAGTTCAAGATTTTAGAATGTCCAGTTGAATAAAAATGTTGGTGTTTGAACTATTGGGGGGAATGTTTATTTTAAAAATAGAATGGGTTTGTTTTTTAGTTTTGTTCTGAAGCAATGTTGCTACTAATAAATTGTGCGTCTAATATGAATGTTAAACTAGAGAAATTGGCTGTAAATGTATTTTGGAATGGAGTACTGTATTGTGAACATTTTAGTCATCATGTTAGGGCCCACCTCATTCAATACAAGAATTCTAATACATAACCTGCTATGCATATACATATAAAATATACGGGATGATACGTGTGTATGCTACGAATCTCCAGCTGCTGGACGGCATGATGTAAGGAGAGAGCGCCACCATGTTCCCCTCTGTATTACTCTATCACTGGCGCTAAAACAAATACCAGAGCATGCATGACCACAGTGGATACGTAAGTAGGCAGCTCAAACTTATACTTAATACCCTACTTTAATTACAACCCAAAGTTGCCAAATCTAATTCTAAGGCAGAAGTCACATTATTGTAGACCCAACCTTTTAGCTAATTAGCTCCTATGCCTATTCTTGGCTCATTCATCATAGACCAAACCTTTTTTATTTTTTTGACAAATTTGATCAGTCTAAGGTTGTTAAAATTCTTGTAAAGCAGACCAAATCACCTTCACGATGATTGATGCAAAACCAGTGTTTATCTCTTGACTAGCACAACCATGCTTCTTCGCCTCGAAGGAACAACAATATTCGGCAGGGATGCACGAGTCTGCTGCTACATTGAACTTCAATTCCATCTGATCATCGCTCGCTACAGCAACCACAGACCTTGTAAAGCAGACCAAATCACCTTCACGATGATTGATGCAAAACCAGTGTTTATCTCTTGACTAGCACAACCATGCTTCTTTGCCTCGAAGGAACAACAATATTCGGCAGGGATGCACGAGTCTGCTGCTACCTTGAACTTCAATTCCATCTGATCATCGCTCACTACAGCAACCACAGACCTCGTCAAGCCAAGTGACTCGCCAATAGAACCATCAAAGAGCCGGATTTCCTCATGTAACCCACTGGTAAAACAACCGAGACGCATTTTGAAACTGCTTTGCACTTGTCAAACGGCAACTTCTATGGTCGCCTGAAATGCAGAGTTAAGGCGTGATACACCTACATAAATTGCGCCACAATCGCCATGGATGCAAAATGTGAACAGGATACGATCCCATGTGTCTATGTTATCCAAGAATGAGATACCATCGATTATCTATAGATCTTCTTTTTCATGTTTACCTATCTTGATCTTTATGTCATATTCGATTAGAATGGTACCGACCAATTCGATCCCTCGCTTAGGCCCAACCATGTATATGAGAGAACCCTACAGATCAAATAAAAGTAAGAAACATCTAAAGCTGAATATTTATCTACTGGTGTTTCCCATGTTGCAATTTACACTTCAGTTAAAGGCATGTTTCATAATTGATGGCCAAGATTTTTCCCACATATCAAACAAACATATCGGAGTTAAGAGACGGAAATCGGCCCCTACTATTTATTTGATTTTTATTTCAATCCTAGATACTCCATTCAATAAGCCTGTAAGAAATGAGACGTAGTGATGGGATCATTCATGCTATGCATGTTTATATGCCTATAAACAAATGAATTCAATTTTGTGAAGTTTACTTGGTAGCAACCGAGAGTCCATAAATTTCTATTTGATTTTGTGTTGACTAAGTGATACTTATAGTTTCATAACGTGTTTGTATACTAAATTGTAATTTCACAATATATTACTTGGTATAGTACACCCTCTGTTTGGGGATATAGGGTCGAAGAGCCAAATCACATGGAGTAAGAAAGATAATAATTGCCCACGAAAATCCTGTGCGGATTAAGAAAGCTAATATCCCCCTTCCTCTTGTTTTACTCTATCTATTGATATTAATTAGGGGTATATGCATGCTGGATTGTTTATTAACAGACTTGTTATTTGTTTGAAATAATTAGAGACATGTATAGATGTGCACACCACTACAGGAATGGCCGGATGTGCCGACGGCCGCAGCCCGTCGGCAAAGGAATCAATGCCGTCGGCACACACCTATGCCGACGGCCACCGTCGGCACAGGGTGGTCGGCATAGGGCCCCGTAGGCACAGGCCACCTGGCCGTCGGCACAGCTTTTCCCGACGGCCAGAGACGCACCGTCGGCACCTACTTTGTCGGCACAGCAGCGGGTGGGGCCCACATTGGTCGGGCGAGGTGGAGGGGTCTGTGCCGACGGCCTGCCGTCGGCACAGAGTCGCCACGTGGAGGCAGCTGGGCGCTCCAGGGATTTACCTGTGCCGACGGCAGTGCCGTCGGCAAAGGTACGCCCATTTGGTCACATCAAGAGGTCTGTGCCGACGGCAGTGCCGTCGGCAAAGGTACGCCCAGAATTTTTTTTCCAGCGGCCCGTTTTTTGCAGCAAAAATAGCAGAAAAAATAATCAAAAATCACGACAAATTCACAACAAACAAGATCACACAATGGCTCCATATATCATCAAGTAGATACACACATAGGACCATCATCAAGTAGATACATACATAGCTAGATGTCTAGACGTCCAAATCCCTACATCTATTGCGCCAACGGCGACGGGGTGAACCCCATATCTCCCCGGCTGATAATAGGTGAGCGTCGGATCGGCGCAGCAGAAGCACCGGAAGAAGGCGAAGCACCAGGAGAAGCTGAAGAACCGGGAGAAGGACCACCAGAAGCGCTTCCCTTGCCCTGTCTCATATTGTTCAATCAACTGCATTGAGAAAGAGAAAACAAGTAAGCATGTCGAAAAATAAATACTAAAGAATAAAAGACATAATAACATGTAGATACCAAGCATAAAGACGTAATGCAATTAAGAAGCATGTTGGAAAATAATTACTAAAGCATAAAGACATTATAGACCGTCACCTATCGTCATCACTCTCCTCATCAGGGTGTTGGTTCTCATTCTCACTATCACTATCACTATCACGTGAGTAGTAGGGCGGAAGCTCATCGCCAGGCTCGTCATCGTCGTCATTTTCCGCATGAAACTTCGAGAGCACATCTATGTCCTTCAGATCCACCACTGACTCACCACGAGTGTGTGCATTGTTCTCGAGGTCCTCGAGACCACCTATTTGTAAGTCAAAGTGCCCGAAGTCCTCTTGCTCTTGATAGAAAATTCCCTCGTATGTTTTAGGGTCAATGTTGTTGTAATCGTCGTCGGAGGGCCTGGGTAGCTTACCATGTGGGGATACCCGGAACACGACTTCCCAGCCCTTGAGGTTCTCTTTCTGGCATGGGTAGGGCAAATAATAAACTTGCTTGGCTTGGTGAGCCACAATATAGACATCGGCTCCGGTATAGGTGGTTGAAGGCTTAACTTCAACTAACCCAATGGAAGGCTCACTTCTCTGTCCACCATGTGGTCCAGTGCATGGGTCGAACCAGTGGCACTTGAACACAACGAGCTTGAGTTCTATGTTCGTACGATTGAACGTCAGCTCGTATACGTTTTGTAACCTTCCGTAGTAATCTACGTAATTGGCTCCATCGGCTCCTCTGGATCCTTTGGTGAAGACCCCAGTATTTACAGTTTTTGCTCCAGGACGATTATTCTGGTGATACTCTGTATGGAAGCGGAACCCATTCACATCATACTTCTCATACTTAATGACGGTACGGTTAAATCCTTGGGAAACACATCTCAGCTCATTTGTCATCTCAACGTTGGGATCAGCTCCCTACAAGTACGGTTCAAATTGTTTTGTGCATTAGTTACGTGTAATAAGAGGGACAAGTCACATATTGCAAGGTAAGAGGGACACGTTAGAAATTACTTTTCCCATGAACCAAGACACAAATTTTTTTCCTCCGTGAGCACCCTCTTTCAGAAGAGTGTCCAGCTCCGCGGGATCGGGATCCACCGTTCCCAACCAGTATTCATCTTGGAATTGTCTAAAAGGAGAAAATACGTATTAGACCGAAACTGAGTTACTAGTTGCAAAGTAATTTGTTCACCATTTACCTCATGAAATCGAGTACTTCCGTCATGTTTATAAGCACATAGAGCATTATGCAATCCTTCTCTTCCTTGGTCAATTTACATTTTTCACCGGCACCGGCCTTGCCACCGGGACATTGGAAGAGGAGGAGCTTGGGGTCATTCTTGGGCTCGTCGACATTGTACCGAGTGACCGGGTTATGCATAGTGGCAACTTCATCGGGAAAGTACGTTGTCACGGCGTCTGCCATCTCCTGAGTATTGTTGCCTCAGCTATGCATGCTTCAATCCTAGCTTTGTTTCCAGTTATGTTTCGAATGTACTTAAACTCTCTCTCAATACAAAACTGCCAACGAAACTGCACCGGTCCACCCAAGAGTGCCTCGTTCGCGAGATGCACAACGAGATGTGCCATCGGAACAAAGAAGCCTGGCGGAAAGATCATCTCTAACTTGCATAGCAACTCCGGCACAAGATCACGCAGCTTCGCAATAATCAGGGGACATATCTGTTTCGCACAGAGCGTGCGGAAGAAATGGCTCAACTCCGCAAGCACTCGCCAGATACTATCGGGGAGATACCCTCGAAGCATCACCGGCATCAACCGCTCAATCCATATGTGATAGTCGTGACTCTTGAGCCCAGTGACTTTTCCTGTAAGAAGATTGACTCCATTACTTATATTGGAACAGTAACCATCAGGGAACATCACGGCGATGTTTTTGAGCCACTTGAATGCCTCCTTCTTTTGGATATTATCAAGGCAGTAGTCGGCATTTGGCTTAAACCAATTTTTTTGACGAGGGTTAGGAGGCTTCATGTGTAATCTCTCCCTATCACAGAGCTTCTGAACATCAACTCTAGCCTTCACATTGTCCTTTGTCTTCTTAGGAATGTTCAGGACTGTGTGAAAGATCATCTCTCCAACATTCTTTTCGGTGTGCATCACATCGATGTTATGGGGAAGTTCGAGGTCCTTGTAATACTCTAGCTGCGTTAAGCCTGCCACATGAGTCCAGTTGTGCGTTACACCATATCCCTCAAATCGTGGGCCAGGTCCCACAGCAGGCACGAGAGCACTTAGCTCGGCATCAACTTTTGCACCATCGAACTTCGGTATCGCTTTTTCTTCACGCACAACTACGCCCTTCGTGAAGTTTTTTTGGTCTTCTCGATAAGGATGCCTTCCTTCGAGGAACTGTCGATGCTTGTCAAACGCGACATACTTGCGACCTGACTTTAGCCAAAGGAACTCAAGTTGGTTCCTGCACACTGGGCATGGCCATTTACCAGCTGTACACCATCCGCAGAATAGGGCATACCCGGGTAGGTCGTGCATGGAATAGTGGAACCAAATTTTCATCAAGAAGTTTTTCTTTGATGCTCGGTCGTATGTCCACGTCCCATTGTGCCATGAGTGGTGCAAATCATCCACAAGCGGTTGCATGTAGACACTCAAATTCTTCCCCGGGTATTCGGGCCCTGGAATGATCAGCGACAGAAACATGTGCTTCCTTTGCATTAGTACCCCAGGAGGGAGATTGAGCGGAATAACAAACACGGGCCAGCAGCTGTATGACGCAGTCGACATCCCAAATGGATTGAACCCATCTGTTGCTATTGCAATTCTGACATTCCGAGCATCTGCTGAATTAAGGGGGTGTTTCAAGTCGAAGTTCTTCCATGCCTCACCATCAGATGGATGTCCCATCTTTTCCCGTCCTAACTCGTCGACGTATCTCTTCCCTTTCCTGTGCCAAGTCATTTGTTTGGCAGACTCCTCGGACATGAAAAGCCGCTGCATTCTTTTTATGAATGAGAGGTACCGAAGAACCTTCACAGGGATTTTTCCCTGCGTCTTCCGACCATCAGGCAGCGTTTTCTCCTCATACCTAGAGGCCCCACAAAGGCTACAGTACTTGTCATTCGCATATTGTTTCCGGAACAACAGGCATCCTTTTGGACAACAATGAATCTTTTCATAATCCATGCTGAGCGATCCCAATAGTTTCTTCGTCTCGTGCATGGATTTTGGCAGACAATGCCCTTTGGGCAACATGTTACCAGATGTTGTCAGATTAGCTTCAAAGCCTGCACGGGTGGTGGAGAACTGACACTTGTCACTTAGTAGTTGAGCTACGGCATCGAGCTGAGAAACGTTTGCACCCTCGTATAGAGGCTTCGTAGCCGAGGCCATCGTCTCATAGAAAGCCTTCGCGGTTGGCTCTGGTTCCTCCGGTTCATCCGGTGCCTCCGGTTCACCCGGTTCCTCCTGTTCCTCCTGTGGAGGTGGCGAATCCGGCATGTAAGCAGCATGGTGATCATCTAGCATGTTTCTCAACCCATCGTACTCATTGCCATCGATCCGCTGCCGCATCACCCCAACTCTGAGACGTTCGTACTGATCAAATTTGACATGCGTGACGTAGTTAGGCGTATACCCATACAACCAAAGATGTTTAGTCATATCTTCCTTTCCTTGACGGTCACGATTCTTGCAATGAGTGCAAGGGCACCTTCCACGAACTCCTTTTGCCTTTGAACCACGCCCTAACTCCTTCACTAATATATTGGTCTTCATCTCCCACTCCTCTGTTCTTTTAATCTTATCGACACGGCCAGTGTACATCCACCCATTATCAGCCATCCTCTGCTTTATTGGGAGCGAAACAAGCACGCAGTCTTTTAATATGCACCAAGTAATAATAAAATGATTTAGTGTCACCAGATTAATTACGGTCAAATTTTAATCTTTACATCATGCAAGGGTTCACCTACACTTCTAATAGGAGGGCCTATCCCGCCCGAGTACGTGTAGATCGAGCCGTGTTCCATGTTCTACCCCGACCCGAGACGGAATTTCGGCAGCACCTCCCCGCTGTTCTTCAGAATACACGTCTCGAGCTTGTCAAGCCGAGAGGGTGTGCATCCGAAGAACAACAGGGAGGTGCTGCCGAAATTACGTCTCAGGAAGGGGTAGAACATGGAACACGACCCGATCTACACGTACTCGGACTGTCCAACAGGACAACCCGGAAGTGTTACGGTTATAAATATGCAAAGATGGACAATCCTGCATATTTATAAATTTGTAACCCTTCCGGATGGGATCTGACTCGGGTTACGCGACTGACTTGGTGATCTAGACCAAAATAAACCTATGCAGCAAGAGAGGCGAAAGATTTATACCCTCGAAGCGTGATCGGTGGCCGGAGAAGGTCGAGGACGTGCTCCGGAAGAGGGCGACAAAACAAAGGGCACCGAGGCGGCCCCTCCTCAGCTGGAGAAGCCGCGACGACGCGCGGGACCGACGGTGCTGGCTGGCGGGAAGCTACGTCATCTAAAAAGTACAAACAATCGAAATATATAAGCAAATATCCCTCCATTTTACCTAATAATTAAACATAAAACAGAATAAACCACAGAACGATGTAACCATATTAGCTAAACATAACACATATAGACAAGTAGCACAATAATACATAGGTAGCATGTATGATAAGTCTAGCAGTACAACAGGTAGCAAGATAAGTCTAGTAGTACGACAGGTAGGATGATAGACATCCTAAACTCGACTCGCGCCGGTGTCAGTGGCGTCGTCCAAGCGGTCCCAACAAGAGGACAGGCTGCTGCTAGAGTCCTCGCCCTGCTGCTGCGTGCCGGAGGGGCCGGCCTCGCCCTGCCCGCGCTGCTGCCGGCTCTCGCTGAAAACCTGGTACTGGACCGCCATCACCTGGGGATCAAGGAGGAGATCCTTGACCAAGGGGTCATCCTCCTCGCGCTGGTGGCGCGCCCTGAGCAACCACACCTAACGTTTTTGTCTACCCCCTAGACGTGCGTCGAAAGGGGGTAGCCCAGTGGACTTTTTTGCCTGGTTGTGTTAGGTTAGGCCGTAGGCACATGGGAAACCAACTTTTCTCACAAGTTTTTACAAGATTGCCCCGTTTCGTCCGAAGTGCGAGTTTTCACCTCTAAGTGCAGAAACTCACTAGAGAGAAAGTGAAGCCGGTGATGTCGGTCACACCTAGGAGTAGATTCTTGGACATTTACAACACACTTGTATACATATGGTATGGCACAACCTAGGTTTTGGTGGGGTTCCGACGCTCCGGGGCCCCGCTTCGGCGAAACCTGAATCCGCTGGAAAAACCCTAACGTTTTTGTCTACCCCCTAGACGTGCGTCGAAAGGGGGTAGCCCAGTGGACTTTTTTGCCTGGTTGTGTTAGGTTAGGCCGTAGGCATATGGGAAACCAACTTTTCTCACAAGTTTTTACAAGATTGCCCCCGTTTCGTCCGAAGTGCGAGTTTTCACCTCTAAGTGCAGAAACTCACTAGAGAGAAAGTGAAGCCGGTGATGTCGGTCACACCTAGGAGTAGATTCTTGGACATTTACAACACACAACACACTTGTATACATATGGTATGGCACAACCTAGGTTTTGGTGGGGTTCCGACGCTCCGGGGCCCCGCTTCGGCGAAACCCTGAATCCGCTGGAAAAACCCTAACGTTTTCGTCTACCCCCCTAGACGTGCGTCGAAAGGGGGTAGCCCAGTGGACTTTTTTGCCTGGTTGTGTTAGGTTAGGCCGTAGGCACATGGGAAACCAAATTTTCTCACAAGTTTTTACAAGATTGCCCCCGTTTCGTCCGAAGTGCGAGTTTTCACCTCTAAGTGCAGAAACTCACTAGAGAGAAAGTGAAGCCGGTGATGTCGGTCACACCTAGGAGTAGATTCTTGGACATTTACAACACACAACACACTTGTATACATATGGTATGGCACAACCTAGGTTTTGGTGGGGTTCCGACGCTCCGGGGCCCCGCTTCGGCGAAACCTGAATCCGCTGGAAAAACCCTAACGTTTTCGTCTACCCCCTAGACGTGCGTCGAAAGGGGGTAGCCCAGTGGACTTTTTTGCCTGGTTGTGTTAGGTTAGGCCGTAGGCACATGGGAAACCAACTTTTCTCACAAGTTTTTTACAAGATTGCCCCGTTTCGTCCGAAGTGCGAGTTTTCACCTCTAAGTGCAGAAACTCACTAGAGAGAAAGTGAAGCCGGTGATGTCGGTCACACCTAGGAGTAGATTCTTGGACATTTACAACACACAACACACTTGTATACATATGGTATGGCACAACCTAGGTTTTGGTGGGGTTCCGACGCTCCGGGGCCCGCTTCGGCGAAACCCTGAATCCGCTGGAAAAACCCTAACGTTTTCGTCTACCCCCTAGACGTGCGTCGAAAGGGGGTAGCCCAGTGGACTTTTTTGCCTGGTTGTGTTAGGTTAGGCCGTAGGCACATGGGAAACCAACTTTTCTCACAAGTTTTTACAAGATTGCCCCCGTTTCGTCCGAAGTGCAAGTTTTCACCTCTAAGTGCAGAAACTCACTAGAGAGAAAGTGAAGCGGTGATGTCGGTCACACCTAGGAGTAGATTCTTGGACATTTACAACACACAACACACTTGTATACATATGGTATGGCACAACCTAGGTTTTGGTGGGGTTCCGACGCTCCGGGGCCCCGCTTCGGCGAAACCCTGAATCCGCTGGAAAAACCCTAACGTTTTCGTCTACCCCCTAGACGTGCGTCGAAAGGGGGTAGCCCAGTGGACTTTTTTGCCTGGTTGTGTTAGGTTAGGCCGTAGGCACATGGAAACCAACTTTTCTCACAAGTTTTTACAAGATTGCCCCCGTTTCGTCCGAAGTGCGAGTTTTCACCTAAGTGCAGAAACTCACTAGAGAGAAAGTGAAGCCGGTGATGTCGGTCACACTAGGAGTAGATTCTTGGACATTTACAACACACAACACACTTGTATACATATGGTATGGCACAACCTAGGTTTTGGTGGGGTTCCGACGCTCCGGGGCCCCGCTTCGGCGAAACCTGAATCCGCTGGAAAAACCCTAACGTTTTCGTCTACCCCCCTAGACGTGCGTTGAAAGGGGGTAGCCCAGTGGACTTTTTTGCCTGGTTGTGTTAGGTTAGGCCGTAGGCACATGGGAAACCAACTTTTCTCACAAGTTTTTACAAGATTGCCCCCGTTTCGTCCGAAGTGCGAGTTTTCACCTCTAAGTGCAGAAACTCACTAGAGAGAAAGTGAAGCCGGTGATGTCGGTCACACCTAGGAGTAGATTCTTGGACATTTACAACACACAACACACTTGTATACATATGGTATGCACAACCTAGGTTTTGGTGGGGTTCCGACGCTCCGGGGCCCCGCTTCGGCGAAACCCTGAATCCGCTGGAAAAACCCTAACGTTTTCGTTTACCCCTAGACGTGCGTCGAAAGGGGGTAGCCCAGTGACTTTTTTGCCTGGTTGTGTTAGGTTAGGCCGTAGGCACATGGGAAACCAACTTTTCTCACAAGTTTTTACAAGATTGCCCCCGTTTCGTCCGAAGTGCAAGTTTTCACCTCTAAGTGCAGAAACTCACTAGAGAGAAAGTGAAGCCGGTGATGTCGGTCACACCTAGGAGTAGATTCTTGGACATTTACAACACACAACACACTTGTATCATATGGTATGGCACAACCTAGGTTTTGGTGGGGTTCCGACGCTCGGGGCCCCGCTTCGGCGAAACCCTGAATCCGCTGGAAAAACCCTAACGTTTTCGTCTACCCCCCTAGACGTGCGTCGAAAGGGGGTAGCCCAGTGGACTTTTTTGCCTGGTTGTGTTAGGTTAGGCCGTAGGCACATGGGAAACCAACTTTTCTCACAAGTTTTTACAAGATTGCCCCCGTTTCGTCCGAAGTGCGAGTTTTCACTCTAAGTGCAGAAACTCACTAGAGAGAAAGTGAAGCCGGTGATGTCGGTCACACCTAGGAGTAGATTCTTGGACATTTACAACACACAACACACTTGTATACATATGGTATGGCACAACCTAGGTTTTGGTGGGGTTCCGACGCTCCGGGGCCCCGCTTCGGCGAAACCCTGAATCCGCTGGAAAAAACCCTAACGTTTTTGTCTACCCCCTAGACGTCCGTCGAAAGGGGGTAGCCCAGTGGACTTTTTTGCCTGGTTGTGTTAGGTTAGGCGTAGGCACATGGGAAACCAACTTTTCTCACAAGTTTTTACAAGATTGCCCCCGTTTCGTCCGAAGTGCGAGTTTTCACCTCTAAGTGCAGAAACTCACTAGAGAGAAAGTGAAGCCGGTGATGTCGGTCACACCTAGGAGTAGATTCTTGGACATTTACAACACACAACACACTTGTATACATATGGTATGGCACAACCTAGGTTTTGGTGGGGTTCCGACGCTCCGGGGCCCCGCTTCGGCGAAACCCTGAATCCGCTGGAAAAACCCTAATGTTTTCGTCTACCCCCTAGACGTGCGTCGAAAGGGGGTAGCCCAGTGGACTTTTTTGCCTGGTTGTGTTAGGTTAGGCCGTAGGCACATGGGAAACCAACTTTTCTCACAAGTTTTTACAAGATTGCCCCCGTTTCGCCCGAAGTGCGAGTTTTCACCTCTAAGTGCAGAAACTCACTAGAGAGAAAGTGAAGCCGGTGATGTCGTCACACCTAGGAGTAGATTCTTGGACATTTACAACACACAACACACTTGTATACATATGGTATGGCACAACCTAGGTTTTGGTGGGGTTCCGACTCCGGGGCCCCGCTTCGGCGAAACCCTGAATCGCTGGAAAAACCCTAATGTTTTCGTCTACCCCCCTAGACGTGCGTCGAAAGGGGGTAGCCCAGTGGACTTTTTTGCCTGGTTGTGTTAGGTTAGGCCGTAGGCACATGGGAAACCAACTTTTCTCACAAGTTTTTACAAGATTGCCCCCGTTTCGCCGAAGTGCGAGTTTTCACCTCTAAGTGCAGAAACTCACAGAGAGAAAGTGAAGCCGGTGATGTCGGTCACACCTAGAGTAGATTCTTGGACCATTTACAACACACAACACACTTGTATACATATGGTATGGCACAACCTAGGTTTTGGTGGGGTTCCGACGCTCCGGGGCCCCGCTTCGGCGACAACCCTGAATCCGCTGGAAAAACCCTAACGTTTTCGTCTACCCCCTAGACGTGCGTCGAAAGGGGGTTAGCCCAGTGACTTTTTTGCCTGGTTGTGTTAGGTTAGGCCGTAGGCACATGGGGAAACCAACTTTTCTCACAAGTTTTTACAAGATTGCCCCGTTTCGTCCGAAGTGCGAGTTTTCACCTCTAAGTGCAGAAACTCACTAGAGGAGAAAGTGAAGCCGGTGATGTCGGTCACACCTAGGAGTAGATTCTTGGACATTTACAACACACAACACACTTGTATACATATGGTATGGCACAACCTAGGTTTTGGTGGGTTCCGACGCTCCGGGGCCCCGCTTCGGCGAAACCCTGAATCGCTGGAAAAACCCTACTTATTCGTCTACCCCTAGACGTGCGTCGAAAGGGGGTAGCCCAGTGGACTTTTTGCCTGGTTGTGTTAGGTTAGGCCGTAGGCCATGGGAACCAAACTTTTTCTCTACAAGTTTTTACAAATTGCCCCCGTTTCGTCCGAAGTGCGAGTTTTCACCTCTAAGTGCAGAAACTTACTAGAGAGAAAGTGGAAGCCGGTGATGTCGGTCACACCTAGGAGTAGATTCTTTG